>JAWWEV010000083.1:96751451-96813689 GCA_035583235.1 Hafferia zeledoni
AACCTTCAAAATCCTTTCTCTTTGTCCAGCCCTGAGTCTACTGTGGTGTTCCTCCAAAAATAAGACTAACTCCAAAACAGCCAGCATGGCTGGACAACCTCCCTCCAAGGTGGCAAGTGCTGGAACAGTGGAGGAAAGGGCTTCACCCTCTCACAGCTGTACACACGCTACACACACAAGGTACACATCCCTTACTACTCCCACCCTGGACTACTCACTGACTATACACCCGGATCAATCAGCATTTCTTCCTATCCATCTTGTAAACAGGGATTATGAATAAAGACACCAGGCTAAGCCTCCGCTGCAGATTAACCTGCCTTGTCTGCAGTGACAATACAGGTGCCAGACACCTGTCCATGCCTTATGGCAGTCCTCAAATATGCTTCCCTTTGTTGCCATAAGACTTTCAGAGAGATGCTATGAGACATATTCCTCTGTCCAGCCTTAGCAACCTGTCCCAGGCCCTCCCTGTGCTCCTGGCAAAAAACAACAAGGAAGCAGAAGCAGTCTTCTGTGTCCCTGCAAGACGCCAGAGACCGAAGCTGGGATGCAGCTTGCTGGCATTACAGAAAAAATCAGTACCATAGAACCAGCCATATCCTCAGGTGGAGAGCATTATACCCAATGCCTCCGTGGGACTCTGCAAACACACTGACAAGAGGCACGGACGGATTCAATGTGTGGCAGTGCCAAGTGCAGGAAGGATGTTCTCATCCCAGGGAAGGCACAACCAAGCCCTAGTCTGCAGCCAAACTGCCCAGGTGCTCTGGCTTCTTGCCCTAAACCAGGATACCCTTTGGCTGAGCCACATGCTTGGGAAGATGATGCCTGTGTAAGTGTTAGAGACAGGGCTGCTTTTATTTACAGGCTGCTGGCAATGGCGCTGCGCACCCCACATCCTCCCCCAGCCAGGAGCGAGCTCCAAGAAAGGAAATTACACAAGCCAGAAGGTTTGATGGAATGAACCCATTGGGCGGCTTGAAGATAGCTATTAATGGAGAGCTTTCTCTAATTGCTTTTGTATAATCTGGGGCTGCTAGGCGGAACTGGGTAATAAATGAAATCCAATTACATTTTCTCTCAGTATTTATTTTATTAAGTAGAATTCATCAGCTGATGAAGGGCCCCTTGAGGTAATGGCTCATGACCTAGTGGAAGGCACTGTTTTTGTAGTATTATTTTCCCCACTCAGGGAAGCAGATAATTCAGTTCCCCAGTAAAGGCAGACTGCTACCCCTGCACCTCAGGAAGAGTGACAGGTTCCAGGGTAGAAGGGATCCCACAGGGACCTACACTGTCCTCTCAGGCAGGACCCCTGCTCTGACTGCTGCAATCCCAATGAGCACAACAGGCAACTGAACCTCCACTTCAGTGTGACAACCGAAATGGAGATGGATGTACAGTGTGCAGCATGTGTGGTGTGGTGTGCTCCAGAGGGCTGCAGCAGGGACCAGTCCCACTGGGGACACAGCAAGAATCAGTGTCAGTTCACATCTTCCCTCCAGGAGGCTGTAGATTTGGTGCCAGTGCTGTTCCTCTAGGATGGGTCTCCTATGTGGGGCTCAGAGTTTGGGCTCAGCACTATGACTGAAAAGGCTGTGAACACCAGGAACACCAGCAGTTTGGATCCATCACCGCCAGGCCTGCACTCCAGCTCATCCACGAGGACCAGCACTGTATTGTTCCGCAACATAACACCTCAGCCACCACTTGCTGGTCATCTGAAACCCAGTTACTGGTGGTACAGACACAGTTGCTTCCATGAATGCTGCCCAGTGAGATCACTGGTCCCACACAGAGATGCTGAGCCAAGCCTTGTGCCACTGTTAGCATGGTGGTGCCAGCAGGTAGGGCACACATGCAATTTATGGTGCTGGCACCACTGCAGGGCACTCCAGCTACCCGGCAGGGTTTGCTCAAAGCTGTAGCACTGCTGGACAACAGATCCCAGACGCTAGCAGAGTCACTTCTCTGTGGTGTGAGAGGCAGCAAAACCAGTGTGGGTCAAGAGAGGTTGCTCCAAGTGTATCCTTACAAGCTACACCTCATCTCTGTGGAGCAGGAATGGCCACCACAGAACACACTCCTTCCTCCTTCTGCCTCCACACGAGGAAGCATAGATGGAGCTGGGGTTTGCCAGATAATCAAGGGGTCTGGTGCACCACTGCTGCCCTTTTACTGAAGCCCACAGCACGGGTTCCTCCAGCACGAGCAGGCAGGACACCCCAGGGATCTTGTAGCTGGCTGCTGGGCTTTTCACCATCCCTCTTCCCATCCAGATATCGACTGACGTTCACCTCTCACTCCCAAACCCAGCGCTGACAGCGGCAGCTCGTGCAGCTTTCACTGCCATCTTGTCATACAAACAATTTATCACCCGCCAGTGAGTGCTTGTTACAGACAACAGACTCCAGTGTCCATTAATTAACAGGAAACACTGAGAGAGGCATATACACATGCACAAATCTGTCTGAGAGGTTTCCTATGGCACCCACCACTGATGCATCCATGTGCTGCCACAGTAGGCACAGACTTTGGGAGCCACCACAGAAGTAGCCAGCAGCAGCCAGGCTCAAAACTAAGAAAAAGCAACGTTACAGGGGAGAAAACCCAAACTACAGAGGTGATGGAGCAGCATGGTTTTATTCCTGAATTAGTAACAAAGTACTCAGCTTAAGGGATCAAGAAAAAGGCAACTATTTGAGAACACAGGAGCAAGCAAACCATGTCCCAGCTACTGAGAGTTTGAGATGAAGGTGACTCCAGGCACCTCCAAAGGGCTTGCAGACTCTTTGGCTGCAGGAACAGCTAATGCTTGGCCTAAGCTTGCATGGGGAACAAGGCATTCTTAGCTGCTCTAGCACCCTTCCAAGCCTTCCAAGGGTCCAGGCAGGCAGGAAAGCCCAGTCCTCCATTGCAGCAGCAAACCCGGGGTGCCCCCCAGGAGCCTTATACAACTCAACCAGCACTGAATGAACCACCAGTGCCTGAGCCCTCACATTGCTGGGCCAACCAAAAATAAATGGAGTGTTGGTTCAAAGAGAGTCTGCATCAGGTTTAAGAAGTGCTGTGTGTAGCTGGTCTGCTGCAGAAGCCAGGCATGGAGAGTGAGGAAGAAGGGTTTCAGAGAGCAAAGAAAATGGGTTTTCAGGGCAAGGAAAAAGAGTTTTAGAGGTATCTTCTGAAAATGGTCTGCCTTTTCGATTTGAGAAGAAAACCTAAAACCAGTTGGAAAGGAGATCTAAATATCATGTAGAAATCCAGTGCTTCATCTTTTTCAGAAGTGGGCTTTCACTTTCTTCTACTGAGGCTATTTGCCAAGCACAACAGAGAAACACAAGCCATTTGCGTTGATCCAAAACTATTTTTCACCAAATAAGTCTTTCATCTAAAATCTTTTTGCCCAACTCTGCGGCAGGAGAAGATATCTGTTCATGGCAGACCACGATTTTTGCTCAAATGAGCATTTGTGACTAACAGACAGGCTAGATTCATAGTGAAATGCATCATCAATAAATCAGTCAATCACTTCTGCCCTCAGCTCAAGGGCTGAAGTCTGGAGTAACTACTCAGCACTTTGTCAACCTTTACTCCAGCAAAGTCTGGGTAAGAGACCTCAGGATTTAGCCTATTGATTGCTTACTATTGTTTGTGATGCCCTGCATGCGTTAGACATGCTCCTTTCAGGCAAGATTAAATAACCTGGCTTATGGCACTGGGATTCAAGGGAAATTATCTTTTTACAAGCACAGGAACAGACAAGTTAAACTGTCCTGTGCAATGGTCCACTGTGGTATAAAGGCACCCTGAACCCTCTCCACCTTGCTGACACAGAGCGGGCACATGGAAGTGCTGACTCTCCCTAGTGCTGGTGTGGTGAGCCCCACAACTGTAGCACATTTCTGCAAGTTACACACAATTCTGGTTGTGGCTCTGGAACCTTTGTGCCTCTCAGCTCCTCTGGTAGTGTTTTTTTTGCAATAATAGTGACAGCTCCCTGGCAGCTCTGAGTAGCAGCTCCAGCTCAAATGCACCCTTAATACCCCTGTCAAACTCGATCCTCTCAGTTTTTACATTTGTTTGAAGTCAAGCTGATCTAACCTGGGTGAGTGGGCATAGAGGGACTTGCTAAATCAGAGCCAAAGCAAGCCCCATCAGGGCTGCCACAGACTGTGCAGAGAACAGGCACTCCTGTGCCCAAGGGCTGGTGCTTGTCCCCCCCACACCACCACGGATATTGAGTCTATTCATACAGATGGACATAACTGACCATCTTGTCCCACCAAAGGGCAGGCCTGTGATACTTGCTTCTCTCATAACCATAAAGCAAGAAAATACAGCAACCATTTACATGGCAGAACACCTCTTAGTAACCCTCTTCCTGCCCCCCTTCCCCCACCACCTCGCTCCCTCTATCAGGGAGGCACACAAATTCATGCTACTAGCCTTCAGCCTCCAGATTCAAGCCTGATGCCCAAACAAAGCCAGGAGATGACCTGAAGGTCCCTACAACACAGGCAGAACACTGAAAACAAAGTAAGACTGCAAATAACTTTCTCATAGGAGTCACAATGCTCCAGGGATTTGTTCAGAGCAGCCTTGACTCTGCTGGTGTAATGGTTCGGATGACAAGAAGACCTCAGCGAGCCCAAGATGAGAGCCTGGTGATTCCCATCTCTGAAGATCTATCTGTTCTGGTTGGTTCAAGTTGCTTCAGGTCAAGGTTTTACCCGTTGCTGGTGCAGAGGTAGGCACAGGGACACTGCCACCTCCCAGGAACCCCTACCATGGGCTGCACCACATCAGGGATGAAGGGTGCTCAGAAGGAAGATAAAGTCTTACTTCCTAACTGCTGACACCATCCTGAAAACTGGGGAAAAAGCCTTCAGCAACTAAAAACCTGCCATTTCTGAAGAAAAAAAGCATCCTGCAGAAGGACCTGGCTACTTTGGGAGTGTGGGGATGGGGGAAGGAGGAGGAGAAAGTAAAAATCTGGGATTTACAGAATCAAAACCCAGACCACCAGCTGCTCTCCCAGCCCCATGGCATGCCCATGCATCCCAGATGGCATACGGATTCCCAGGTTTCACCCACGCATCCCACTGTAAGGCAAGCTGATTTCTGATCCTTTTCCCGCCTTCTTTTATTTCTGCTTAGTGCCTGACCTCCCCCTCTCCTTTGGGTACTTTTCCTGCTGCCGCTTGTTCCTGTCCTTTACAGCTCTGCCTGCTGTCACTCGCATAACCTTGCCTGTTTGGTAATTTGTGGCAATAAAGTGTCACTGTGGGGAAAAAATACAGCGTTGCAGCAGCATATAAATCTCTGATCCATAAATTGTGCTGGCCCCCATGTGCATGCCCCTCCTTTTCGATGTAAAGTGCAACAATTTAGGGCAAGAGAAAGAAAAAAGAGCCTGTAATATGTGTCTTATTGAAGGACAGCACTGAGGTGTCCTCACTGGGGGCTGTAGCAAACGCTGAGAGACTGGTGTGCTTTAAATTGCCCCAGAGACATGGGGCCTCAGTGGAGGCTTCCTAGAGCTATCCAGAGCTTAAAAAAGGAGGAAATAAAGAGGGAAATAATACTTTAGACAGTGCTAAGAGGTGCTATCAGTGCTGGCCTCTCCCTCCTCAGCCTTGCTGGTGCTGAGCACACATGACCCTAGGAGGACCATGGACATGGAAGGGATCCAAGTGTGTGCAGCTGAGCCCCTCTCTCCTCTTCCCACCTACATGTGGCATCCTGCCCATCTCCACTGCAGCTGAACAGTTACCCCAGTAGATACCCAATTCCAACCACTCTCCTAGGGCATCAGGGGGACCAGGAGGAGGTAGGTCTGCATTTTTTCCCTTCCACCTGGTACAGCAGGTGGCCATTTTACACAAACATATGCCCACCACCAGGCTGACAATGGTTCCCCATAGCTCAGAGGCAGGACTCAATGGGTTAGCTCCCACCCCAGGTAAGTGCACCCTACATTTGTGACCCTACGATTCCCAGGTTTACTTTGCAGAGCATCAGGCACCTTCCACCATGACTCTCCAGAAGCCCTGAGACCAGCAGCATCCATGTCACCCTCTGAGAAATGGCTTTAAATGCAGTGCAGGCCCTCTTGCTGATGGTTATTTCTTTTAATCAGAATACACAGCTTGCCTCCATCAGACCCCTCATTTACTGAATTATCATCTTGGTCACACTGTAGATCAGCATCCCAGGACAGCTGCAAAATGTCACCTCCAACACTACTGCTGACACTCTCCTAAGCCACGGCTCCTGTGCCAGAGCCAGCAGACTGTCCCTCTCCCTAAACCATGGTCCTCAGCACACTGGGGTCTCAACAACCATCCATCACACAAAACAGCGGGAAGACTTGCATTAAAGCCTTCTACTGACACTGATATCTTTCTTGACATCTATGGCTCACCTGCACAGCTAAGTAACACTCCTGTGAATATAAACAAGCAGGAGGAAAATGCATTCACTAGACAGATAGCCTGGGGAAGTGTCATCACCCGTTGAAAGCCCATATGTGGTTTTGTAACAAAGGTATTTGCTTCCTGTCTTGCCCACCTGTCAGAGGAATATATGGGCAAGGCTAAGCAGCACCCTAGAGACAGACTAAAACCAAGCACAGAGCAAAGGATGCTCAGAGCACTCCGCAGGAGCCGTGCAGGCAAACACATTATGGACACCCTGGGGAGGAGAAATCTCCTTTCTCCCAGACTTGGGAATGGCACACAGCCAGAATCCATCATGCAACTGTCCTGCACCTGACCAAGAGGACGTGCTAAAACACCAAAAGAAGTCAAGTCTTGATCCTCAAGTCTGCCCATAGAGAGTTTCTTCTCTCCTGGAGACACAATACACTGAGGCTTGGAAAAAAGCACTTATATCCCAGCTCATTGCTGTGGTTTGATGCTGGGCCTGGGCACAGGAACACCTACCTTGTGCCAGTGTGGGTCCTGGCAGACAGCAAGCCCCACACGATCCAGCTGCCTCTGCCCAGGCAGCAAAGGGATCAACAGCAGGCTGGGCTGTGGGAGCAGAGGCACAGCCAGTAGGTCATGGAGCACTCAGACCACATCAAGACACTGCTCTCAAGTTTTGGGAGCCCCAGGACAAGATACATGTTGATTAACTGGAGGAAATTCAGCCAGAGCCACTGAAACATTGAGGAAAGCTGTTGAGAAGAGTGAGGCAAGCAGTTTGAAGCAACACATAGCAAGAGGATGAGTGACAGCACAGCTGAGACAAGAAGTTCCCACTGGATGCCAGAAGAAACTTTTCCCTGCTTTTCCTAGGGTCAGAACCAAGGGAAAATCAACATAGCACCTTTAACAACAACACCCAAAGCTAAGCAGAATGAATCCTTTGTCCTTCTCCCATTCTCAAATTCATGACTATTGTGACAGAGCAACATATGGAAGGAAATGAAGCACAAGCACTCCTTCACACCAGGAATTGAATCTAGAGCTGCTAACCCATTTCACCCTTTCCACCATCCCCTCAAGAATCATACACTCACAAAACATGTATTTGTACATACACTGCAAGAGCTGAGTTAACCTGGCCTGAGGAACCACTCCAAACATGCAGCTTGTATGGCTGATCCTGATTTAAATATTCTTGACAGCCTCTGATGAGGAAGGAAAATACGTAAGATACATGTCAGTGGCCACATGTTGCTGTTTGTGGGGTTGAGAGTGAACAGTAGGAAAAATCTCCTTGCTGGGAAGGTGGCACAGCTGAGAGCCAGGTATCCCAGGAGATGAGATGGAGGATCTCCATGCTTAACCTGTGAACCCTCAGCTCAACAGCCACTCTGCTCTGGTATAATGTCTGTGGCAGTTCTGCTCTGGAGCGTTGAGGTCTCTGTTGTTCTATGCAGATGCAAGAATAAGATGAGGGATTGTTGGTCAGACCTTATCTTGGTCACAGACTCCATCACTACCTACAAGACCTCTCATCCACTTCATTCTTACTGTCTAAAACCAAGTCCCTGCTTGGAGGAAGGACAAATCCCACCTTGAAGCAATAATGCTGTGGGCTCTGCCTGGATGGGACACACCTCAGCCACAAGATACAACATACTCCTTCAACTCAAACACTGCTAAATACTCAAAAACTGTACAATCAAGTGACAGCAGAGGAGCTTTGGCAAGACATCTGTCCATCTATAAATAGAGCTCAACTGTGTGTCCTTATCACAGGGCTTTGATGCATTTGGGGAGAGTATTTTTTCCCCTTCGCCACCAAGTCCCAGGCAGCACAGATAATGGGCTTGAATCGATCTCACTCAAGTATTACTAAACTTCCTACCACTGTGGCAGCATGCCAGCCTCAAATAGGACAAGAGAACATGTGTCTGCGCAGAGCCAACCACAAGAAGCAGGCAGAAAATTGCTTTAGACTTAAAAAAAAAAAAAAAAAGGAAAAAAAAGGTGCTTTTTGCAGATTTGTTGATCAATCTACAATGTATTTTAGAGGTTTAAGAAAGTCAATAGAAACAAGATATATCATTGCTGCATAAGAAGCTGAGAAGTTCTATTTCTATTTATGCTGCTACTGGCACTCCAACCACCAGCTCAATGTCCTGCTGCGGTCCCACATCACTACTTCTCCAGCAGCAAAGTTGCAGGAAGGGCTCCCTCCTCTGCCACAGTTCATCACCCTGTTGGTTCTGTCAGGACAACTTAACCCCGGAGCTGGCTGGGGTCTGATAAACCTTAAATGTGTCACCACTACACCCTGTGCCTTGCTTGCAGCAGGAGGACAGCAGGAGGATACAGGGACACCAGCAGTGGCCAGGCTGATCTCCCACAAACTGCAGCTTGTCTCCATCCACATATGTTCAGCACACAATTTGACTGAAGTCTCATGGGTTGTTCCAGGAAGATAATCTCTTGGGATTTGTTGCTCAGCTTGATGCTGCTGCAAAACTGCAGAGGGCAGTGGTCTGACCTCTGCAAACTCATTCCCAGGGATGTGACAAGTTGGTCACCTCCTGCAGACACATCTGCCATGTATTCACCATACCTGTTGCATCATCATGGCATGACTTAGAGAGGCCTTGCACAGACACCTTTGCAGCCTTCTGGCCCCCACAGCTCCAACACAGAGCACTACAAAGCATATTCAGAATTTTTCTCTCCCTTTTTTAGTATAGTGAGTCACATAACATGCCTTATCAAACCAGACCTAAATCATGCCTGCCTCTCCCTAGATACCAAGTAATGTGTCAGCCATTAAACATGCAATTAGCTGCATTTACAAATCCGTAAGAGGCTCTCACCAGCCATCCATCGCTCACAGGCAGAACTGCTTGCATCCCTCCAGTGGAGCCTGTCCTAATGAGCCACAAGGAAGAGGATCCCACTGGAACTAGCCACATCCCTTTCCCAGCCTCCATAAGGCACAAAAAAGCATTTCCCGGCTTCCACCCTCTGCCTTGAAGGGTGAAGAATAATGTGTGCATCTGGATTGGAAAGAGTTGGCTGTACAACCGTGGTCAACAGAAAAAAGGTCCTCATGCTATGGGATGTCCAGGTCCAGACATCCTTCTGCCTCTGAGCCAATCCAGGCATGGGAAAACAGGTCAGGCTGCAACATGGGAGCAGAAACCAGCTTTCTACCCTTCCTACAAGGCTAAAACATGTGCAAATGCCTATCAGACATCCCACCCAAACCCCATCAATGTTCCCTTTGGGAGGAAACCCAGGAGAGGAAGTCAGTGATGTAAGGTAGGGACCAGCAGCTGAGGCACCAAGCCTAGCAGGAGTACCAGCCTTCTGATGCTTCTCCAACCCCCTTTCCCATCTCTCTGCCAGGCTCAAGCTACTCCAGCAGCGTATCTTCTGAGCTGGGCTTTTATTCCTCCTCTGTGCCTTGCCACGCACAAGCAGGCATCAGGGGACGTATCATTCAGCAAATCCGAGGGAGAAACAAGCAGCATTAACTGTTAGCATGTGTGTACGGAGACCCCTCAAACTCTTTATTTCCCTTGCTCCCATCTGCTTTGCTCTGGGCCACTAAATCCAATTCAGCAGCGCTCAGAGCTTGTACCAAAGCTGCAACACATTTGTCAGATCCCTGACTAGACCCATGGCTAATTTTACAACACTAATTTATCTCACCATATTCCATCGCTTTCATTTCATCCCCCCTGGATCCCATTACCGCCAGTGTACCTTGTAGCCAGCATGTAACAGTAATTGGTATTATTAGCGACGTACCCTACCCGAGCTGCTCTATTTGCAGAGCTGCAAGGAGTCCCGTGGGTGGGCTGATCCACACCAAGGATGGGGAGGGAAGAAGTCCTTATTCCATGCCAGTCCATGGATGCCACCAATTGGCAAAGCGAAAAGAGCAGGGTTTTACTGCTGTAGAGCATCTTCGCATGCCCAGACCCCAGCTCACTCCCCACTGTGACTACATCAGGTGTTACCCACTCCTGCAGGTCCTTAACCTTATCTTTTAACTCCAGAGCCCCCATTCAACCTTGCACACATGGAGCAATTCTGTAAGCATTGCTTGTAGCTCAGAGGAAGAAGGACTCTGCCGGTCCAGGGCTAAAGGGGCAGCAAAACATCCATGGGAAGCATTACTCAGGGGTAGAGAGCAGGGGACAAGCACAGGGAAAACTTGTGAGATTTCATGCTATTCTGGCATAAGCTATTGCTTTCCAAGATAAATGTAACTAAAGTCATGCAGTTTTAGCTAAGCGAGAGACTGTGCTAGTCAAATGCTGACAATTCCCACTTAGGGTGTCTTTGTCTGGCATTTAGAGACTTGTTAAATTTTAATTCATCATTTTCATTTCTCAAGCGCAGCATCAGCAAGCACTGGCTTCCCTAGCATGGGTCTGCAGGGTCTGGGCAGCCCCATTCACAGGCCCCTTTGCTGCTCCACCAGTTCTCCATGGCTTAGAGAACATGACTCTTAACTCCTCCTCAACAGTATTACGTTACCACAGTCCCACGCACACCACATATGCAACGGGTCTCAGAGGTGAGGCAACCTCTTGATCATGGCTGGTGGTGGTCTCCTAAGGGGATGTAGCCCTTTTCAAGCATAGCCCATAGAAGTCTACCACATCCAGGATGCTGCAGCCCCCAGGGGAGGAAAGCATAAAGAACATCGAACAGACCTGAGACCTCCAAGTTGTGCTTGTCTGTGAGAGGTGGCACCTCACCTCCCACCACAAAGCAGGACTGGGTGACACTTACCTGCTCCGGAGCGGTTCAGCCATGACAGGATCTCTGCTACCCTGGTTAGACTGCACCTCTCTGAGGTGCCCAAAGGGCTTTCAAGTGAGAGGGCTCTTTATGGGGATGCTGTCCATGTGCAGTCCACGTCATGTGCATTTTCAAAGCTGTTGATGCAAACCTGGCCTTCCACATCCTAAATAATCACTGTCAGCATCTGCCCTTTTTGCACAGCAGCCAAAAGGCTGCTCACACACCAGAGCCAGGAGCAGCCTTTAGTCACACTTTAATAAATGCCATCCTTACCAGAAGACACATGTCCTGCACACCCATCATAGCCACGTGGTCCAAAGCACACCAACTAAGCACAAATCAGGTGAGCAAGGTTTTTAACCCACCTCTTACCTCTCCACTGGTCCAGAGTCCTTAGGGTGTCCCCAATTTCTCATAAACGTCCAGAGGATTCTTCAGACTGCTTGACCAACCCTTGCCACTCAGATCTGGGATTTTCTTCAACAAAACAGAAGAGACAACCTGTAAAATGACCAGGTGGAGCTCTGCCACTGCTTCAGGTTTAAGAAACAATCAAGGGAAGGGGGCATCTGTTTCCCAGCCCTAACAGCTGGGGGTAACCAGTGCAAACATGAAGCCAGTTTAGACTAAGAGCCCTCCCACATAAGCGTCACAGTCCAGCCCCAAAGCACGCATTTGCTTAATTATTTCGATTCAAAGACATGAAATGGGAGAGGGAAAAAAAAAATCCTGCAGCTTAGGGCATCTGTGATCTTCTTTAAAGACAGACAGCAATGCTCCCCAGACAAAACAGCACAGCAACACTACACTGTCAGCCCAGCACCAAGGCATTTGCCCACGAAGTCTTGTGCTGTCTAAGCCCTAATCCTGAAAAGTCTCACACATGTGTTAAGTGGTGCAGGGAGAGGCCTCTCTGACTGAACCTGGGAGTGTGAAGAGGAAAGCATGCATGTACGGCTTTGCAGCATGGACACCATGGACTGGAAATGGGAGAGGGACTTTCTGTGCTACATCTGAAACGCTGCCTAATGAGATGGAGTCTGAGGCATTAGTGTAACCAGTGGTGCCCTCCCTTATTACAGGAAATAGGCTTTTTGTGTTAGACAAATTATCAGTTGAGATCTGTGGTCGTTTTCCAGCTCTTGTGGCTGAGGTTGTGTTGCTTCCCCTAAAGCTTTGAAGAGAAAAACAAAGTCTTATGGATTTACATTATTAAAAATGAAAAATAAGATCCAAACTCCACTGGCAAGAGGAAAGTCTGGGAGTCACACCTGCAGAGCTGCTTTCCCAAGGGTGACAACCACTCCAAGCCTGGGACACGACACACTTTATTTAGCACCCAACCCTCAGCTCAACAGCTTTGCTAGAGTCCTCCACAGGACCCCATGTAAAGCCTAGGCAAGTCAGCAGAAGGATGCTACAGAAACACAAACTACAACACCCATTCATCCCCACTTGCCTAGAAAACCTAAATAAATAATTAAGAAAGCCCCCCAAAAGTCTGCTGGGTGCCTGATGGGAGAAACCTTCATTTGCAAAATGCTGGGAAATAATTAAAAAGTTTTCCCAGAGCTTAAAAGGAGGGAAGTGGACTGTTTGTCATGCCAGCAGCCATGGTGTGCTGCAATTTATCATGCCTGTCAGGTGTCAGCCACCAAGAAATTTAACTCCAGCTGCCCCAAGCCCAGCAGCCGCAATGCCCTATCAGTCAAAAGCTGCTCTGCCAGGCACCCTGGAGCTGATGAGTGACTGGCAAGGAGGGGAGAGGGCTCCTCCCCACCAAGCCTCCTCTGGCATTGCCAATGCAACTCTTTAGTTATTTTATGGATTTGGGTTTTTTTACGCACAGATGAAGCGGAACAGAGGAGACCAGGCTACAGCAAGAGAAGAGGCTCGTTCGTCACTACCTGCCAGGGACCTGCTCGGGCTGTAACTCCAGCTTGGCAGGCATATAACAAGAGAGATGGGTTTAGCACTGAATACCCAGGTGGGGGGAGTGTATTATTATGGGTACAAAGTGCAAAATCCCAATGCCTTTGCTGAGAATGTGCTTGTATGGGAAGCCTGACACCCACTGCCACCTCTGTGATGATGGGACGAGACACCCCTGCCACAGGGGGCAGCCCAGCTCTCCACATGGAATTCAAAGCATGACTTGCTTTTTAGGAACTCTAGATTGAGGTCAAACAAGCTTTTGGAGGAATTTGGCATGGCCCAAATCATGTGACCAGCTCAAGGACCTGATTCAGGGCAGAAGTTACTGCTGAGTCAGAGGGAAGATCTGTGAGCTAGGCTTCCCCAAAAACGGAACTGCCTTGGTCACAGCTCAGGTGGACTAACATAAGGAGCAAATGTTGCCAGCCACAGAGAAGAGACAACCTGGGTTCAGATCCGTGCAGGAGGGTTTGCATCAGTGCTGAGCTCACCCTGCATCATCAGGACTTGGGGTCTCAGGAACACCATGGCCAGGGCTCTTCATCAGTGTGACACCTGCTTTATAGGGCCTGCCTGGGCTGCCCCACAAAAATACTCGTATTTTGGTAATTTCTGTAGCAACAAGCTGAGTTGAGAGGAACCTGCCTGCAAAGGCACTAACTGATTAAACAGGTCCCTGCAAAACCCTGAAGGAAGCCCAGCATCCATGGCATGCTGGATGTCCCACATGATGCACCTGCATGGTACAGCAAGTGCTAACAGATAACCAAATCACTTGTAAAAAAAAAAAAAATCCAAACACACAGCATTTGCCAAAAATCTTTCTCCCCAGCATAAGCATTGATCAGGGATCCATGAATTTTACTTGCACCAGCAGAAGGCACCAAGATCTTCCACGCAGCATGGCATCCCATATGTAAGAGCTGGCCACAGGTTTTGCACTCACGTGTGCTTCAGGCAGAACAGTTCCTACTGTGGGAACCTTTACACACACACTATATATAATACACCCACACAGCAGAGTGGTTTCAGAGCCTCACGACTTGGCGAGGGGAAGGTGGATTTTCGTGGCGTCAGCAACAAGCAGATCCCTGATGCCTGGCTGAAAACCTTCCCCAAAATTATCAGACCCAGTCACACAGCACAAAGATGCTAAAATTTTTTCAGCACAACAACTGCAAGAATTTTTCTGTGGGTTTGTGCTTTTTTTAGATTTTATTTTAAAACGTGGATAAACTAATGCCTATTTCTCCCCCAGACTCTGTTCTGTGAGAAGCTTAAAACTCTCTTTGCTAAAATTTTCCAAAAAAATTCAGCCGGAGGCAGAGACATGTGAAGTTTCAGTCCAAAGGGTTAAAGGCTGGCGTAGTTTCAAGCAACTGAAGACAGGGGCTTATAATCAGAAGTGTCAGGCAGCCTTAATTATATTATTTCCTGAAGGAAATAGTTTTCCCTGCCGAAGTCCAGGAGTTATTAAAAAAAGTTGACCTCACTGGAACCAATCAAGATGGAGACAAGAAGCCTGTGATGGATTCTTAAGGCAGACGTGTTCATGTATCTGTCTTTTCAGGGGTCCAGGATTTTAGGACAGGTGTTCCCAGACAAACCTGGACTTGTGACAGCTGATGGGAAGGAGCCAGAACGCAGAGCCCCCTCCCATCCAACCTCATGAAATGCCCTGGGCAGGGGCACATGAGAGCCCCATGCACCCGAACAGGGTGCTTGCCTGTGCCCGGATCAATTGACTCGCCAACACAAGCTAAGAAAAACAGCCAGATGCTTTGTAGCTGTCAGGAGCACACAGGCTTTTTGTCCGTCTCTTCCTCTGTGCCCATAAATAAAAGAGACAGCAACTTTATTTAGGACTTCTTCCAGTTAAGAAGGGAAGGAAGAAAAGTGAAAAATGAAATTGTAGCTCAGCAGAGGCGGAGGGGGAAGATCCTGGGGGCACAGCTCAGGCTGTGCCACTGATGCAAAATCAGCATCTCCAGATTCCCATCGGCACTCCCTTCTCTTCTGCCCTCCCAGATACAGAAATCCCACTCCCACATGCCTGTGTCTGCTGCTGCTCATCAACTCCCCAGCACGAGTGGAGATATTCAAGTGTCTGGAGTGAGTCAGAGATGGAATAACCATGTCTCCTTTCCTTCTGAAAGAGACTAAAAGAACCCTCAAATAATCCAGAGAAGTAAGTCACCTGTTCCCTCCACATATGCAAAGGTTGTACTTACAGTGTCAACAGCAGCCCCGAAATGCAGCTCAGTGCTGAGCAGCTCACCAGCATGGCTCAGCATCTCCACCAGCATCCACTACCACAGCAGATCCTGCCTGTTTTGGCTATAGCCTCCGTATCTGTTGGAACTGAGTCAAAGAGCTTGAGAGGAGGTGAAGGCTGCTCTGCAAGACAGCTGAGCATCCTAGAGAGCCAGCCCCAGGCAATGCCCTGTCATCGGGGACCACAGCCAGGGTTTGGGCATCCTAATCTGGTCTCCCTCCAGCTTACTGCAGCATCTCCCAGCAGCACAGCACCTCGTTCATCACAACAGTATTGCACCACACTGATAAACACAAGCTCTGTTTCAACCTTTATCCTGCTTGCACCACTGCTGAGCCCGAGTTATGACACAAGCCAAAACCCAATCTCGACAGAGGCCGCACCATCATGCCAGTTCCCAAGTGCTAGGGGGCTTGACTGGAGCTAGTCTGGAGTTGTGCCATACACTTGCACACAAACACACACACTCAGGGCAGGCGTGTAGGAAAAGAACCCCTCCCTGTCCCCAGGGATGCGTGCCCACCACATACAGAAAGGATCAGTGTGGAAGTTGTATGCAGCTCCCTAGGGGGAGAGAGGCTGCCAGTGACCTCATGGGTTTCTTCCACTGCTGCCCTCTCCGCTGCCATGAGTCAGAGATTAATGACAGGCCATTTGTCAGCACCGGTGGCATCATCACCAATCTCATTTCTGAGCAGACATCTGACCTTGCTTGCCTCCCAGAGACCAGTGTTACCGCACAGCTCCAGCAGCCTCCTGACAGCTCCCAGGGGACGAAACACAAGGCAGGGAAACCAGCTGTGACACAGCTTGATCCTGAGTCAGGATGCACAGACAAACCCTTCAGCTGCTGGATGAGCAGTGAGTGCCAGCTTGCCCCATTGCCATACACTTCTCCCAGCGGGCATGCAAGAAAGGGTCTTACTGACCTTACTGAGCACTGGACTAGGTTAGGGAGAAGTGAGATGTGTGTCCAAAGAGGAGGGCTCAGGCAAAGCCAGCCCTGTCTGAATGTCAGGAAGGAAGGGGAAAGGGGACTGGGAGGGACACATGACCCTTTTCCCATTCCTGCAGCATCCTGTGTCTCAGCCCCATGATACCCAACCAGCTGGAGGGATCAATGTGCAGTTCCAACTGTGGCACCCAGAGCACCTCCACAGTCAACCATGGCCTATGCTGAATTTTAACCCAAATCTCGCTCAATGAGAAGATACAGATCCGCTCTGCCTTCCTAAGCAGAGCTTGTACCCATGTCGTGTGATGTAGGCAGTGCCAGAGGGTCCAGCACACCTCTGCCCCAAACCCGGACCATGTTGGCACTGTAAAAGTCTGCTATGTGACTGTCACTTGGTCACCACACACAGCTCTGGTCCTTGCAGAAAGCGAGTAGCAAGACCATAAGAGGAACAGGGGAAGGGGCAAAAAACATCTTCTGCATCAGGGCACACCAAGCACACCATGGCTTTTCAACCTGGGAAGAAGGAGGCAGGACAGCCCCAGGACCTCAGGCTAGACACATTGTGTTGACCAAACTATGATATTCACAGACCTCCTTAGTAAACAGCAGGAAAAAAATCATTTCAAGAGGAGCAGGGAAAATTCAAGGAGAACAGGTCCTCTGACAAATGCTGGTCCTGATACAAGCTTTGCCTCAACAGAACTCTCAGCCTTAGACAGCCAGATGCATCTCTACCAGGAGGGACGAGACAACCACCAACACAGTTCTTCTTCTGCACTGAGTCAAGCCAGTTCTGGCTCTTATATTTCTCATAAGAGGAACGAATTAAAATGATGTGAGACTGAGAAAAGACCCACTCAGTTAAGATGGAGAAATCAGTGCCATTAAACGTCATTAGAATAATATGCCCAAAAAGCTTCATAAAAGGAGATACCATATGATTGAATGCTCTGTAACCCTCAAGTTACACAGACCCAAATCATCAACTGAGAGCCTCTTCTAACAGCCAACTCTCACAACGATCAGAAGGTTTAACTTTTGTTTTGCAATGTGTTGGGCTCTTTTTTCCTGAGGAGCTTTTTGGTTTGCAATTGAAACTACAATTCCTTTAGTTCCTGGAGGGAAAAAAAATAAAAATCATTTTTCATTAAGCTGAAGTAAATGGCATTTTTGCTTGTCAAAAATATTCGACACAACTCTGACAGACTCAACCAGACATATAAATAAAAGATTTAAATCCTTCTGTTTTCAGAGCCTAAGAAAAACCTGCTGTCAGTCCCATGCCAGAACAAGCTCTTTTCTACAGGTCACACTCCCTGGGGTCTGCCAGCACTATCCCGGCACTGATACCAGGACAGAGGGCTGGTACAAGCCACACCAGCACATTCATGCAAGTAAAACCCCACCAGCTCACATTATCCCTCTACAGGATGCTCTCTCTGAGACTGGAGCAGCCTCCCCTGTCTCAACTAGAAACCATCTGGCTCCAGCACCAGGGAGGTGAACAGCATCGATCCCTTCCCTGCCTTGCCACCATCAGTATCCGATAGCAGGATCGACAAAGAAGGGCTGGATGCTGTATTTCCTTGGCCACCTGGGTTGTGCATCAGCAGCCATAGAGACTCCTTCCCCATCCATCGTGTCAGCAAGGCAGCCACAGATATTGTGACAAGACACAGAGCAGTGTCGAAGCCCATTCTGAAATCCTTCTATCCTATTCAAGCCAGAGAGGCTTATGTGCATGGATTTATACTGTTTGCCCCAATATTTAGCTACTGAGCCAACTAATCTGTGTGCAAGAAAAACCTCGGTGGCTCAAAGGCTGAGCAATCTACATCATTCATCATTTAGATTTGCTATTGTCTTAATCCTCTTTAAACTACTGTATAATACATAAGGGAATGGATGTCCTATATGCTCAGGATACACAGAAAAACCCAGGCTGAAGCTCAGAAACCTGGACAGAAGCTAGAATGACAAATCCTACCAAGCCACAGAAGAAAAGGGAAACTTCTTGCACTCCCTGACAGCTGGTTTAACTTCTTGCTCTCTCCACCCTAGCAGCCTTTAATTATTTCCTAGCCAGATTCCTAATTACTTCCTAGCCAGCTTCCTAAAGCTCCTCTGCCCTCTCACTTCATCAACACCTCCTAACAAACTGCGAGACTCAAACCTGCACCTATGCCAGGCTGCTGCTGGGTGGATGTAGAGCTCTGCACCCCAGGAGATGGGATGTCCCACTAAGTATCAGCCATGGCTGTGCTGCTCTTGGAAAGGCAACAGCTCTGCCCAGCCCAGTGCTGAGCTTTGGGCCATGCCTGGCAAACAGGTCGACAATTAAAGCCTGCCTGGCTATCCAGGATCATGCCATGCATTGCTGCAGCACCCACTGGGGGGATGAACAAAACCAGGATTTTTTATAGAAACAACAGGAGTTTGGGGGCAGAAGGAGGGGGTGCAACAAGGCAGTTGCAAATGAGGCTTTAGTTAGCTGCCTGACAGAGCTGAGGGAGCTAATAAACAGACACATGAGCTAAATTGTCTTCTGAACCTCTGTATCAGTATTCACATTACAGAGGCTGCTTCCAGCAATTCCAGAGTATTAATAATAAATGCTACATAATTACAGCAGACTTGCTTTGTCCTCTCTTCCTGTTTACTGTCAGTGCCTTAGTAACCCTGTGCAGCCCACAGCCAGCTCTCTGTTGGCACTAGCCCCTCCACAGATGGCACAGCCCTGGCTTCACCAATGGGTGTCTCTCCCAGCTCCCCACTGGGCTGGTCAGAGTGCAAGGGGAGGTGAAGAAAAGCTCAAGTGCAGATACCACTCTGCAGCAATCACCTTCTACCTGTCAAACCCCTGACAATGGTGCTGCAGGGCATGAAAAAGGTGTACTCGAGGCCTCAGCAGCACCCCCAAGCTGGGATGAGTTGGGGACTGTGCAAAGAGCATTTCCATCGAACAGAGTTGCAACAAGTCATGAAGAGCCTCTTAACAGTAAACAGAGTTTATGGCCTCTCCTGACTTTAATCTTCGCCAGACTTGCAGCTGGAGCTGCCTTCCCTACCAAGATGTTTTTGGAGTACTTCTGCCCATTAGGACCCTTCCTGGGGCACCCATGATCACAGGGCTGTCAGTGGCAACAACCACCCAGGACACAAACCAGGAGCAGTGACACCACACACTGCTGGGAGCTGGAAGCAGGTTCTGGAGCAACCCTAGAAAGATATACTCATGAAAAGACATAAGAGATTACCCTCATGTCCCAAGTCTGACACCCAGGTAAGAAAGAACAAAGTTTTGGGCTAATCAAGTTCCAGATAAAACACCTACAGATTGAGCTGTGGCTGCACACTCATGCTCTAGTCTATTCTCCACAGTGCCATGGCCCCTCGAACCCAGTTATTCTTCCCAAATCAACTTCCTCCCAGCAAAGTTGTACAAAAATGCCTGCTCTGTCTGATCATTTCAGGCACTGATCCAAATGAAAGTTAATGACCCTCTGGTACTTTCCCCCTAAATTTTAGAAGCATTTCATCCAATGTAACTGCAAACTGAACTCTGGAGCCTGTTTTACATCCCACAGGGCTGTCTTTGTGAGTATTTTTTCCTCAGTCACGGGCAAAAACCATAAAAACTCTTGAGAAGGGTCCAAGTTAACAAGAGACCACTAGCAGTTTATATCTGAGCACAGGTTTAATTTGCACCCCTCAGACTAGCTCTTTTCCTAGCCTTGCAGGGAGAGGCTGCCACAGCCCTTAACACAGCTTCAATAATAGAAGAGAACAAAATGGGATTCCTGTGAGAAGAAACCAATATGCAAAACAAAGTATGCCTGCCTTCCAGTGTGAATTAACTCAGCTTCTGCCCCGACTCCAGACCTTTCCAGATATAAGACCCATTGGACAGCAAATGAATGCCAAGTAACTCAGATGCAAATCTCTGCCTGCACAGAAAGAGCCTCAAATGCTAAGAGAACACTTGGTTCAAAGAGCATTGAGAAGCCTTCAAATGGGAAAAAAACAAAACAAACAAACAACTGAAGTCAAGTTCTATCACTCACACGGGGAAAGCAAGGCTGCAGTGACATGAGAACGTCTGTCCCTCAGAACTGGTGTCTCCCACTCAACCTGGGACATGCAGAGAATCCCCCAGTGCTGGCATCCTGCTACCATTCTCCAATGGTTCTCACAGCTGCACACATCCCCTTGGTGTTTTCTGTGCCACCTCCTCTGCCAGGTGAAGCATAGAAGAATTTTTATCCCTGTACACAGATATTTTTTTGGATTCTCAGAGAATGAAACACCAACCAGTTGCTCAGGAACAAATGCTAAAGGGAAAGAAAGACAGTGATTCTGTCCTGATATGTATAAGGCACTGAGAAAAGTGAGAGGGACAGATGGTGCAGGGAGCAAGACAGAAGGCAGGAATCCTCTGGACCATTTACATGGGAGTATCCATGCCAGAGAAGGATGGAGCAGAATGTGGATTAAAGAAAAAGAGGATCATCATCATCACATCAAAATATTCCCTGCACGACAGTACCAGGAGGACTACTTGGAGAGCAACATGACTAACAGAGAGCCCCAGGGTAAAAGAAAGGATAAGTTTGCCCCTGCTGGGTGGTCCTGGACTGATTATGTCTCTGCTGGCTGTCTCCTTCACTCACTGTCACTTTTGGCAGGGCAGCCCAATTTCTTCACCACGGGGACCTGTGCAAAAGGCACTCAGCAGGTTGGAGTCCCCACACACCACCATGGGATGGTGCAGCCAGGAAAGCAACAATCCATACGGACAGGGAAGTGAAACCCATGAAGAGTTGGAAGGAAGATGACGTATGTCAACCCCAGAAAGGAAGATCCCAAGCTGGACTGCAGCTCTGGGACACATGCAACCTGTGCTGCTGGAGGATCTCCCACACACAAGAGGGAAGGGATGGCCGAGACAGCCCCTCACAGCACCTGCCAGACACACAGACAGACTGCTGGCTGTCACAGCAGGATGGCAAGTATGGACAGATCCCTGCACAGTGATGCCACAGGATAAGGCAACATTTGCCCCAGGATTATCAACCAGCACTCCTAAACGCAACAACAGAAAAGCATTAATCTTCTAAGGCCCCAGACTCATCTCTAGGACAGCCTGCATCCCAAACCCCTGCCAGGGCTGTTTCCCTGCTTTCCAACAACATCTATGTCCAAACCCACCCCCTTCAAATCTCAGGATGCTCCTTGGCAGTTGATGACAGCACACTGCAGGCTGCGTGAGCCTTTTGTGTCAGTCCCCACCGCAAGACATTTTAAAAAGAGACAGCAAGTTATTAATTACAAATTAAGCTGCTAATTGATACTGAGGTCTGTTAGCTCTAGGGGAAACAGAGGCAAAGCTGTGTCCCTCACACCATGGTTCACTGACTGCAAGTGCAATATGAGGAGCCTGATCTCCCCAGGAAATCTGCTGAAGGAGCACACAGCTGTATGGCCTCCCGTTCAAGCTATGCATGCCAGCCCAGGGATCTCTTAATACTACACTTCCTCCATCTGTGATCTGCCTCCAACCACTGTGCCAACCAAAAGTTCAAACACCCTTTCCCAGCTGACAGTCAGACCAGTGTAAAAACCCAGTCACAAGTGTCAGTGATTGCCCCCACCAGACCTTTCCCATAACACAGCAATTAAGGCTGACAGCTCCAGGGCTCCCCTCAAATAAAGACCTCCTCTCTTGTAGGGGATGAACAGTTTCCTTTCCACCACGGCCCAGCAGCACTTCAAGGTCTGTACAAGAAGTCCCAGTTTTGTTCAGCTCTGTGTGTATTTCACAGAGATGACGAAACAAAGCAATGCAAGAGTAAGTCCACACCAGATAGGTAATATCAAGCCAGCCAAGATGCTAAAGTTTTAAGAAATCCCTTCTGCCACGAATTCCTCATCTCTGCCTTTTGAAAAGCTCAGAAACACAGAGCAGAATTACCTCCTCTCTTAAAAAGTAACAGGTAGTAAGTAATATAACCATAATATTAACAAATAATAAGAACTCCTTACTAAGAGACAGTAAAGCACTTAAGTATTGCACCCCTTTGCCCCAACTTTGAAGCACATGGGAAGCTCTTCTCTTGTACAGGGAGGCTTAGCACTTGCCTGCACTGGACAGACCGGCCTCGTTCAGGAGCTCTGCTGGAACAGGACCAGTTCTACTGGATTTGGCCATCAAGCAGCCAATGCCAAAGTTTTCATCCATCCATTTTCACTGCCCTTCTCTTCTGGCAGCTCAATTGAGCCTAACGAACTACATCCAGCACAAATCACAAGCAAAGGCAGGAAGACCTGGTGACCACGGTGCTATGCAGGCAGAGGGTGAATAAATAAAATTGACTCAAGTTGATAGAAGATGCCAATTCAGTGGTTGAGATTCTACAGTGAAGCATCTGTTTGGATGACTTTGGCTCAAAAGCTGGCAAAAAGGAAACATGACAAAAGCCAGTTCTACCTTTAAATGAGGAAAACTCCAGAGACTTTTTATGCTATTTCAAAATTTAGGTTAAAAAAAAAAAAAAAAAGAAAGAAGAGTAAAGGAGTACATTTCTAGTTACCAGAATGGATTTAGAATCACAGGTATAGAACACTGCAGGCTGACCCAGATGTCAGCCTAATGTCATGCAGCCGGCACCGGACCAGCTAGCTCAGGTACAGGCGCTGCTGCAGGTCAAGGCCAAGACTAGGCTTTTCCCATCTCCTACTCCTCTTGCAGTGTTTGACCACTGTCATAGGGACAGTGCCTGACACACAATCAGATGCCCCCAAACTGGGCTGTGGTCTGCTGCCCTGTCTCTGGGTGCTTCCATAAACAACTCCCTCTCCTGCCTCTCCCTGTCCATCAAGAGGCTCAAAATCACAATGATGTCAGTCAATACCATGCTTTACCTTCCCTTCCCTAAGCTGCACAGACCCACTGCCCCCAACATCTCCAGCACCATTCTTATCCTCCACAAACCCTCTGAGTAACCCAGCTGACAACCACCACCAAGGAGAGTTTTGACTCCATGCTCCCCCATGAGATGATGGTGGGGAAAACTGCAAACAAAAACAAACTGCACAGCTTCCTAACAGACGAGAAGCCCTTCTCAAATGTTGCTGTACCCATAACCCACTGTCAGTTTTTCCCTCAAAAAACAAAGTGCCCTGCTTCATGGTAATGCAAACAGTTGCCATTTCAACAGTTTCCCCCCTCCCTTTCCCTTCTCTTCCCTTCCCCGTTCAATTTGAAGTCAATTACAGGAAGGTTAATGGGGCAGAGAGGATGCCAGGCGGCTGGGTAATGATGTCAAAGCACCTGGCATTGCCGGGGCAACAGCTAGGCAGCAGGGATGTAAATGAAGGCACAGGATTGCACTTGGTCCCTCCAAACGAGCTGATGCAATTGAGCGTATCAGCATTAATGAACATGGAAACGACAAGAGAGCACCCAGAGAAACAAGACACTGATGGGGGGGGTGGGAGCTGCACCCACAGAAGGAAGCTATGGTGACAGGCACTGCGTTCGAAGTGTCAACGGGAGCAGCCTCCATGGTGCTGACCTTCCTCCAAATCTTCACTCAGATGTGCTTCCCATAGTTTAACACACCCGCTTTGCACACCCGAGACCAAATTGTATTGGTCTGATGAAAGCTCCCCTCATGCAGCTCCTGGCTGCTCTCCAGACAAGCTGTGACAGGAAGAGCAAGAGGGGAGATGGTGTGCGTCAAGAGGCCACATCTTAGACTGACCTGATAAACATGGGGCCAAGGCAACAAGGACCCAGGGGCAAGAGGTGCAGTGGAGCAGAGGTGCTTGAGGCCATTTCAGTGCAAGGAGCAGTGACCTGCTCAGTGGGAAGGCTGTTCCAGCAGTGCAAACCAGATTCTCCAAAGCTTGCAGTCCTCACATCATCAGCAATTGATATTTTGAAGTCTGCAGGCAGAGGAACAGGAGCCTCTATATAGGATGTTATCTGCCAGTACAGTGCTTGGCACAATGTGCTTCCATGGACCAGGATTGACTACAGGGCAGCACATCAGAGTGCTGCAAGCCTCAGACACCTGCAGTAAGGCACCTCCCTCTGTGGTCCACTGTCCAACTGCAGTATCTTCTCCCTAGTTCATAAGCTCCATCAGATCCCCTTGAGCACATTTACTATGTGGAAAACCTTTATTCCAATGCTATTCAGTGCTTTTCTATCCCTGGCTTTTAAGCCCTCTCCAAGTCACCACCCTCCCTTTTTCCTTACACCACTCACATCCCACAGCTGCAAGTGGTGTAGGTGCCTTTGGTCCTCATGTAGAGGCCATCCATCTCCAAATTCCAGTGGCATAGGTGCTCGTGCCCTCCTCATGCTTTCTGCTCACCCTCTTCAACTCCACAGCCACCCCTAAAATATGCTCCAGGGTGGCAACAGCTCCACCAGCAGCCACAGTGAGGTTCCACAGGGGCTCTGCTGCCCCAAGAAAAGCTGCATTAGACGGACAGGGGGAAGGCTGACAGCATTTCTCACACCGGTAACTAGCAGAGCTTGCACAGTTGAGACGCAGCTGTGCAAATGAGACCCCAGCAACCACCCCCAGCCCCAGTGATTTTCCACAGGCGTGAAGAGCAGTATCAGGGACACAAAGCAGCCGACGCCACAGGGAAGCAGCTGGGTCATGCATCCATTTACAAGGTCAGCTGCCCTGTGCCTCTTTAAAGTACTTCACTTTTGCCAGAGGCAAGTCAAGGTGATTCGGACAGACTCTGCTGCTGCGACCCATTCCCACTGATGCTCCCTGCTATCCCTGTCCTTGCAAGCCCCTGGGAACCCGGGGCATCCTTCTCTGATCTCTGGGAATGGCCCAGCAAAGCAACAACCTGGGCCATAAATAACATTGGCAAATGGGCAGGAGCGGAGCAGCGGAGGGCTCTGCAGGAACCAGAGCATGCCTGGCCAACCCATATGCAGGCTCTGTGGGACAGAGGGCTTGCCTCAAGCAAACATCTTCCAAGCATCCTCCCTGCCCACAACAGCAGGACAGAGCATGACTGGGCACACAGCAGTGCTATCCCAGTGACAGGTCTCTCCTTGAGTTGCTTTTAAATGTCAGCAGTAAAACTAGCTGCAGAGAGGGAATTAAACGGAGGTGGGGGAGGAAAAAAAAAAGAAAGAAGAGAAAGACGAAAGGGAGAAGAGACAGCTCTGCTAATAGCGAGTCAGCCAGAAGTCTCAGAATCCATTTGAAATGCGTAGGGCTTAATTTAACTTAATAGTTTTGTCAAACATTGGCACTCTGTTAAAAGCACAGGAGAGCTGGTAATCCAAATGCCAGTGACTCTGCCTTTGCTAGTCACAAGAAAGCTGCTGTTCCAGTCCCCAGATCTGGTTTCACACAGGTAGCAAGTACAGCCCTGACTACTGTAGTCACTCATGAGGGCAGTTCTGTGTTTACTTAGCAATGGCAGCAACTTTGGCTTTGCCCAGAACACAAAAAATAAATACAGCCACTGCATTTCTGAGCTTGTACATGTCTTAAGGCAGCTCCAGGCTTCTTCTGAAAACACAGATTGGTCAGGGTAAGAGAGATTTGCAACTTTCCCTTGGGAAGACAAAATGAAATCTCTCACCTATGTGAACTTTGGAAAGAAGTTGGAAGAAAAAAAGAATAGAAAACTCTTTGCTCACGGGCAGGCAGAGAAAGACACAAACTGAGCTGCAAAAGCTGGCTCCCCATCCAGCCCTGCTCTCCCTTCTCTCTCTCCAGCAGCACTAGGTTAAGGGCCCCCAGCAAACCCCGTGAGATGGAATGGGGCTCAAACCCCAGGGCAAGCACAAGCTCTGCTGCTGTCAGACCCTCTTCCAGAGGAAAAGTAGAAATTCTACCTGCATTTAAGATGATTTTCCTTCTGCAGACTGAGCCCATCTTTACACAAAGTAGTGAAAAGCACAGAGTGTTTCAGCCTCCTTGCCTGATACCCTATTCTGGTAGTAGATGAGAAATTTGGGGCATCTCATTTTGGTTTTGTTTCCCCTCTTAGAACACCAGCGAGCGACTTGCAGCACCAGGTACTGTGTGATTCAAGCCACCGAGACGCAGGAACACGGGATGGGGCCCAGGGCACTCTCCCCTTTGCATGGACAACAGTCCATTAAGGTCAATCTTGCCTATAGAGTCTTGAGTGGAGGCTGAAACATCACTCTTAACCTTTCAACTATATGCAGGACATCAGTCACTGATCTGTCCTCTGCACCCACATCCTCCCATGCAGTAGCTGCCACCAGAAACCGCTGAGAGCAGAGATGACAGGAGCACAGCTCTGCCCACCTCCCCAAGCCCAGGTGATTCGAACAGAAGATCCCAGAAACATTCCCTAAGGCAGTCTCCATTTCCCAGCACATTCCTCAAGACTCTCCTCTAGGTCATTGCAGAGAACCCTCAGTGCCATCTACCCCAGGCAGAGGGTTTGTTTAAGGGGCCAGCACTAAAGGAAGCACTGCTGCCAACCTCCAGAGCAAAGGGCTACAGAAGGAAACAAGCCCTAAGTTCCAGTGCCATGGGCATATTCGCTGCTCCACACAGTGCAGGTGGGGAAGGGGCTCCAGGAAAACTCAGCAGGGGCAGCAGAGGCCTTTGAGCCTCTGCATCCCCTTAAACCTCCCCCTCCATCTCAGGACCTGGATTCCTGTTTAAGACACAAATGGGATCGAGTTTAAAGGTCTCAGCCTGGCCCTTGACTCCTTGGTGGGAGTCTTTCCACATCACAAAACCACCAGACAATTCAGCCTGATTGACAGCCTTTCAGGCAGAGGGGCCCGGGGCTGAGGGAGGGGAGGGGACTGTGGGTCAGGGCTAAGGGAGGGCAGCCAGAGCAGTGCAAAGGGCTGGGAGAACAGGAGATGGCTGTGAGGTGGGGAGAATGCTCAAGGTTTGTGCTTCCACAGGAAAAAGGGGGTTGGGAGAGGATGAGAGGCTAGAGCATCCTTGAGGGATTCAGTTCCACTTAATACAGGCAAAATTCAAACTGCAGATAGCATGTGCAAGGGCAAAAAAGAAGTTTGGTTTAATCCACTTTTTCCTGAGGTAAGTGGATAGCAGCATAGACCAGAGAAAGCAGGAAGCTGAGGACAAGGCAGAAGGAGGACCTCCAGGCTCACAGAGAGGAGAGGAGTCACTGACAGGCAAGATCAGGGATGGGAAAACAAGTGATCAAAGCCAGTGTTCAGTGTCCCTGGGCTTGACCACTGAGGCTGCAGCAAAGGCAGCATGGAAGCACACACATGTGGACATATGTACCCTGCACCATATTCTGCCTTGGGCCCCATCCCTGCTCTCCAGCTCTAGGCAAAACCGAGCCCAGTGAATGAACTTGACGAAGTTATCCTTGCAGCAACAGGCAGGAGCCCCAGAACAGCCAGTAACAAAGATTAAGTGCTTCCTCACCTCCTCCACCCTCCTATTCCTCACATGCCATCTTAGGAGAGCAGGGTACACTGTTTAGCTCCCTCCAGCAGGACTTTTCGCTCTGTTCCAGGGCTGATGCCAACTTCCATGGGTCTGTAGGAGCCAACTCTTCTGCTCTATTAGGCCAGCCCCTCTCCAAGCCCACTCACATAGCTAATTTGGGGAGGAAGGTTCCTTTGAAAGTATTCTCACCTTGCAGTCTGGGTCAAACCCATTTTTGCCAGCCCGTCTTCTCAGAAGGACTCCTCAATGCACTTCTGCAATAAGATTAGAGTCATCACTTGGGGAGACCAAGCAAGGAAATGTAAGAAGACCACAGATACTTGTCACGCTATCTTATTTATCCCTTCTTTTGCACACAGGAAACCCTTTCTACAATCTTTTTTTTTTTTTTTCCTCCTCTAAATAAAAGAGAAAAATTTTAAGCTGGTGCTTTAAAGCACAGCAACCGCCAGCCCATCTCCATGGCTTGCCAAGAGAGCAATTCATCCTCTGCCTCTATTCTGCAGTAGGTAAAGCCCCCCCTCTCGCTTTTGTTCATCTCCCCGCTCTTTTGTCTGGCCCTGAAAGCGTTGATCACTCCTGCATGAGGAATGTGAAACTGATGTGATGTGATAGGAACAATGCTCCAGCCCCGATCCTTGCAGCCACATCAAAGTCTCCATTTGCATGGCTTCCCCTTGCCTGCCTGTCCCTCTCTGCCCCCGGCCGTGCTCTGGCTGCTTCAGCGCCTTCATTGTCCTCCCAACTTGGAGAAGCAGCCTTGGCCTCCTACTAAAAGGCACTCGATGAGCTCCCAATGCCTGCCTCTGCCTCCTCTTGCCCATGGGAGATGGGATCCATGAGCAGCATCCTGCTGGCAAGAGATGCAGCATCCGCACAGGCTAGGATGCACCAACAGGTTCTCTCTGTTACTCCTGCTGCTGTCTGGTACCCATTCCCCAATGGATGCTTCTCCCTGCAGCACTGCCAGGCTGGTGGGCGGGGGATCCAAGTAAAGGGATGAATAGGTGAGGAAGATCTGATAAATCAGGAGGTGTGGGGCAGTGAGGCCCAGCCCTGCTAGAGAAAAATGGGGAAATGTATTAGCATAAAGATTAGGACATTTCTCCACCAGTGAAGGGCATTTTCACACTGAAAATGCCCTGCTCTAGCAGTGTCTGGGGAGGTGGTACCCTGCCTGTCCTTGTGGTGTAGGGGGAGAAACAAGGAGCCAGACATGCAGTGAGGACACGACCTCAGACCTGGACACCATCAACTTGTACATGGCACTGCCAGTTCATGCAACACTCTCCAGCACTGGCAGCTGCGTGGAGCTCAGTGGATGCTGCAAAAGCCACTGGAGCAGCTGGATAAACACAGCTCTGGGACCAGGCAACTGAGCCCAGGAATGCTGTCACCAGGTAAAATTCCTGCTGCTACCTTCCAATGAACAGCTACAACCCAATGGTAAGCAACACCCTTTCTAGAGCTCATTGCACAGGGAGTTTTGCTTTTCCAGATCTCCTCAGGTCAAAGGCTTTAATCCAGCACCAGCCAAGGAGGCTGCTGAGAGAAAACAAACCCTTCAGCAAGACAGAGCACCTCTCCCCAGTCTCACAGCAGCTGTGGCTCCATAGCAAGCCTGTGTTGACCTGACAGCAGCTGGCAAGTGATTGCTTTCCAGCTCCCCAAGGCACTACCTGACTCTTAAGTCCACTGGGAGTGCCAGGGAAGCAAGCTCCCTTTCCCTTCAGAGGGTATCCAGGTGCCTGTTGTCAGGCAGGGAGATGCAGGCAGCACCTTGGCAGGTATGGCAAAATCCAGGAAATGGCCATGCCAGCTGTGGAACAATGGGGAGGCTGGCATGGGACAGAACCAGAGCAACGCAGCAGTGGGACCACACAGAACCACACAGCACCAATCTGTGCTGGGAACGGGAGGAACACTGATGCCTCTGCAAAACTGAGGTGCTGCTGACACACCCCACAAGCTGAAGAATTTTATTTTTGGCAAAGAGGCAAGAAACTTAGCTAACCCTTGCCATCTGGGCCCATTAAGATTGCCCCATCCCTGAAGTATCAGATTTCTGTTCAGCCTTGACGCCAGCCATGATGCTGAACTGATCTGTGTCACTAACCAACACACAGAGATGGCCAACATTTGTCTACTGAAAAAAACCACTTCCAGGTCCAGCCATTTCCAACACAGCATGCAAGATGCAAGTAACTAAGACTTTAAGCTCAAGCACATTTCCAGCTTGCACCTAATGCAGAAGACCAGTGATGAAGAGGGACTCCAGATGCTTTGACTTCAAAGGCACAGAAATTCTAAACCAACTGTCCAAGAGCCATTTTTGAATTATCAATCTAAAATGCACACAGGGGTTATATGTAGTATTTACTCATCCAATGTTAAACAGGCACTTCTTAAGCACTTCACAGGTCCCCTGTACTCAAGCAGCCTTCCAAATCTTGAGATCCCCTATCTCTCCCTTCAGTTTTTACCTAGTTTTGTTTATTCTTTTATAAGCTTATAAATAATAAGCTTTACAACTTGCTTTTTACTTGCCCCCTATTCAAGCTCCTCTGCTCTTCATCTCTAGCTGGAACTCAGCAGCCTGCCAAGGGACACAGCACTGGCAACTATTCTTGATTTATACTGATGGAGAATATAACTTCCCTTTACTAAAGTAAATAGAGTCACTACCAAGAGGCAGAGCACAATATTTTTTATTAATGAGCATATTTCTGCCTTAGTGCTCACTGGGGAGGCAAGACAGTCAATGTGGAAAAACTAAGACCACCTTCCTAATATTTTGGGTCAGATTTGCTACACAAAGAGCCCACTGTTGGGCATTACACCTGGCCAGTGTCACTCGTGGTTAGGAAAAAATAGTCTCTGCTAAAGGAATATGCTGGGGTGTGATTAAGGAGGATATTTCATTCTGGCATTCAGAGTTAACCCTGCTAAGGTGGTTTACCTTAGGATGACACCAGAAAGGCTGTTTTACTGTAGCTGTCCTCACACACTAATAAGAGCTCCTGGCAGTTCTGAGGCTCCTTTCATCAGGTGGGGGGGAGCACAGCACACCCAACTGTGCTGCCCACCACCCTGCTGTGCTCCCTCCTGATTACCCTCAGGGGATAAAGCTCAGTCTTCTGCATCCCTATGAGGAACAGAGTCCCCTGTGGTGGGCTGACCTTGGCTTGATGTCAGGTGCCCACCAAAGCCACTCTATCACTCCCCCGCCTCAGCTGGACAGGGAGGGTAGAAAATACAGCAAAAGCTCATAGGTCAAGATAAGGGCAGGGAGAGATCACTCATCAATTATTGTCATGGGCAAAACATACTCAACTTGGAGAAACTAATTTAATTTATCAGCAATCAGATCTGAGTAGGGTAACGAGAAATAAAACCAAATCTTAAAACATCTTCCAGCCACCTTTCCCTTCTTCCTGGGCTAAACATCTCTCTCAGCTTTCTCTACCTCCTCCCTCACAGCAGCACAGGGGGCTGGGGAATGGAGCATGTGGTCAGTTCATCACATGTTATCTCTGCTGCTCCTTCCTCCTCAGAGGCTGGACTTCTCGCACTCTTCCCTTGCTCCAGCATGGATTCCCTACCATGGGAGTCAGTCCTTCACCCACTTCTCCAATATGAGTCATTTCATGGGGTGCAGTTGTTCACAAACTTCTCCAGTGTGGGTCCCTTCCAGGGTCCATCCCTTCAGGAACAGACTGGTCCAGTGCGGATCCCTTCCCAAGGGTACTATACTTCAGAACAGGCTGGTCCAGCATGGGTCCCAGAAGGGGTCAAGTCCTGCCAGCAAACCTGCTCCAGCACAGGCTCCTCCCTCCAGCAGCCACAGGTTCTTCCAGGAGCCTGCTCCATCACAGGCTTCCCCCAGGGTCACAGCCTTCTTTGGGCATCCTCATATGCTGTGATGTGAGGTCTTCCACAAAATGCAGGTGGATCTCTGCTCCAGGACAGACCTCCATGGGCTGCATGGGCACAGTTGCCTCACCATGGGCTGCAGAGGAATTTCTGCTCCAGCACCTGGTGCACCTCCTCTGTCTAAGTCTTCACTGGCTTGGAGTCTCCAGAGCTGTTACATTCACACATCCTCACTCCTTTCTTCTCTGGTTGCAACTGCAATTTTTCTCCCCATTTCTTAAATCTGTTATCCCAGAGGTGCTACCACCATCCCTGATGGGCTTGGCCAGTGGCAGGTATGTCCTGGAGTTGGCTGGCATTAGCTCTGTCAGACATAGGGGAAGCTTCCAGCAGCTTCTCACAAAAACCACCATTGCAACCACCACTCCCACTACCAAAACCTTGCACACGAACCCAAGACATTCCCACTCCCAGCCCTGAAAGGAAGGCAGCATCAGTCCTTTTTGAAAGCTATAATGGTGCAACAGGTAGGTTTGCTCAAAGAGATGAAAGCCTGCAGGACTCCAGGAACAGGAGCCTTGTGCTTGTGTTATGGCAGTGAGCTGTTGTGGAAGAGGACACAAATAAGATGCTGTACACCACTCCAGTACCTCCACAAAGTGTCAGCAAAACAGAATAGGTCTCACTCCCTCAGAAGGGTCCTTGCCAATGCTGCATTAAGAACAGGGAACAAATGCTCTGTGCCAGTAAGGGATATAGTAATCCCCACACAGTGCTCACTGGGCAGTAAACTCCATCCTCTAAAGGTGGTCGAGCATTGCAAGAACCTCCTACCACGACATACAGGGTTGGGTATAATTACTCCCCTGGGGAACAGGGACCAGGAGATAGTTGAACTTTTCCATCAGGAGACATCTGACCCCGGTGGTCACCACTGGGTCCTGGCCACCTTCAGCTGCTGATGCTGACCATATGGGATGCTGCCTGCCAGGACACTGTCCCCTCAGTTTGCATGACAGCTTGCTGGAGCTCAACACCACTGAAGCAGACACCAGGCAGGCATCCCTGAATCTCCCAGCCCATACAGACACAAAAGGCAGCAAGACAGATGAACAGAGCCACCCGGCTCACTGCATCCAACTGCCATCAGAGGCATGCCACAGGTGAAAAGACTTTGATATAGCTGGACACATGTTGTTTCAGGGCTTCCTAATTCTCTGTCCCTAATTCATTCCTGGTTTCTGCAGTTAATTCTTGCCCAGCCACCACACATGCATGTTTCTTTGCTTTCAATTCGGCCAGCAAAATCCATTTACCCTGCCTGTCTCATCCGGTTTCCATCAAGCCTGATGAATTCCCCCTCAGTGAAACAAGCAAGCTTACTGTAACACCCTCTTTTGTAAGAGCATGGCGAAAATGGCAGGCTTTCTGGTGCCTGACTATTTCCCTTCACAGGAGCTAAACATTACTTGTTTTCAATTGTGAAGTGTTCTGACTTCTTAAAATGCATGAAAGCACCAAGAGAGACAATTCAACTGAGCGAGAAGTTTCCAAAAGAGTATTTCTTTACCCTGCAGTTTCCTGTGGAGAAGTTTAGGTTGGTAACAAGGATGTGGTTGCACACCTCAGGTGGATTTTTTGCTTTCGGTGCCAGAGTCATAAGCCACCTTTGGTTCCTGTAGAACACAGTACCAGTCCTCTGCAGTATGTGATTTCCAGCTCAAGGTATCTCCTAGGGGTTTCTCAGACTGAGTTTGAGGCAGGACAGAGAGAACAGGAAACCCAGATCTGCTCCTCTCACACCTCCTACTCCTTCCTTTTTGCTTTTCTAGTGACATGCACATATGGCAAAGGAGATACTAGACACCAAGGTTATTGGCTCTGTGCTAAATGGTGCCAAACAAGCAGCATGTGAGTCAGAGTAACCCTTTCACCTAAACCAGCTGGAGAACCAGGTCAAGATGCTGTCTGCAAGTACCTGGAAGACCTACCCCATTAATCTCTGCCCAGAAGTAGACAGCAGCAGCCTCAGAGCAGGGGAGAGTCCCCAGGGATGCACACTTAGGAAGGAGACCGCCAGAGAGCTCTCCTCCCATCTCCACTCCTGCCTGAGCCGGACACCTGCACATCTGGAGCCAGTCACCTGATGGGAACCCAGCAGAGTGCACACCAAGCTCTGCAGAAAGAAACCTGGCCCCCATATTCCATTTGCAAAATGCATGAAGTCTGATGCTTCAAACACAGAAAACATCCAAAGTCCTTACACTTTAGGGTTTTAATTCCCTTTGTCCCCCCCACCCTGCAGTAGCCTGGAGTTTTCATTTCTCACTCTCTCTTGTTTTAGTTTCCTCACACTCTATTCACATGCTTGCCTTTTTTTTTTTTCTTTTTCTGGCGGCTCCTCAAGTTTCATTCTCTTTCCCAATTTATATGAGATGAATTTAAGACTTCTGCCACTCCTCCCTGCTCATTACCAGACATAAATTAAAAGCAGAATTAAAGAGATTACTTGCAATGCCACTTGAGACACCTTCAAGCCTCTTACTGTTTTGCCATGTACTGTGAATTCTGACCCACCAAGGGACTTTACATTCGGACCTTGCCAAGTATTTATCTACATCCTGTTAGATAGATTTGGGGGAAGAGTGCTCATCCTTCTCAGAAATAAGATAAGTTTAAGACTTTCCTGGAAGCTTTCCATTTGTATATCAAGTTTGTTGTAACAAACTTACCACCTGCTAAGGTCTTTTGACACTGAAAAGTAGACATGACCCACCTGCAGGAAAAACATGCAACAGATGAATTTATTTTTTTTGTTTGTTTGTTTCATGGAATTTGGGTAGGATGTTACCAGACTTGTACTGGAAACAGCTACCACCCGCAGGGCACTGGTCAGCTACAGCCTCCCACAGAGACCACGGCTAAGGAGCCAAGGAAAATCATTGCACACCAGACTGTTTCCAGAACAAAGAACATCCTGTTGATTTCTACATTTCCAGGAGACAAACAACTGAGGACCTGCACATTTTTATTGCTATACTCAGCTGCACCCATCCGCTACCCTCTGGGATCTGATAGATGCCAGTTGCTATTCAGGACTTGATGTGCTCACATTAGCACCCAAAGGATGGGGAGGTTCTCTGAGTGCAAAGTTATTTCTGACGTCTAATATGATGCTCACAGGTACAGCTCCTGCTGTTAAAAAGCTCAGCTGGCACAAACCAGTGGGGGACAGGACTTCCAGAGCACCATTCACACAGCCTGACAGTCAGGTGAAGATTCAGGCAAGGTGTGAAACTCAGCTCAAGTGCCCCAGGGAGGAAGGGCTGGGGGCAGAGCACTCAGCCACCTGTGGAAAAAGAGTACCAAGAACGACTGAGTGTGTGTCACAAGATATTCTACCACAGCTGGTCACCGGAAAGGAGCTGAGAGTGATGAGGACAGAGCACAAAGCCAACAGTCAACAACTGTCAGCTCAGAGCACCAAGGCACAGCGAGAGCACATGGGCCATCATTGCTACGTAAGACACCACATGCCTTAATCTCTCCCTGGGGAGAGAACCTCTTCCAGCCCAGACTGTTTGTGTACTCAGCTAATTTTGTTGCCTGACTTTCCACCTACTTGCTCAGCAGAAAACTGATCCTCCTAAGTAATCATCACTATTTCATCCCTACCCTCAGACCCAAGGCCATGGCATAGGCAAAACCCAGCTACCCTGCATCAGCTGCAAACCCAGTGTCACAAGGGCAACTGGCTCCCCTTGCTGTGTCCCCTTTGCTTAAGCTCCTCTCCCAGTCTGAGAACCGTGTATGCCAGCACAATCAAATACTGCAACGCACTTGTTAACCTAAACGAGCCTCATACATCCTAAAATGCAGTTCCAACTCTCCTCTGTGGCTCCTACACACAAGTCAGGCTGTTCAAGTGCAGTAGTATAATTAAGAGGAATAAAAATGCCCTGCATACACCAGAGAGCATCGTGAGCAGCATGAGCTTAGTATCAGCTCTTGCTAGAGCACAGTGAGACTATTCCTGGCTGCTACCTTCAGTGCTAGTGTCCATACTTGTTAAAAAAAAAAAAGGGTTGTGGAAATGGAACAGCATCCAAAGAGAATTAGGAGAATGAGTTGGGAACTGGAAAGCCTGCTGTGCAGACACAGGCTTGAGCACTCAATCGGTTCAACTAAGCCAAGAGATGATCAGGAGAGGACTTAATCATCCCCTGCAAAAGTACCAGTGCAGGGAGAAGACTGCTGCTGTCAGTGGAAACCCTGCTCTGGGGCTGCCCAGATTCTATACAGCGGCAGCAAATGAGACTACTCGGCTTTTGTGTCACTGTAACAGGACAAAAAAACTAGCCTGGGCTAGCAAGTGTTATACCCAGCTCTCAGCTCCAACTGCAAGCCACCCCAACCCCTAAGCCCCAAGCTTAAGGAAGAGGGCATATGAGTACTGGAGATGCCCTGGACCCCTCCCCCAGACCAGCCACAAAGATGAACCAGAATTGCAACACCAAGGGCATCTACTGGCAGCCCACCCTGAGATGTCCCTCTATCTCTTCATTTCATGCACCTTCCTTTATGTCTTCATTTCCAGTGCAAGAGACTTGCGAAAGGAGAAGCCCAATGTTCTCACTAAAGGCAGTCAGGACAACGGTCATTTGAAAAAAGAGAATGCAGATTATTTTGGTTTTAAAATACAAGCCAGTTATCCTCATTGGATCAGGGGAAGGGGATCAATTAGGAAAGACCATCAACCTTAAGAGGTCAGAATAAGCACCCCATGTGTTTCTCTATCGCTTTGAAGTCTCACTGTTCTTCCATTCCCACTTCCTTATTGAAACCAATTTCATCAGGGAAGCTCTGCATCAAACATTGCTCTAAAACTCAGCTGCAACACCGAAGCCTGCTCTTCACTCCCCTCCCCAAATACAGTGCTCATTCCACCTTTAAAGTAAGGCTGCCCGGGATGGCTACTTGATCTAACAAATGGCAGAGATGAGCCAATGCCAGGCGGCGGCTGCAATCCCATTGAAGAGCTGCATCCTGGAGTCAAACTTGCACATGAGAGAGCAAAGGCATTACACCACTTCATGGAAGGACACAAACAACTCTCTGGGAGCTCATCTTTTCCATGGGGCATCCTCTTCACTGTCAACACCCCTGTCACCAGACTACCTTTTCTTTTTAAAGCAAAGGGACACAGTTATTTACATTCCATCATTAATTCCCCTAATGCCCTGAAGAGTATTTACTGAGGTTAGCCAAGCATTTGAGATGCTTGCAAAGTACCCTCAAGCTTTCCTTAATAGCTGTTTCTGTATAGTCATGTTTTGGTTCCAATCTCCCCTCATCTCTCTGGGCTTTTTTTAGTCTTGCTAAAGACAGGTATAAATAGATGGCAAGGATCTCAGTCATTTGAGATGGGAAAGGAAATTGGTGAGAAAACAATTCTATTTAATAGACCTATTGTCTCCCTTCTATTTTCTTCTCCCTGGCAGTACTGTGAAAAAGCCTTTCTCCCTCCTTCCATCACCAGCTGGAAGGGCTGAAATGATACAGCTCAGACATCTCCACACTGTAACTTGAAGATCCATCCTGTTGAACTCAACAGGGTCCACACTCCCCTCTGGCATCCAGTATCATCCCTGCAGATATTACAAGTTTTTAAAAGCTTGACTAGTCTTCCCAGTCCCCACAGAAAGCCACATAAAAGCACATTTTACATCTTTCACTGTTGCAGGTTGCCTCACGAAATTTTTCCTTTCCTGGTTCTCTCCCTGATGAAATCCTCCAGGGCTACTTCACACCTCTCAGAACCCATCATTTTTAACTCCACTTTCTACTTCAGTTTCCCCAGATACAGAATTATTAACAACAAAAAAAAAGAAAGCAACTGGGCAAGGTATTCTGGGGATATAAAGCTTCCTACAACCTCACAGCAAGCAAGAATCCTGCCCCATGGATTTTTTTTCTCCCATACTAGTCCTTCACTGTTTGATCACAGCATTTCCACCACCTTCTCCTGAAGGCTGCTAGAACTAATACAAGTTCTTTGGTCGCCAGATTTCTGTCTACATGCAACGCCATCACTCAACATCAGCGTAGCAGTGCCAAGCCATCTTGTCCCCACCATCTATGTGCTTGTGTCTTTGCAGCATGCCCAGAGCCTCCAGCTGAAACAGCATCTCCACCACCACACACAGCCTGGAAAAATTTACAGCCCATGCAAACACAGCAGGTGGGGAAAAACCCCAAATAAAACAATGTCCTGGTTTGAAAGTAAATCGGCAGGAGAAACGAACCAAACACAAAAGAGATTATAAATCAAGAGTTACAATTTAACAAAAAATATTACAATAAATGCAATGTTACAAAGAGAAATTGGTTTTAATCCACAAACCCCAGCAGTATCACCCAGCCCTCTGGGGCACAAACACAATGGTGCTCATTGGCCTCTGTGCTGAGCCCCATGTGGATCCCCCAAGTCCAAAGTAAAAGGAAGTGAAAAACCTGTTGGTGCAGATGACAGTCACAGTCTGGTCGAGAGTGGTTGTCTCCTCCTGTCGAGGTTCTGATCCTCCTCTGGATCCAACGAAAGGGTTCCCCAAGTCCCCAAACCCCCAAGATGATATCTCTCCTCAGCTTCGGGTGGGACCGCCCAGTACCTCCCTCAGGGCATGGAGTTCCACAATGGGTGATCTGACTCTGTGAATCGTGGGGTATTTGGAATCCTTGATGGCCCATTAGCAGACACGCCCCCTCAGGCTGGGTGTGGAGGTGCTAACGACTCCCTGGAGGGGAGTTATCACAGCTCTTATCTTACAGATGTCTTTCACACCCAGCTCACAACCTGAGGGGTCAGGTGTGCCCTGGGCAGCTGCTGCAAATGGTCCATTGTTCTTGGGAATTAATACATAGCTTTGATCACCCCCACACAGTGATAAACTGGTCCCAGCTGCTGAACTAGGACAACCTTCTACTGGAAAAAAAATGTAGCTAAAATAAACACTTTAAAATGGGTTTAGAGCAAACACAATGCTTTCCCACAGAGAGGGAAACAGCTCAAACCACGTAATGGGAACAAAAACTTCATCACCATTTACCTCAGAAAATTTATTTCAGAACTACTTGAAAGACTAGCTTTGTAGTTTGTCTTCTGTTATGTCTATCCTTTTTAACAAGATGCCCTACTGTTAAGATCACGTTACCATGACTACTGTGATGTTTAGGTTGCGTGTAAAGTGTTTTTGAGAATCATTCTTACTATCAATTATTTTCTTGAGGGAGAGGAAGGGGGGAAATGAAAATGTTTTGGACAACTGTGCTTTTTTTTCCTCCAAGTAATCAGGCTTTAGACCTGTTTGTTCTATCAGTTGAGGTGACTTTGACTTTCATTTTGCTCTGACTGTAGGAAGTATCTTGTATTTTTAGCCAAACTGTATGAATGAATTTGGGATCTGGATTTAAGGTGTGAGGAGGTGAATTTCTTGTGAATGTCTGTTTTCCTCTTGGCTATGGATTAAATGTGTGTTTGTTTACTAACCAAATGTTTCCCTTTTCTGTGTCTCAGTTTGAAAAGCTAATTAAAACCTGACTCGAGATGGACATAAAACAATGACATTTGAAGAAACTCAGACACTTTGCAAATTTACATCTACTTTTAATGAATTTCACAACTGGCCTTTATCTTTGTGAAGCTACTTAAAACATCAAATGTATTACGAAAGAAGATTGGTTGTGAATTACCTGAGACTTTGAGGTAATATAGACTCCAGGTACCACAAAATTATTTCAGTGTCATTTTTGTGTATGATCAACACCACCTGACTATGAAGTAAAAAGAAGGTTATGCACAAAGATTCACTGAAAGGTACCAGTTCTCCCCTCAACTTCAATACTCTGCATTTTTACTTCTGGGAAGACAGTAACATAGGTTGAATGGATTTTGTGATAGGCTTCTAATAAAAGCTATAGCAGAAGTATATTTATAAGCTATAGTAAGTGTATTTGTCAAGGAAGTGACTAAAACTGCAAAAAAAAAAAAAAAGCTGAAAAGATGTATTTTATCAGAGCAGGGAATAAGATTGCAACTCCATTTTCTTCCTTCACAGGTATAAAAATGACGTTTCTCAAATGTTTTTGGCAAAAGTATATTCCACTGAGATGATTTGATAGAACAGAAAAATAGATGACTAGCCTCAGTACCCTTCAACAAGAAAATTTATGTACTAGAATATCTTGAAAAGTAAACATATTTATATGAATTTTCAAAAGCTCATGGAAAGAAAGTGATTCTGGTCCAACTACTTCAATACCACAATCCCACTGCCTGTGATAATAATCTCACTACTGGCCATGAAATGTGCTGTCCCCTCTTTGATTTTCAATATACAGTTCTAGATGTCCTTAATATAAATCCTTTAAATTTGAAGTGCATACTCCCATTACTTTCACGTTCAAAGCAGATATTCTATGCTACTATAAAATCATGAAGGTTAAATATTGTCTTATGAATAACTTATAATTGACAGATTCTTAAACTCATAAAAAAGTAAGCATGGCAACTAAATTTGCACATACAGCTTCTGCACTACCTGTGACTAATGGTGTAATTTGTACTTCATTATAACAGTTCCATTTGAAAAAGTTTAATAAATAATTAATGTAGATTGTAATAAGCTTACTGTGGAGTGCAGCTCATGTGCTTTAATTACATATAAGCTCATCTGAAAAATGTGTTGCTACTTCTTAGCAATCTGTTCTATAACCACACTTCCTCCAGTCAGATGCTGTACCATGCAATTAATTGGTGGCAATCAAAATTATTGAAAATTGATAACCTACTTAAAAATGTATCCTTAATATAAAGTGTGTCCAAGACAAACTTTGGACTGAAAAGGCTATTTTTAAGAAACAAAATACAAACATACAGTCTTTTCAAATGGTATTAATATTTATAATAAAATCTAAGCACAAATAGATGTTTAGACAAAATCAAATATATAGATTCATAAATTTTTGCTGTAATATGTGTGGAAACAGTATTTTCTCATTTGTTAGCAACATGCTGAGGTACATAAGCAAAAATTTGCTGATTCCAAAGAAGGTTTTTCACTTCATCAGTACAATCATTTTCAAAGGAAATCACAGAATGGGTCAAGTTGGAAGGGACCAGAGGAGGTCGTCTGGTTCAACCTCCCTCCTCAAGCAGGGTCATCCCTCAGCACATGGCAGAGAATTGTTTCCAGAGGGTTCCTGAATATCTCCAGTGAGGGAGACTCCACAACCTCTCTGGGCAATCTGTTCTAGTGCATGGTCAATTTTGTAGACAAAGCAGACAACTTTAGCTGCTATAATTTTGGAAATTTAGTCTTTCCAATATCTGCTGTCACAACAGAGGTAGTTTAATGTTTTTACCAAAATTTAAGTTTTCCATGCTGACAAAATATGGATGGTATACTACTGGAGAGAAATTTCCTTTGACAGGTACAGGTCCATGTCTTTATGCCAAGCAGCAAAACAGACATAGAGATAACACACAACTTACATAATATTGGTAGGGTTTGCAGAAGATTTATTTGAGTTCTGAGAGCCAGAAGCTAAGATTTTGTATTCTACATGGCCCTTTCTAATCCAACTTTACCTGTAAGAACATAAATTATCATTTTGTAAAAATCTAAATGGTGTCTAGAATTACAGTGCGTCACTGAATGTAAAGACATGCAGCTTATTTTGATGCTTGATACAATTCAAAATTAGCTTTCTTACTGCAGTGTAGATCTCTGCAAATACTAATGTATGTTTAATGACAGTGGAGTGAATCATTGACCATTTTTGAACAGGTAAAATATTTCCAAGTCAAAAAGTTGTGATGATGGATGCAAGATAACTGGAATTTTTCATACTGATCACTCTGAGAGTAAGCTTTTTATTTTCTGTTTTGATTTGTACCATAGGCATCAATAATATTTATTATGTTCTTTTCTAGGTTTGTTACTGGGTTTTGATATTTCTTATGCTTAAAATAAGAATTGTTTATTGTGATTTTAAGACTGCAAGAGTCATAGAATCATAGGGTGGTTTGGGTAGGAAGGTACCTAAAGATCATCTAGTTCCAACGTTGTCTGCCACAGGCAAGGACACTTCCCACTAGACCAGGTTGCTCCAAGCCCTATCCAACCAGCTTTGGAGTCAGTATTGACTTAAATGTATTCATCCCATACATTTTAGAGAAGTGTGCATTTCAGGCTATACAGTCCCTACCTATCTCTTAAAAACCTGAATTACATGTTCCACTAAATATTTTGTGCCCTGGGGAGGGTGTTTGGTTGTTTTGGGATTTGGGGGTTTTCTTGTTTGTTTGTTTTATTAGGTAAAATTAAAATAAATAATATATTGCAATTTAAAACTTTCTATTTTAAAATAAATCAATCAGACAGCTTTCACCACTAGCTGAAATCAAAATAGACATTTTGACACTGAAAGTCATCATGGCCTGGGATGTCTAATTTCTCTCCAGCTCTAAAAATCATCTTAAATAAACTTAAATGCGCATACAGACTTTTGCATATACCCAGAAGAAACTTTTATATAGAGAAGGGACCTAAATCTGCAGCAACCTGGTAACTAGTCTCATGGCCATGCCACTATAGTTGCTCCTGTTTGCAGAATGTACTCTGTATTGTTTCCCAGTAAGCCAATAAATAAAATGTTTCCTGATCTGAAGGTCTCTTCACATACTAAGAGATTATATACAGCAGCATACATCTGGAATAGTAAAACACATAGAAATGTTCATAAAACCCAGGAGAGAAATGTGATGAGCCCTGTTTAAAAAACCTCTTAGTCAGTAATTTATGCCAACTAGGTTTGTTTGGTTTTTGTTTGTTTTGTTTTGTTTTTTCTCACTCTTTCAATGGTATTGGCAGCTCTAATGCAAGGCCTGAATCTCATGCAGCTCCAAGCCATGTAGTATACATGAGAGCAAAGTGCTATTCTTTTGCCAGGAAAAAACAGGACTCACATAGCCTCATAATATTCTGGCCAATCAAGATTAGTAGTGAGTTTCGGGGATGGATCTTAGATATCATCATTCATGAATTTTGCTGAGTAAAACTATCATAAGGATATTTCATGTTTAACACCAAACAGTAACTTTTATTTCTATGTCCTTAATTGAAAAGGCATTAGTCATACCATCTAAAATCTGACTTGTAAAAATCAACTTGAAATCTGAATGTCAGACTGGGTAATGAAAACCAATAAATATTCTGACACAAGACAGAGAGTTATTTTAGCCATGCAAAAATACAGGTTAGGTTTGTTCTTCCTCTCTTTTAATAGCTCTTCAGGGGACGCAACTATGAAGAAAGAAAGTAAAGCTGGGACAGATGCTCCATTAGTTTTAATTAATGGATTTGAGTGGACTTCAGTTTTAGCTGGTGAATCTCTGGTGATTTAAGAAAGTGTGCCCTAAAGAAGAATATCATTTAAGACAATATCATTTTCCACAAAGCCACTGTTTTAACAACCATGAAACAGCAATACCAAATTCATTCTAACTGTTTTATTTGGCTAGAAAAGGTTACTATCATCACCTAGCTCTATATGTTCTATCCACCTTTTCTCAGGACTGTAAAAACTGTAAGGAACAGTACTGTGTCAATGCCTATGCCATTTTGTGCCCCTTTAACATAGCTTTGAAATTTATTATACATCACTGGATCACTCTTATTCTCTCTCTCTCGCTCTTTCTCTCTCTCTTTCTCCTTTCTAAGGCATTTTTTTTCTAATACTTTCTTTTAGAATAGCTGAACCACAAATATTAAATTAGTTTAGACTTTCATACGCTGGACGGAAGAGACAGAGGTGTAAGATGTGTGCAAAGGGTTTTTCTAACAGTGACAAAGCCTGAGGTGAGATTGTCCTGCTCATGGGCTTTTACATCTCTTTTCCCATTGCACATGGAAACCAGATTCAGTCTACAGCTATGCTGCATCCAGTTCTCACATTTGGCTTATATGTTTATACTTCCAGTAAGTCTTTTTTCAGTGTTACATCATCTAGTGCAAGGAATCTGCATTCTCTCTCCTTAAGCAGCCAACTAGTGGTTTGGCTCTGGGTAAAGCACCTGTGGCTATAAACCAGAGGCTGAATCTACCTCCAAAAAAATTACAAATGTCACCCAAGTCTATGCCAAGTGCTTGACTGTTTTTAAGTTGCAGGCAACAGATAGCTATGAAATCCAGTTTTAGGATAAGAGGAAGATGAATATTGATCCAAGGAGCTGCTGATTGAACAGCTTCTTAAATCAGTCCAACTTTTTTAAATTAAAACCCACTGATTCAGAAGACAAAAGGTAATTTCTAAAGTCCTGTTAGAAAATAATTGCCATGATTCTGGTCTAAAATCTACTGGCAAGACAATTTCAAATAGCAGAATGGCATTGAACATAAAGATAAGTTTGAAAGGATGATGAGCAAACAGTTATGTCAGTCATTATCTAGCCCTACTTTTCATTGCTAGATAGAATGCAAGTCATCAGTTCTTGGATTCAAATGCTTGAGGATTATAGGCAATCCTTCCAAATTCAGCTTTGATAACTCAAACACCCCAGATTTTTGAAAGGTGTAGTATATATACGCAAAGAGAATGTGTACTTCTGTCATGGAAAAGATTTTCAAAAGTGCCAAAATTTAGTGTTTATTGTCTATTTATAATCTTCATTTCTTGTATGTATGTGATTCTACACTAATGCAGAAAACATAGAGATGAATATGTGTGTTTGCCAATGCTTAAACATCTTTCCCTATATGCTTTGGTAGTCAATGCATAGCTTGTATTTCAACTGAGAAGAACTGCTGTGGGAAAGAAAATATGTTGATGGAGATAAATGAAAGGGTCAAAGTTTCCTAGTACATAAATCAGTGATGGAGGTAACGATATCTGAGACAGATATCAATAATCAATTCCAGGCTGTGTGACATGAAGCAAAATAAGAAAGTAACATACAGAGAAGGGGAAACAACTCAAGATGGAGTCTCAGTGCTAGCTGTTGAGATAATTAGTATCTGAAGAAGAGTTACAATTTGTTTGTTATCCATCTATGTGTATGCAAACTATTTTAAAATAAAACAGAAAATATATATTATTTGCATGAGTTTTTAAAAGTTTTTTTAAAATGATAACAAAAAAATAAAGAATGTAAAAGCTCACATGCTTCAACATTTCAAAAAGTAAAAAAAAAAAAAAAAAAATTTATAAAACACGCCTGATTAGACCAATAACTTTCCAGTTTTGTATTATGTTCAGCATCAGTTATAATGTGAAAAACTCAGACTGCCTTCCCATGATAAACATTTCAGATTAGTTCTGACCTTTATTTTCTCAATAGTCTAAGCAGAAATACTGGGATTCTGACTGAAAGAAAATTAATTCCACTGTGTACTGTGTTTGAAATACTTATTTTGACAACTCTAAAGGATTTCTAAGACCTAAGTTCAGTAAACTTTTCTGGACTTATACATGTACCTTCATAAATTTTGTAAGTTTTAGAATTTGGTTTCATTTGAAAATGCCCATGAATTCAATAAATAGCAATGAGTTTTCTGTTAGTCATGTGTATTGTGTTTCAGTGCAGGAAAATAAATTTACAGAGAACATTCAGACAAAATGTCTCTAATTAGAAAATGCAAGAGTCTACAAGCTGTTAAAGGGTCTTAAACCCTTGCCATTTCAGGTGAGAGCACTGACTACTCAGATAGTCTATTCCATGAAAATTCAGTTTAAGAGAGTGGTTGGAGGGGATCTTAATCTGAAACTTTAAATTTTTCCATGAAATAGTTTGCCCCTTTCTTATCATGAAAGAGTATTGTTTTCATGTCAATTTGTGATTTCCAGATGGAATTAGTTGGAGAGCTGCTGTGGAGTAGGCATATGAGGAACGGATAGAAGAACTCTCCACTTTGTACCCCTGTCATGGAATCTCAGATCTCAAGGACCTTCTCTGAAAGAAAGCAGCAGGAACCTGGTAGAAAAATTTGACATTCTTCAGAAAAATCTCCTGGATATTTGGAAGCAAGATTTGAAAGGAAACATTTCACTGCAGGTTGTATTATTTAATTTGAAGCCCAACTTTTTTTTCTTTTTTTTTTCTTTCTTTTTTACTTTTTTTTTTTTTTTAATGCACATTATAATACATTCTGCTTATTCTAATGCACTGATTTCTAATACTTGTGATATGTCGAATCACAACAAACGTTACCTTCAAGAAAATTATGTTTCTTAGAGAAATGGGCTAACTTTACACGGAATCATGAAGGTTGGAAAATATCTCAAAAACTGTAAGTGTGAAGATCATCGAGTCAAACCTTTGACTGAACGTCACCCTTCTAGCAAAACCATGGCACTAAGTGCTATGTCCAGTTGTTTCTTGAACACTTCCAGGGATGGTAATTCCACCACCTCCCTGGGCAGAATGTTCCAATTCTTAATCACTTCCATGAAGAAATTCATCTAATGTCCAGCCTGAACCTCCTGTAGTGCATCTTGAAGCCATGTCCTCTCATACTGTCACTAGTTGTCTGGGAGAAGAGACCAACTCCCACCTGGCTACAACCTCCTTTCAGGTAATTGTAGAGAGCAATAAGGTCTCCCATGATCCCTCTTTTCTCTCCCTGAACTGGTTTTTAGGATCTACCCAACAATGAAAAATAAAAGTAGGGGAGTTTTTTCTTAATTTTTAGTGCTCTATGAATTAAAAATAAACAGTTGTAATAAAATTATCCTAACCTACTAGATCACGCTCATCAATGCTTTGGCTTCACTGCCAAACCTATCACCACATCAACTTATTGATGAGGAATGTGCTCAGTTTTGGAGGAATAAAAATTAGCAGTAGGCAGTGGCAAAGTGTTCAGAAGAATACACAACACAATTTTCAAGTGAAATAGCTTGGGTTTTTTCTTCTTTGCTTCTTGTTCCTTATTCGAAAGATAAATGACCTTGCTGTCAGAGCAATGCAAAAAGAAAAATGAAATCAGTGGCATGCAGTACAGCTCTGTGTGCCCTGCTTCCTAATATACTCAGACATAAAACTAGCAAACTTCTGAAAAATGACAAATTTGGGTTTTTTGTCTTCACTAACATTTTTAAATACAGCCTCACTTGAGGATAACTGTAGCTAGTGGATAATAACTCATAAAATAAACACCTCTGATCTTCATCTTGTACTCTGCAAGGAATTCAGTACCCATTCTATTGGAAACTTTGCCATAAATTTTTTACTTGCTATAATCAGGCTAAGAAAACAAAATAATTTGCAGCCAGATTTAGGTGTTAAATGTGGAGGGTATTTTGATTGGGGAGATAAGGTTTTAGAGGCCTTGTCATAAGCAGGACAGCTCTGAGGAAAAGATATTCTTTCTCAGACAGATAGATTTGCAAAACCTGAATCCTAAAGACATTAATAGTGTTATGTCTTCTGTATTGTGTTTATACACAGCACTCTCATGGGAGTTTAAATAAAAATTCACTAGTTTGTATTGCAAGATTCAGGCAGGAAGTCAAACATTCAGTTAGAGATAGCTTTCAATTAAAAAGTGAACAGCAATATTTCTATAAAACACAGGCTGTAAGACCTACTGTCATCATATTTCTCTGCTCAGTTTTTTTAAGTCTTCTTATTCCATAGGATGAACATTGATTGTTCCTTCATTTCTACAAAACAAAAGAGAATCTCAAAGTTGTTATATTCGAAAGTTAAGCAAATATTTATTTAAACATATTTAAAATAGTGAAAGAGTAAAGAAAAAAACCCACATTCTTTGAAAAATAAACAATTAATTTCTTCTGCAGCTAATTTAAATGCTCAATTCTTCATCTCAGAAAAACTTATTTAGTCAATAGAGCTTCAGTTAGACTCATGATCTCTACCTTTCAGAACATATTGCATATGAGGAGTCCATACAATGAAGTATTAGTTAAGCAGATAGAAGTGATAAGGAACTGAAATAGGCATGTGCAGGTGAGTGTTTCTAAAATTTTTGTGAAGTTTAATGTCCCTAAAACCTCATAAAATGTTTTGCATGGAATTTAGTTCAACTTGTAGCGAGCCATTTCTTTGTTCTGGAAACTACATCTGCCTTCCCCCTCCTTGCTTTTTTACAGAGGCTTATGCACTATTTTTAAAGAAAATCTGACAATGACTTTCCAGATCACCTGTCAAATCACCTGAAAACTCTCCTCATTTTATTTATTCCCTCTGGAAAAGCCTCAGAGAACAAATGGGTCTTGAGTTATGCCTGAGAAATCAGCAAGATTCAGGCTCCAATGAACCGAGGCAGGGAACAAATCCTGCAGTTAAGGAGCCATCACTGATTATGCCCTGGCTCTAGCCCCTTGTGATTAAGCCAGGAGCCTGTTACCTTGAGCATGTTAGGTGATCTCAACTGTCATGGTGTCATTTTTAAACACCCCAATGCACACTTTCCCAGCACAGCTTGACAGGGACAGGTGTTATCATTGAAACTATTTGCATGCAGAAGGCTGTGCACGTGGCACTAGGCATTTGCAGCCTAATCCTCCCGGAATGGAAAGGACAAACAATAAGCCTGTTGTTTTCACATAAGAACAATCAGACTTTTGTGAATCAAATTATTTCTGAACCCTATGTTGATGCAACTTTAATTTTTGCTACTTTCTGCAAATCTGTGCTTGTATTATTATCCATTTATAGGTATTTGTATAGTAGTTAGCACCACAGCATTGAAGGGACACAGTTCTGTAGAGAAGCTCAGTTACATCACACTGAAAACAAGTATCACTAAAAGCTGTCTGAAGCTGAACAATTGGTTCACCCTGCAAATTTTCACTTATGGCAGACTGGGAGTAACAATGATTAAAAGACTCCCATCCCATACTGTGCAATGCTCTGTGACCTGTGAATACTGGGTCAGTTCAATACTGCAAGAAAGGATCTGAAATTACATATGTGAATATAATCATTCAAATTTTAATGCTTCTATTAATGAAATAGAGCACTTATCATTAAAGGGGGACAAGCTGGTTTGTGTGAAATTACCATTTATTTCCAGAAAACTTTTGTCTACAAAATTTTCATAACACCTGAGAACTTAAAAGAAATGTCTATTTTAATGTATTTTGTATTTGTTTATGTTTCAGAGCACTTCCTATTATACATATGGCAAACTTGCTGCAGTTTGCCATATGTATAATAGCCCACATATCTTTGAATATAATTTAGAAGAAATATTCATATGTTGTCAATTTTCCAAAACACAATTGCAAGCTACTATACCAACCACACACTGATGGAACAAGTAGCTTAACAGTGTCACTCTTCCTATCCATTGTAGCCCTACAGTCATTCCACAGTCTGTATGTATATCCCAGGTTGCCCCATTGAAAAAGTAAAATAATTAGACTGTATTTCTGAAGAATCAGGTCAAGTTTTTCAGGCTCTAGAGTTAAATTTCTTCATTTAAATTGTTGTATGAATAAAAACTAAAATGAAGGCTCAGAAGCCTAGCTCATATTTCTCCAAATTTATAGTTTTATAGAGAGTAGGCATAGTCCAGTCCTGCCTATAATCATCCAATTTTAAAATAAATTATTCCACTACTTATTAAGCAGATGTTTTTACTCAGTTGACAATAATCTAAAATGTACATGCACTGAGATTGTGGAATTAGTTTACAGTTAACGAAATGCTTAGGTGTATGTGTTCTAATAAGGTAGACTCATCAAAATAGGTGACTTTAGATAGTATTAAAATGGACTAAAAATCAAGCATATATTCTTATAAGTGAAAAAACACTAGGAACCCCATATACCCATAAACAATAGTTTTAATGCATTCAGAAAAATATGAACATGTTTAATATTAGTTAAAATTAGGAGTATTTTCTAAATAAATTAAGACTATGATTGTTATGTTTTATATCAGTTCCTTTGTGTAGTAATACTTGCATAATTATTTGTAATGGTACCTTACAATAAACATCTATATTTTTCCCTAAGAAAATTAGAAGGTATAAAGATATGACTAAGCATCATAAAATACAGTACAGAGAAAAGCTGCTCTCTGACATATTTTTTATTATGATAATGATTCACATTCATCACTTAGCGTGAATTAAATCCACCTCAGCAAGTGTTATAAACTGTCCTATAATTAAGATGAACCAAAATGTGTTAAAAACAAGTTTCTTGACAATTACTCTTGATAATGAAAATGATACTTCAGAATGTGATTCTTATGTTGTCTTAATATTGCTGCTCGTGCAATTTAAAGAAGAATAAATCATCAAGAAAAGTTTTATTTTGGTCAGGGGGAGAGAAACTGCCAGTCTTAACATAGTACTTCTAATCTCTTTCTAGTATGTATAAATGAAGTTTTCCTTGATGGTTCTTTATTTCCGATATTACTTCTTTCTGGTATTACTTCTTAGTTCCATTTGTCTTATAGGTAACACATGGACACCTATTAAAAAAACAGACCTCCATTTCAGAGGAAAGGGAAAAGGTTCATATATTATATAAAACCAAAATTCTTATGTATTTGGAAAGAATAGCTAGAAAGAGACAGAAAAGAAAATTAAGTTTTTAGCTATATGATGTTGACTACATAATGATTTATAACTTTCAGGTGTTGTTTTTGTTTCTGCAAATTTTATTTACCTTCTGTTGAGTTCTTCATCTGGAATTGAAAACAACCAGATTCAGACAGGTGCAAAGAGGGGAAAATTTGACCCTGTGCTTCAAATCTCTTCAGTTTCAGAATCAGGAGCCATGTGGCCCGACGAAAGCAAATATGTTGTTTGTGTCAGAAATATTAACTGTGAAATATGGCCAGTTTTCACCAAAGATAGAAAGTAACTGAAGTGTCATGGCAAGTAGGTGGATGTGGAGTATGATTCTGGGTTTGTGCATTGGAATACACACCCATGATGAAATTTGAGCATTGTTTCCTAAGGAAAGACAATGCTTGATAAAAAAAATTAAATAGTTGAAATAAATAACAATCTCTGGGAAAGAGTAAGGGATGATGAAGAACTGTATGAAATAAAAATGTAACAGTAAACAGGAAATCACAGGAGAAATATTATAAAGGGTGAAACTAAACAGATTTATGCAGTGTTTGAAGGATTCTTAGAAAAAATATTGAAAAATTGGAAGTTAGAATCAAATATAAGAAACATAATAATATCTGTCTTTTTTGAAAGCAGTTTCAGAGTGTGTTCTACTTAATTACGGAAAGATAGGATCATTTATAAATTACTAATTCAAAAAAATGATTAGATACGTTCTATTTAATTACAGAAAGATAGGATCATTTATAAACTACTAATTCAAAAAAATGATTAGATAAATTCTGGAAAAAAAAAGAATTACTGTAGCAAGCAATAAGGTTTGGGGTTTTTTTTCAAATTTTTTATCAAATCTTGAAAGATTTTAGAAAACAACGTAGATAAGGTAAACATGAAAGGAAGATATCACTAAATACAATGTCTTAAGTGATGACTGGAGTTATCAGCTATTTTCCTACACAGCTGGTATAACAGGGCACTTTAGTATGTAAGTGTCAATGCTTTTTTTCCTTGATTTTTCTCAAGTTGTAAATCCATCACGGTAAGTGTGGCTTGAGAAATGCTATCTAGCTTGGTTACTGATCCTCAAGCAAAATCACCAGCTCTGGAAGCAATTGAACTAGCTTTATGTCATATGAGTACCTGAAGGCTTTAGCAAGACAACACTACACATTTCACTAATGTTGTCTATTTTTTAAGTTTATTTAACCTTGTTTTACTAACATTTGTTTTGTTTTGTTTTTACATATTATCCATCAGTGACACTAAGTAAGGCAATCATAACATTTTGACTACCAAGGTAGTACTCAAGGTTTTTAAGTATTCTGCATAAAATATAACTGGGTATTAACATTTGTGTGGCTAGTTCCAACCTGATGTAAATTTTAAAAAAATATATAAATAATTCCTTCAAATTGTGGACAATAGTAAATTACACCCTTTTTCTGAATCATATTCAGGTAGCTACTTCCTAACTCCACTGAAATCTCTTTGGGTATCTGTAGTCTTATCTGCTGCCATTAGTGCTGAGAAATATTTTGTATTTCCTGAAAAATACTATTTGGCAAAGAGTTGGTGAGAAGCTTTTTCTATTGTAAGCACATTTAGTAGATCCAGTTTGTACATGCTGTTCCTGAAGTAGCCAGCTATTCCTGTCAAAACTTCTTGACCAAAGCAGTTGGTTTGCAGTTATGTTGAAGAGATGTCTGAAAACAGCTAAAGGACAAAAATAGCCTGTACCTGATTAGCTGGTTGTAGCAGCAACAGTGTCTTCAAGGAAGAAGGCTAAATAAACAAAATAGGGATTAGAAAGCCAATCCTGATAACAGAACAAGTGGGAAGTGAATTGCAGTAATCCTGAAGTTCCGTGGGGTTTTGCTACAAAATAGTCATCGCTGAAACGTAATTGCTAAAATATGCCAACAAGTTCACCCAATGAAGAAAATTGAAAATTGTAGGGGGAAAAAAGTGTGCTGCGTGGTTGCAAGAGGTTTTCCCGTGTCCTTGCCAGCTCACCTCACATGGTGCCCCGGGTTCAGCGACCAGATATCGAGATATGTTCTCACAGAGATATAGTCCCGACTCCAAAAGGTTAAAAACATGAATGTTCAGCACTTTATTCAGGGGGTAAACAAGTGATACAGGTTTTCAAGGGGAACACGAGGACAATAACAACTTTGGATAGGGTGAGGGTCTCTGATCACGCGCCAGTGGGCTGCTCTGATTGGCTGGAGGACCGGTGCTCACGTGGCACCCACGACCCTCCAGGCGCCAGCCTGATGCTGTTTACCTGGGATCTGGGGTTGTTTACCTCTTCTTCAGGCTGCATCAAGGTCAAACTGACCTTGCCAGCCTGTCAGCCCTTGACGTGGGTTGTGCAATACAGGGCTGAGGCCAAACCTCCCTTACAGAAAATGACTGTGGTCATTCTTGGAAAGAAATTTTGCAGCTTCCAGCATTAACCTCAGGCAAGTATTTGTGTTGCATGGCTTAGCCAAATAATAATATTACTTTGTTTGGATTGCCTCCATACCTTGGAAACCTAGAATTAGGCACTTCTGTTCTTACATGGCAAGTGTAGCACTGAACACCAGTAGAATAAAAGAACATTGTACAGAGTAGTTCTGGCAGATTTTTTTCATTTTCTGCATCTGTAAATCAAGAGCAACCAAGAATGATCCCACAATGCCAAACCAGATATGATTAACAGGAAAATGGACTCAATGTGTCCAGTAAAATTGGTAAGTGGACACATTGGTAAATAGTAACTGGACTTTCAGTGAGAGCTGGCACATGTTCACCACACCAGCTTTTTGGATGCACTTTCACTGCTTGAACATACTCTTCCCTATGGAAAGGCATAAGGATTTAAGATCTAGGTTTCTTCGGTAGCCTTTCTGTAAAAGAAGCAGAAGTAGTCACCTGTTCGCTATTGCAGTTAATTTCCTGTCCATGGTTTAGTGTTTCCCTATTTTATCATGTGAAGTTTTTTTATCTTGTGCAATTCTGGTACTATTCTGCAGAGTCCACTCTCCTTCCTGAAGGCACTGATGTTCACAGAATCATAAAATGTCTTGGGTTGGTCCCAAAGATGTCATCTAGTTCCTAGCCCCCTGCCATGGACAGGGACACCTCCCACTAGAACAGGCTGCTCAAAACCCCACCCAGCCTGGCCTTGAACACTTCCAGGGGTGGTGCATCCATGACAGAAAATGGAGATTTGTCCCCTTGTCAGAAGATGAAAGGTGTAGTAACAACTATATTTAAAAAAGAGTTTCAAACCTATGAGACCTTTTGGGAAGCTGAGTAATACACATGAAAACAGTATTGTTTTCCGCTTTACTCCTGGATATCAACACACATAACAACATCATCAGTTCATAAAGTAAATATATGTTTAACCTCACATCATGTTGAGCTCAAATAAGTTGCCTCTATAGCTGACTAAAAAAAAATAAAAATCAGTGAACTTAAAGCAAAACAAAAAAAATTAACAAAACTTCGAAAAAGCCCAAATAAACAAAACCTCAAAACAAAATAATAATTTTTTTTAAGAAAAAGAACCCACAAAAAATAAGAGAGAGAGAGAGAGAGAGAGAGAGAGAGAGAGAGAGAGAGAGACTGGAACTCTTTAGAAGTACTTCATTAGCAGAAATTTTGAAGATATTTTAAGAAAATGAATATTAATTAGCTAAAAAAAATTGGCACTTTTTTAACAGTCAAGAGGGTTAGTATCTTGCCAATACTTTAAAGTATTCATGAAACTGTGTCAAACACAATTAGCTGGGATATATGTAAATATGTATATGTGTGTGTACCTCATCTAAGAGACAGCTTCTGGAATAGCACACTAGACTTGGAAAAAATATGTTTTGCCACTTGAAAATAAGTTATTAGCAAATAATAAACATTTTCTAAAAAGGTACCTGGCAGCAATGTTCACATTATCACTTCTTAATAGTCATGCTACTGCTGTAAGTCTAGTTTTCATATATGGACATGAACACAAGTGCCTGGACTGACCTACCAATGATAATAGTAGAGTTTTTAAACCAGAAAACTTCTTTGTCTTAAAAACATATGTGAAATGCCACTAAGTTCTAACAATTCATAACTTTCATTTATTTTAAAGAAACTATGTTTGACAAACAGTGAGAAACAAAGATACTGTGCATTATTTACAGTATTTCTATACCTTTTTCTCCCTCCAAAATGGCATTTTTCTTTAAATTTCTTTTCAAATTATCATCGCCATGGCTAGGCTTCACAAATGAAGATTTGGAAAGGGCACTACCCATGCTTGGTGCAAGCGTGCTGGTGGCTAAAAAGGCCAATGCAGGATAGGCAAGTCTGGTCACAAAAGACATGTCTTTATTTGGCTGCATCAGAAGATGCCCTTTGGCCATGGTTAGCCAACCAGGTGAGGGGTGGAGATGAGCTTTGGTTAGGCCACCTTCTCTAGACCCCTCTCCATGTGGAGGAAGTAGTGCTTTCCTTAAAAAAGGCTGCTTGGTCATTCAGGATGCTGCCACACGAGACTGTCATCTCCAGGGTCAGTCTTGAGCGACCAATGTCCTGAACCGCCTGCATGCCGGCTTAGGTCTGCGGCTTCCTACGCTTCCTATCACCTGTCATTTCAACCCTCACCTGCCACTACAGGGCTTTGCAATGTGGGTGAACCCTTCGATCCTGTGCAATGGATTTTTTAAGTGAGGCACAGCGTGTGCGGAATTGGCCCCACCCTTTACTCCTTAAGTTCATCTGCCAGGGCCTAGTGAGCTTGGACAGTGATAGTAAATACCTCAGGAAGAAAGTTTAGTTAGAGTATCCTTGTCTTAGATTGATAGCCTTACAGGAATAAGCAAGCTCCATCTGCCTGGGATTTGGAATTGGAGTTGTCCTTCTCCTAGGATGGTTGCCAGAGGGCCAGCAAGCCCATCTTGCCCGTGGACACACTTTGTCTGACCCTTCAGATGAGACCTGTCTGTCATGGGAGACCCTACCAGAGGCACAAACCACTGCCAGCATAGCACACAACCTCATAAGGGCACGCAAGCTTCTCCTCTGCGACAAGAGGGTGTCCACAGAGAAGTTTTCAAATTAATTGACCAAATAATTTGTATTCAGAGTTGGCATAGTTTAATTTTCTGGTTCTAGGGTGTTATCTAAAAACATAGAGCAGTACTCCACATGCAGACATAATGAAAATGCACCAATTGACTATTCAGTTTCGCATGCACTCCTGCTATCCAGCAGTTAAGGAATTGTTGACACTGGCCCATATGTTTGCTTCTGTACAGGGAACTCTGCAGTCTCTGTCAATACACCGCATTTGGTCTTTTGATAAACTCCTAGGAACTTGGTTATGTTTATTTCACTGACAACATCTTAGGGAAAGAGGATCAAACAAAGACAACAACAAAAACTGGAACAAAATAAAAGATCACTTTAAGAATAGTGGAGTATTCCCTCTTGAGGTGCAGCAGATGCAATCACTCATATTCACTAATTTGTATGTTGACATAGAGTTACTGATTGCCCAGTGGAAATGAGAAAATAATTAGTAGTCTAAGGATTTTATATGTATTTACAATACTAGTAAAGTATGATCACAGTAATAATTAACATGCAATGCTGATTAATGGAGAATAGTGTACTGAAATGAAAAATAACAGTATGTTTTTGTCTGAAAATTTGATAAAACATAAAAAAACCAAACAAACCATCCTTCTTTTCATAGATTTCTTTTCACAGAGTTCTTAATACCATTAAATTAGCTCCTGCTTTATCACTAATGATAGCCAACACAATCCAAGAATGCTTAGAAACAGTAGATAGAGTGGTTTGTTAAAGGAAAATGACATTTTCCTCTTAGACTCAAATTAACTGGAATTTAATTTCTCTTGCTCATAAATGTATTCCAGCTTGAGGTAAACTAACCATGATATATGTATCTCTGGGTTGGAAAACTAGTTATAGGATACGTAGGTGACATTTACTCATAATAATTGAGCTAACTTTACAAAAGAAATAGGAGAGAAGCCTCAAGTGACTACTGCTAGAAGAGTTTTAGGTACACCATAGAATGATAGGAATGGCAAGACATTAAAGAGATGTATTGTCTTCCAGGTGCAAGGTTTATAGAAGAAAAGATTATTTCCAATCTCATTTCAGTTGTAATTCAACTATTCCCAGTGAAAGATAAATTTTCACTAAATGGCACCATGGCATTTTCATGGCTTGGCTTGGCTTAATACCATATGAATTAGGTGCCTGAAATATTCAATTCATTTCTGTACAGGCAGATGCACATGGGGCTCTGAAAACTTTGAATTTAAATTAGGTATAAGCCACATAAATACTCATTTCCTTTCAAATGAAGTCTCTTACACCTAAAATTAAATAAAAAATCACAAATATATTCCTGCCCCCTTTTACACAACCCAAAATTTAACTATTTCTTATTCTGTCTAATTATTATAAAACTCATCTTTCATTTTCTACAGTTCACACATCAGATTGGAGAAGTCACCACATGCTCCCGTGAGCTCACTTTTTACTGAATCCTACAATTTCTTCTGTGATTTCATCCTATTATGAACTGTATATTACTGTAATAAACCAAGATGTTCCATTTCATTTTCTGATATATTAATCTGTTCAGAATTAATGACTAGTAATCACTCTATTGGATTTCTTTTCTCTCCCAGAAATCATATCAGATACTTAAAATGTGTCTCCTTATTTCAAGAAAAAGGACTTTTGGGGATTATGATATATTTTGAACTGTAAATTGTGAGTTGTGATCATGAAAAAACCCCCGCAGTGACAGCAGCTGAGAATTTTTTTGTTTCCCTCAGCGAGTAAAGGTTTTAAGCAAACTTCATTTAGATAATATTTTCCATTGTTTTATTGGGTGTTTTTTTTCATGTTAAACCCTAAAAAATACCCTTTTCTGTTCCAGTTGCACCAATCTCTTTCAATGGTCAGGATTGCCTGGGCCTCAGCTTGCCCTAGTGGCTAGTGGCCAGCACTAGCATAACAAGACTAGAGAAGTGGAGGAGCAGCAAGCCCTGGACCTACAGGGATGGAGTCTGAAGCCACTGGCAGTGCATGTGTGTCATGAGTGATTTTAGTCCTTTAAAGAGTCACTGCCAAGTTCATCTGTCACAATGTGTAGCCCTGCTATGAGCCACTTGGCCTGGTGATGGCAAGGAAGGGACTTTGCCAGATGCATCAACCCTACCCCAGCCTCCTGCTAAATGTCTGCAGGCAAGGACCAGGTTTTGTCTGTAATACTTGCTTTTCAACCTGCAAGTCAGGAACAGAAACACACTGTTTCTGAGTTTATCCCTTACGACAAGTTCAATTTACAGGTGACACTTAATCCACCTTAGTCCCTCACTTTACTGAGCTGTGAAACTGCAAAATGAAATTTTACAACAGAAAGCTCACCTGATAAAACAAGCAAGCGAATATGTGAGTTAAGGAATATGTAAAATCACATTTCTTTTTTAATATTTTCCTCTTTCTGTTTAAGTTCAAGCTTTTTGGGGATTCTGCTTGTAAATCTTTCTGTGTGTTGTAGTTGTAATCCCACAGCTGGGAGACAGCTGTGGTCCTTTGTTATGCCACAGTTAGCGGTGAACACATAGTGTCTTATTTACAGAACAGCAACAAAACTGTTTTAATGCTTTTGCTCACACTTCGTCCAAACAAAATCTCTGTATGGCCTGATGCACAATATTTTTATTTGATTTCATCTGTCTGTAGCAAAGGGAAAATGATGAAAATGAGGTTTTGCAGTTAATGTTTTTCATTAAACTGGAGATCACAGCAGTGGCCCTGTGCTTCCCCAGAATTCAAACTCTCGGAGCACTAACCAGTGGTTGCGTGACATTATTAATTTCCTTCCCTTTGTCCAAGGAGGTTTAAATCCACACTATCTACTGCTCAGGAATATGAAAATTCACTATAGTGAAATGTGGATAGATTTAAGGGGCTCCAGCTGCTTCCTTTCTGGTTTTGGCTGTTTTTTTGGTGTGTTTGTTTGTTTGTTTGTTTTTAATACAGCAACCAGTTTGCAGGTATGTACAATTTATGCCTAGATTTTCAACCAAGAAGGAAAAAAAAATAATTAGAATTATTTGTCCCTAGCAACATCTAAATCAAAAAGAAATGTGCAAAAAGCCTTAAGTTTCCCAATTTGATTTTTTTTTTTTCCTTTATAAGATGTTCAAAATTCCTTAAAGTGTTATATTGAAAATCTGATGAATGTCTTGGCTGAGTTAAAATGAAGGTTTTCTTTCTTGTTTGGTTTAAGCAAAACTTGCAAGTTTTGGCTTATATTTTGCCACCAGACAGAAGAATCAATTGTTGCAAAAAATATGTGTGAGTATTCCAACTTATTTTACTTAGTGCACTGGGAGAGTAGGAGGAAGTAATTATGGTTTTTGTAATTAAGACATGAGTTCTTAATTTCTTAACCTTCAAAACCTTAAATTTATATTTCATGTCAGTGCTTCCAGAGCATGTATTAATTCTGGATGTGTTAACATATTATTGCATAATCAGAAACTCAATACTTTCCAAAATCTTAATTATTTTCTTCATCTGTGCACTAATAATAGATAAGAAAGTCTGAGACACAGTGCTTTGTAATATCAAGGGCTGAGTATCTTGCAATTATTGAATAGCAGTTGCTCTGAAATGTTCTGAACCTTGTCTTATTAAAAAAAGAAGCTCCCTTGGAAGTCATATTATGATTAATTCCACAATATTTTAACATGAAAACCACAGTTCTATGATTGTCTCTTGCTCGCGGTGACAAATCAAATTGTGGCTTGAAGTACTGTGGGATTGATCTGATTCCTTAGGTAATATGTGTTCCCTTGCTCCTCCTACAGTTTCTCTAAGCCAAGCATGATTTAATAACAGTGCACTCTTTGTCCTTGGATCCACATGCTAGTTATGATTTCAGTGTGCATTTCAACATAATTATCTCTCTGCTGGTTAATGAATTTGCAGTGGTCTGGTAGGAGATTCTGGTAGCTGACTCCTCTAAGACAGTGTTGCAACCTGCCCCAGAAGGCAAGGGTAACTGAGGTTCTTGTTAATATATCCCTTGGGGTGGATTAGAGTGAAATTGCACTGAATGACCAGTGTATATATGTATATGTAGGTTTTAGAATGATTTTGTTGCAATAGAAAGGAGATATGTAGCCATTTTGGTTATTATCTATAGTAATATGACAATATAAAAGTATGAAAATATAACTTAAGAAAATCTATAAGGAAAAGAAAAAAAAAAAAAGAAAGGGTGAGAGTAGACAATGGAAGGGAAGATATCAGCACCCATGGATCCAGCAATGAGACTTGATTGTTGCAATTTAGATGTTCATTGGTTGAAGTGTTGCTCACATTCTTGATTTGTCAAGGGTGGGGGATGCCCACAAAACAAAGAGGTTGACAGGATAATATATGTTTAGGTTCAGCTGGGAACACCCAGATACCTCTCCTGGTGGAGGGGAGTTTTAACACTGGATTGTGAGCAGTCCTCTGATGGAAAGTCCCAGAAATGAGTCTGGAGGTGCTTTCATGGTCATTGGCAGTAGCAGATGTCATCTGTCCTATAACTTGGGGTGATATGTGTATGAGCAGTTGCTTCCTTTCCCAGTTTGCAATAGTGGGAATTTTTGTCCGGGTGCAGTAACCAGGATGTGCTAACAAGATCTCATCTCTACCAGGCTTGGAATTAGCACCTCCCTCTTGCAAATTCTGCACTTCTGTGCTTATCTCAAATTCCTGCTATGGTGGCTTATCTTATGGCAAGTTCTTTCTGAGGCCTTGACAGGGTTTGAGACAAGCAACTGTGCTCTTTCAGTCCTTACAGAGATATAATTTATTTATTTTCAAGAGGACATATTGTCTCTCAGCATTTCTATTTAAAGTTGCCTTCTGCAGACCTGTGTTTTACTTTAACCACATCCATGGTTACATTAATTGTAATAATTAGAAGAAGCGGATTTAATACTGAAAAGTGCAGCATTTTTCCATGAAATTACAGTATAGCCTGGGTTTGTGGAATTGATGCTGTCATAAAGTTATAACATGAAAAAGAAAAGGTAGCAATTTTCACAATGAAGGGCTGCTCCAAGTAAGTTTCCCTGATCATCTTCATAGGTTCTCTGACATGTAGCATAGAGCTAATTATTGCAGAGAATAGATTACAAGTGAGGGAACAGAGTTCATTGAAATGAATGTATTTAGGCTTGTCACTTCATATAAACCTCTAAGAGGTGCAAAGTTCTGCCATGGTACTGGGTGTTAGGCAATAAAATGGCAGATAGAACTTGAAGACAATTAATGCAAAGTAATGCTCACAGGAGAAAACATTTCAGCTCTAGATGGGAACACAGTGATGAGTTCCAAATTAGTTATCACCTCTCAGGAAAAGGATCCTGAAATCTACAGCTACCTTGGTCATGCAGTCATCTCTGGGCCCTCAAATAAAGGATAAAATAGAACTAGAAAATATACAGAGAAGGATACAGAATGGTCTGTGTAGCAACAAAACTAATGGGTTAAAAGCGATATGTTTGGAAAAGAGTAGAGTACTAGATAATGATTTTTCCATGTTTCTCAAAATGGAAGATGTAGACAATACCCCTAAAAATAACAAGTCTATTTAGAATAAACTAAGATTTAAAAAAAATCACACAATTTTCTTCTTCATTTTGAGAAAATGATTTCCACTTTTTTTTTCTGAAGGATAAAGGGTTCTGAAAAGTGTAGTAGATGTTCATAAAAAACCTACTCAAGCACAGCTGTTGAACATGGTAGACTGCATGGAGCAGCCAATTCATGAACTTCTAATTAGCAACAGCTTTAAGGACAGTTCAACGGAGAATCACTGTGCCCTTGCTTTGTTCATCAGTTCTACCTCTGTGTATTGACTATAGCAGGATCACCACATAGATGGATACCTGAATCTGACCCAGCTTGGAATGTCCTATGCTTGGAGTTTATCTTAAACAGGATTAAACAAATAAAAGAAAGCAAAGGAGATGTCATGATCCACTGTATCAAGATTACTAGATCCACAAGAGCTTAACTTTTATATACAAATCAAAAAAGTTGCACGTAACTGTGAGAGCAAGATTTGAGAGCATGAGGCTGCTAAATATTCAGATGCACATTACTGAGTTGCAGTGACTTGCTTCCTGTAATACTTTAATTTTGATTTTTCTCAACTTAAAGAAGGTTCCAGTGAGCAGCAGGCTGTTCTCTACTTCAAATTCAGAAAAGTTGAAAAAAGGGAATATTGCCTGGAGCCCTGAAAGCTTTAATGCTCAGATTCAGACCATTTTGACTTAAGGGCTTTTGAAAGCTACTGCAGGCCTTAGATGAATTGCAAAACAAGTAAAACAGAAAATAGATGTACAATTATGCATCTGCATTTATTGGATTTGAACTCAGCAGGGAACAAGTCCAGCTGAAGAGGCTGTAACAATCAGATGGCACAGGAAATTTGGTTAGCTCTGCTTGGCAGAAAGGGTGAGGAATTACCTGTATATCCAGATTGGAATGTGTTAGATTAATACTGCTTCCAAAATTCCTCCCTGCCTATATATTGCAGCAAAGTTTTAGAAATTATGTTCATGATTTACAGTAATGCTAACCTGTATGAATATTATTCACTTTTAAGGTGTCCTTGAAAAAAAATTTAATCATCTTTCTGCATATGCTTTTTGGATTAAAAATTTTGTGCTAGGAACTGTGCACTAGTAAGTTATTGGGGGTTTCTTTGCTTCTTTGTTTGTTGTCGTTGTTGGGGGGGGGGGGGGGTTGCCATTCTGAATTAAGAGGTTTATCCTCTATA
>JAWWEV010000083.1:96813714-96838949 GCA_035583235.1 Hafferia zeledoni
CCCCCCCGCCATGCGGAAGTCAGAGGTTTCTCCTCTATACTGGTGAAAGGTATTTCTGCTCTGCTGCTTCCTTGGGAGATTTCATCATGCAGAATAAATTACGTGGGTCCCTCAAATTAGATTAGGTTTATGCCCTACATTGGCAGCTAATTCATGAATTAGGCTTCTTAAAATGGACATCATCAAATAAAATACCTTCAGGACAAAATAGGGCAGTAATCTCTAAGTATGCAAAATAAAATGTGCCTAGTGCATTCATCCGATAAACAGGCAACTAATTTGCAGCTAAGATTAGGAAGTTTATAAAATCTATTTCAAAAAGTTTTAATTAAAATGGGTTCAATGAGCTGTGGCTTGAAATGATACTTCTATTTTCTTTTTACAATATCGTGGGATTATAGCATTGGATAAAAGCATAGAATGTGCAGAGCAGACTTCAGAGCACACAGGACACTGACAGATGGAAGTGCATTAAGTTTGAAACAAACAAAAAAATAAAAATAGGGGAGTGTTACACTAACGAATTTCTAACCAAATTATGTTTTGGATGTGTTACACTAACGAATTCCTAAACAAATTATGTTTTGGATTTGTACAGTTTTACACACCAAGGGCATACTGATTCAAAATGATGGTTTCTTTAAATAAAAGCGATAGGAAGTTAGGGCTCAAGTGAATATGAGAACTATTGTTTAGTGACTGAAGCTAATTTTGGATCGGTTATTGAATCTCTTTTGGAGTTTATGGGATTCATATCTCCTTCCAGCATCTGTTTTGTCGTCAGTGAAATCAAAATATTCATAAAGCATTGCCTTACAAGAACGTAATCAGAGATGACTGGCAACTGTTTATTCAGAGCTTTGAAGATACTGGGTCAGATTTTCTCTTTTCTCCTACTGTTTTCATTGGAACTCTTAGGTGGTGAATTATTATGTGGTAGAATCTAACCACTGATGATAGAATTTATTCCTCCTTTTTACCCAAAAGCTGTAGCAGATGAAGTTAAATCTAACTGTTTATATGGCATATTAGAGTAGCTGAGCAAGTAGAACATGGTGGGATAGCTGAAATTTACTGAACTACAGCTGGAGTCTATAAGGATGATCTGTATATAAGGTCTTTGTTAACAGTCTAGCTCCTCATCTAAGGGACAATGACATCTGAAAATTTTCACCATAATGAAGATGTTTTTACAATTTAAGAGAAATCATTGTATAACCCTGATGACCCAGCCAGATATATATTTAATAACTTTTAAAAAGAGTAAGTATTCTAAAAGATTATAAATACTCATTTATAATTCTTTGGTGTTCTGTCCATACTGGAAAACACTGCAGCACTGTTATAAATATAATAATATATAATATAATTCACTGTTATGAATATATCTGCCACAACAAAGGCACTTTGTATGCAAACTTTCTCATGGTTGAACCTACCAATGCACATTTTCTCCTCCTTCATTGCTAAATAGGCTTTTAAATCTGCCTTTGGTAAAAAAAAAAAATGTGGGTTTTTTTTCTAACACTCTCAGATCCTATTTTGAAACCAGCAAAACAGCTTGTGTCTCCTGTCCCGCTGGCTTCATACTGTAGTCCAAATTCCTTTCAACCCCACCTACCCTAAAGGACTAGGAAATATCAAATAAGCCCTACAAAAAATGGAATGAAATATATTCAAAGGAAGAGATCTCAAACTTGTAGGTAGCAAACTATAAATCCCTTGATTTTTCTACCACCTCTTGTTTTACCGATGCTACCTACATTTCTTTAGGAAAAAATAAAGGAAGAAAGAAAAGAAAAATAGAAAAAACAAATCTAATTGTTTATAATGAAAAATATTCCTATCTACATGAATCTTTATTTTTTTTTAATATATTGATATATTGCCTGTGGAAACAACACAAAATTATTTTGGACAAGCAGGTACATGATGATTGTCTTGCTTATGCTTTTACTGGAACTAAATCAATTCTGGCAAATGCTACTAAACCAATTCAAGCAAGATTGGGTGTAATCTCTCACTTTATATTTGGAAAGTGGTAAGGATGAAGCAAGCTCCTTCTTAAGAAAATTTTCTAAAGTAATGGCTCAAAAAGTTATTAAAATGGTAATGCAGAGCAATTCCAATTTAATCATAAGATCACTGTCAACAAGGTTCCCAGGCAGGATTGACCATAGTAGCTTTAACTCCATGGAATTGTTGATACGTAGATCACACTCTTGCCTGTAGCTTTCTGTGTTTTTCTTTCTGATCAACAAGTGGTCAAGAGGGATTAATTTATAAGCCTCAGCCCTCTCTCCCCAGTGGGCATGAAGGACTTGTCCCTGTAACCAGGTTGTCATGCTGTCTTTGGATGAACACCGTGGGCTGAGTTAATGACCCTGAACTCAAGCCGGGTGCTGGCAGAGGGGAGCACTGGCCTGAGGTGTGTGCTGCTCCTGCTGGGAGCAACATTAGCATGTGTGAGCCAGAGAGGGTTTTTGACCTGACACTGAAAATCCCTGCCCTACCCACTAGGACTGCTAGCAGGGAAGATTGACTCTTTGCTATGATTGATTGATGTACTAAAAATGGCAAAATATAGAAATCCTGCACAGAAAGTGTTCCCTTTTCTACAGTGCATGGTTCCCAAGGAGACCTGGTACAAACCTTGTTTTCAAAATATCATTCTGGAGGTCATAAAAAATGTGGTAAGGTATTGTAGGAAACAATTGTGAAAGCATTTAATGTCAGCAATTTTCTCACATGTGCTCAGTTTGCATGTTCCCCCTTTCAGTAAGGGAAAGCCTTTAATAGTCAGTACTATCCTGTTATCATCTAGTGGCAACACTTCCCTCTCCTTCTTTAATACCTATAAATAACTTTAAAATATGGTAGACATTGAGACAAAAAGAATGGCTTAATTCGTTCTTCTTGAATTTTCTGTATGATACAGTATATACATAGAGAGAGAATGGATTAATCCAAATATTCAAATTCTGTATACAGAGGCAGCAGAAAAGTTTCATTTGAAATTTCTTTTTTTTTCTTTTTTTTCTTTTTTTTTTTTTTTCCTACTGAGGCACTGATTTGTTACTTCTTGACTCTCATCAATAGTTAGGCTATCAAGTTAAAGTAATATGAGATATTACTGGAGAAAATATGAATCACCTATAAAAATATTTTTCAACTGTATGTTATGCACTACATTTGAATGTGATTATGAATTTACCTTCTTTTGACTTCTGTTATCTATATTCTTCAATATGTTTTTGGAATAAAAGCTGTAGCAGTCAGCAAAACTACAAAGAGAAAAAAATGACAGAAAGTTATACAGTTATATGCACTGCTAGAAAGCAGACACTTTTGAAGCTGCCATGACTTCTGACAAGCCTTTAAGGTGTCAAAAAGTGGAAATTCACTGTGGTGTGTGTCTGTGTAACTTGCATCACACTGGGACTTTCATAAAGGGATATAGTTGCTTACTTAGCAAACGGTCTGGCCTTCAACAAATTAGAATGCAGCAGGGGGCTAATCACAAGGCTTGAGAGGGTGACTTTAGATCAGGCAGAAATAGCTTTTCCTCTGCAAGATGCAGCTGCCATCATGGTTCAAATATTGGAACAGTACAAATCTCTGAACAGTGTTGAGTTGTTCAAAATCTATTAGAAACAGTATCACTTGTTTTCATCTTTCAATATTTTATAAAACCCATTGGAGTAGTACTCTGATTTTCTCTCCTCCTCCTCTCCCAGCCTCATCCAGGAAGTATGCACCCAGGATATGTCTAAACTACAGAAACTGCATCCAGTTACAAGTCTTATGTATTTAGTTCAATTGACAGAATCTTGGTCCACACAGAGTATTGCACAATTTAACTTCTATATTGCATCTCAGATAGACAATTTAAGGTGATTTTGTCCAATTTCCTTGTGCATTAAGGATAGATAACATTAAATAATGAGATTGCCTATTGTTCTATCCTGTGTAGTCATAGACACATGGCATGTTTCTATCAATAGACTCTTTGATAGTTTACTCCTCAGACTAATGTTGCGGTGCAAGAAAAATCAATACCAGTTCAGACTTTGGTGCCTCCTTTGGACACAACAGCTTAAGATAAAACTTTCATGAATGACCTTTTCAGAGATGGCCTCAGTCAATGACTCAAGATAGAGTAAGAGAAATCTTCAAACACAGGATCTTAAGTCTCCCAAATACTGTTTTGCTAACAGGTAGCAAAGTGTTGGAAATAGGATTTGGTCACCCTTGGTATTAGTTCCTTTCAATTTCAATGTGAAAAATATTACTCACGATACAAAGAAAAAGATTTTGAAAAATATACAAAATTAAAAAAAAAAAAAAAAGAGCCTAAATCAATAGTTCTCTTGCAGAAAGATACCTGGAGAATAGAATACAGAGAATCAATTGTCCTTTAGTGGTGTGGGATTTCTATTATCCACCATTAAAAATATGACAGAAGTACAAGCAGCAGCTGCTTCTGACACTTGAGATATCAGGTAACCCATATTCATCTGAAATGTTTTTATTACTAATTTGTTCATGCTTCTGCTGGAAAGGGTGCATATAGCCATGCCACTTACGGTTGGAAGAGAGAGGTGGCACAAAGTTCCAGCATACCCTGCATTGCATAACAAGGAGTGTGTGTCATTATGGTGAGCATGCCTGGAAGGACTATAGTCTTATTCACCTATCCCCTGAGTCCTTTGCTCTGTCTTTACGTAAATCTGATTCTGTAGGCAACAATCCAGTGATTTTTTTTTTTTTTCTGATGGCAAACTACAGCTTAGGCAGAGCTGTGTGAAGTGCTACTCTCTGCACATGCCAACAAGCAACAAGGTTAAAAAAGCAAAGTAACTTTTATTCATGCATTTTTAGAAATATCACTGGCAAATCCATGAGAACAGATAGCAACTCACAGTTTTTGGTGACAAATACCCAACCAATAACTGTGGTTTTTATTTACTCAGGGGGTGGAAATGTTAGGTTGGGGTGAAGGTGTGGTTTGGGGCTTTTTGCTCTTTTTTTTTTTTTTTTTTTTTTTTTTTTTTTTTTTTTTTTTTTTTTTTTTTTTATCCTTTGTGCGCATTCTCAATGTTTAGCAGAAGGTATTTTGTAAGTAATGTAAAGTACATTAAATAATAAATATAATTTTTTAAGCACATAGAAGACTGGAAGGACTTAAGAGTAAGTATTCATAGGCAGAAAACAATGTGAACTTCATGTAAGAACTTCATTATTTTGTCATGGTAATTAAACAGGTATACACAGAACTACAGAGAAGTTTTTAATGCATCTGTCAAACTTCCTTCACTAAAAAAAAAAAAAAAAAAAAAAAAAAAAAAAAGAAAAAAACCCCACACAACAGACAGAAACCCCCTGGCTTATGGGTTTTGAAGTATAAATTGATCTTCACCTTTTGGTCAATGAATTCTTGCACTAGGGTCTTGCAGCATTTTGCTTGAGGATTCTGCTGTTTGTATGTACTGAACGTGAAAGAGAAGAGCCATCACCAGTTTCAAGTTAGGAATCAAACAGGCATCAGTACTTTTTTTCTGAGCTTGCCTAGAAAGCAAAGATCATTCTGTGCCTAAATGATTTGATTAAGATTGGCCCTTTGGCAATATGATGTGAAGAGATTATCTGGGATTTGCTTTGTGAGAGAAGATTGTCTAATGAGTACGTTATTGAATGAATCACAGTAGCATTTAGTACTGATAATGAATTTAAACCCTGACTTACTGAGGTAAAGTGGAGAATCCCACTTCCACCTCAAGGAAATCTGTATATCAATTTAATATTCTGATATTTCCTGACAGCATGTATTTTGATTTATTTTAGTGCAAAAAAAAAAAAAAAGGTTCTAAGACCAATTAAAAGTTCCTAATATTTCAGTGTTACAAAATTTTCTATGAGATAGCTGTTGTGACAAATAAATTATATTTTCTCATTAAAACTTCATGCACAAATGGTAATTTATAGAGAGATATTTTGGAAGGTAGATGCTACACAATTTTAAATTACTTCTGAATTAATTTCCTTTTTTTTTTTTTTTTTTTAATAAGCATAAGTGCTATAAGCATATGATCTGACTGCCTTTAGTGGCAGGTGCTGTTCTGATAGAAACACAGACCTAAGGGCACATTGAATATTCTGCACTGAAGCTCTTTGTAAGTCACTTAAAGCAGTGCTTTGAAAGTCACAAACACACTGCATGAAGAATTAACCTACATTCACAGGTATAAGTGACAGTTGTTCCTGACCTGCCTTAAATATAAGCACAGGTGGCTTATATCAGAAACAGAAAGAAAAAGCCTTTTTATTTTAGATTACTTCTCTTACAATGTTTAGGTGCATTTGAGTCAGTGTTTATGTCTCCCTTCTTAATTTTGTGTATGTCTGTGTTGAAAACACACAAACTAGTCCTTCTCTTGTGATATTTAAGAGAGCACAAAAATCTATGTTAATGGTATATATCAACCTGCTGAATACATATAGAAACCTACTAAAACAGCTGACTTTTAACATTGGTTTGTTCCATTCTTTTATGACAGGTAGTTAATTAGCTAAGGCCTAATGCCAGACCAAATAGAAAATGAGCAGTTACTAGTTTCAAGCTTATTAAAAACCCCAAATTAATATATGAGGTCTGGGATTTTTTTCCCTCTTATTTCTATCAATAATGTGCATCTATTAAAAATGCAACAAAGGGAAATTTCCAGTAATTTCTTCAGTGCTATTTCATTTATTTGGTTTATAGATGTAAAACATTTTTCTGTAAATTTATTTGCCAATTATTCTGGAGTATGGCCAAAGATAAAATGAGCCTGAACCTCTGTGACAGACAGCATTGTCTAGTTATACTAATAACAGAAAAATACTCCATCTCTGTAAAATTTCCTTCTACAGCATGTATTCCACTGTATTCTAACCATGCCCTAAAGGTAAACAGATTTGATCTGTTTAGGACTGAAGAGACAGAAGGAAGCCTGTCTTTTGAGAAAGAATTCAGGTATCATTAAAAACTCCCCAATAAGAGCAACGGGGTTGAGACGGCATCATTACAGGTACTCTCTCAGAGATGTCTTTGCCAGAACACCTTTTCCTTTTAGCTGCTGGAATTAATGGAGGCATTAAAGCAGTAATTTCCCAATGATCCTATTTAACACAAACAGAGAATCATGCTGCACCTTTTGTAAATTTGCTGCTGTTAGGTTTTTAGGGGGGGTTGGGTTTGGTGTTTTAATTGGAGTGGATGAAAGTTGAAGATGCAAAATCTAGGACTTATTTTAAAATCCAGAGTACTCAGTATTGTCCCAGCTCTATTATCACGAAGGTTTAACCCTTGCATGAGTGAGAGAGCAGATACTGCACCAATCATTTCTTTTAAGTCTTACAAATACATTAGTTTGTAATGACATGGTATCCTTTTTTCTAATAAAGACTTTGGAACATCTCAAAAACTGAGAATGTTTAGTTATCTGAAAGACTTATAACCATGTGAAGTTTTACATGCTTTTACAAGTAAACTTGCACTCATGAACATGCTGAAACCTGTAATAACCTATCTAGAGTACTCTGCTATTTTTCTACCTCACAGAACATAACAAGGGCTAAAAGAAGGATAGTTTTAATATGTTTCTACAGAATTACTCCTCAAATAATGTATTGAATTGACTAGAGGATAATTTTCTTTCTATAGTTCCTAAACTCAAACTTAGAAATTCCTGTTATATTCTGCACAAAGATACTTTCCTCATGGTTTCAAAGATGGTAAAAGGAAAATAGCAGCAATATAAATTTCTATTAAATTCTAGAATACTTTCTCATAAAATTAAAAATATGATAAACAAATTGTTTTTGAAAAATAAGCTTTCTGAAGGATCTCTAATGTTAACCAAAGCCCTGAGGATGAAATGCATCAAGCCATAAAGAACAGAAGAAGTCTTGCATTAGGAAGACTGCCCTGGAGAATAGATGAAATTATTTGATTCATTCTGAATTAGTCATATTTTGGTGTTTGTTGAATAGCGGAAAATGTAGCAGATTGAATATTTGAACATGTGGTATTTCCACCATATAAGAAAGGCAAAGTACATGTTCATGGTTTTATGAAGGACAGAATTGGCCTCTACAACCTCAGAAGAGACAGGAAAGGAAGGGTCGCCAAATATTTTTTTACCATCAGATAAGGGCTACCTACTATGAGAGGGTTCTGAATGTTTAGTCCCACTCCTGTACTTACATGCATTAGAGAGATAGAGCTAAAGTGCTGCTCTGGGAAGGTTAACATTCAATTATTTAATATTGTGTGCTAAGAATAGCAAGTTAATTGGTCCCTTGAGCAAAAAGGATTAAAATTCACAAAAGTGGTAGTTCTTGGGGGAGAAGCCATGAACAAGTCTCTCAAAGGTTCCCCTTTGTTGGAGGCATGTAAAGCAACTTAGTGCACGGATGGATTTGTCTCAGTTTGGAGGGATCTTAACAGAAAAAAGAAAAAATCCAAGGGTGAAATTTTATCAGAAAGATTTAGGTTTGATATCAGAAAATAATGTTCTAAGTACTGGAATAACCTACCTGAGAAAAATGAAAATTCTCTCTCAATCACTGTACATTGGGGGAGGTTAGACAGGACAACTCTCATGAGCTGCCTGGGAGGGGAAACAGGTAAGATCACTTCTCAGCATGTTCTATAGACGAATGTTTCATAATCCTAAATCAAAGACCAGGAGCCTGACCTTTCTTCTGTAGGTACTTAACTTTCACTAGCCACAGATTTGTAAGAGGCTTTCAGAAGAATGTCTTTTATAGGGCAATACATTCTTTAGAGTATTATCAGGGGCTGAAGATCTTTATTCAACACTAAATTACTTGATTGAGAAGAATCAAATTAGGTCTTTGAAAAAAGAAAGAGAATGAAGACATGTAATACAGAAAAGATGAGGCACAATAAGGAAATTAGAAAATCAACAGTGCTATATTGTCTTTTTAAACAGTGCTATTTAAAATATTCTGGTGGCAGACACTGTTTCCTAATGTCTGTTTAAACAGTAATTCCTCCAGTGCTGGCAGTTGCAGTTTGGATCCTAATCCAATCTTTTTTTAATATAATCCAATAACCATGTTATAACCAAGTTAAAAACAATCAATCAATCAATCAATCAAACAAACAAACAGAAACCACCTAGAAATACTTGTAGTTTTGCTGAGAAGGGGTAGCTGTTTGGGGTTCAGTTGTAACTTATCTTTTGTGTGGATTAGCAAAAATATATCCAAATATTTTGTTAGAGGTTTAATATGGTAAAACTTTCCCTTTTTACTCACCAGCACATCTCATGTGTAATTATGTTCTTAGAGGATGCCTGTTTTCTCTAGTTTATTCTAGAAACTTTTTTCCTGGACCAGACATATTTCTCCCATCCCCCAGTCAAATATCAATTGTTGTCAAAATAAGAGAACTACTTACAAGTACACTTACTTCCAACTTCATATTCCTTAATGCTTCACTATTTTACCTTTTGAGTCATCTCTCTGGAGTCCTCTTCCTTTGTAAATAATGGAAATGAAAATTGCTACATGATTTTGAACAAATTGAAACATTTCTATCTTTAGTTTCTTCCCCCAATATGTTTGTAAGTGAAGAGATGTTTCCATTAATTTCTCCTGCACCTAGAAGCCTTAAAGTGACAGATTATGAGAAGGACAGTCAACGAACTGCATGAATACTTGTGCCTTTGCCAAAAATAAATAATTGTAACTGAACATGAAAATGTAAAGAGATATGAAGTACAGAATAGAGGGAAATTGATGCCAAGGCAGTAGTAAGAGGTAGCATATTTATTAAAGTATTAATGGATAACCAGGTATGATATACTTGAATAGCAGCATTTACTATCATTCCAGAACACAGCAAAACCTGTGCTTTTCCACTTTCTTTAAACTCACTTTCTTTGTTTACATTTTTCATGTGTTCTGGTTCACACAAGTTGCACTGGAACCATTCAAAGTGATAAAGATTCCTTCTTTTCTCACTGAAAACTTTTGTGTCTGTGTGAAAACACATACTAATGAAGGAGAGCCTACTTGCTCTCCTTAGCCTAATAAATGTATTCCTGTGCTAATTGTGATCCTTCTATCTGAAACTCTTTTTTTTTTTTAATAGCTAGTAATTTAAGGTTGGCAAGTTTGCTGGTCCAGTCTATTATCATTCCCCAAAACAGAATCACAGAATTATTTGGGTTGGAAGGCAACTTTAAAGGATAACTAGTTCAATCCCCCTGCAATAACCAGGGATACCATCAACTAGATCACGTTTCTCAGAGAACAAGATATCGGACTTTATTTTTATGACACAAAATGCAGTCAGAGCAGGAGACTTTGACAACTTAGAAAAACTTTTCTAAATCAGTACCAACACAAAGTGTAGTTTTTCAACCTTTGCTTTAGATGATTGAAATTATCATATTCATGTGTTTAAAGAGACATCAAAACACCAAGAAACTCCTGCTCAGTGCAGCAGGAGACAATACATTTAGGACTGGGTGACACAACTTCCAGAAAACATTTCAGATTGATCATCATAGAAAGTCTTATGATGCATCACAGAATAAATGTTTCAAATATAACATCTGTACAGGCATTTCTGTCATCCATTATTAATATCCTCCCAGGTTAAAAATGTAGCACAGCTTGGCCATTCAATCTTTCTCTTACACACTAATACTTTCAGCCTGGGTAAAAATTCACACCAAAGATGAAGATGGCCTTGATGCTATTCGAGACATTGTCAGACAGAAATAGAATGTGATGACAGGCTATTTAATATAGCATCCTGGCTAGCTATCTGGTCCCCATATTGTCTATATGATTACTGTATGTCCTTTGTAGGTTAGAACCACTTGAGATAACTCCTGAGACATAAAAATTGCTTTTGTAATAGTTTGCATTTCATGTAGCTACTCACACATAAAAATGAAAGCAAAGAAAATGTAAAATGCTGCCTTTACATGTTCTCTACCATATTTATGGCTTGTTTATTTCCTTCCTTGTGAAATATTTTGTACTCATTTTTCATTCATGCAATGGAAGAGAAGAGGTGCTTTGGATGACCCCATTTTACTTGACAAGAAAGGAACCTTTCTTTCATTTCAAACACCTTGAGAGAAAACAACAGAACAGCAAGAGGAGACTTGGATTAAACTCCCCAGTTAGGTTCAATTCAGTTTATCCAGTCATTTAATTTAACCAATAATCACATGTATACTATACTTATGTAGAAAAAGGAAAATATACATGTGGTTCCTTGCTATTTTCAGACACCTGAACCTCTATTTTCTATTTCCTAATAAAGCTAACTTCAAGGTTATAGGTAGTATTGCTGTGGGTTACTTTGTCTTCTGTTATAAATCTGTTTCAGTCTATTCATATTGCATAATTGAATGTAGCCAGTGACTAAAAGTTTAAGCATTTACTTAGTATATATGATATTTATATCCTTCCTCCCAATCCAGTAAGTAATTTCAGAATTCTTTATATCTATAGGAGCAGAAGAAAATGGAAACAAGCTTTCTCAGAGTACCCTGGAGCAATCCTAAAAGTGAATTGTATGGCTTCAAATATTTGTGCTACATTGCCAAGGAAAGAAAGTGGCAAGTAACGCCATTTTTCAGGTTTGTGAACTTAGCTTACTCCCTGCTTATTTCAGAGTGCTGTTGCATCCAGTCAATTTTTCAAGTGGCTTCAGGTCCTTGAAAAACATTTTTGAGCCAACACACTGTCCATCACTTTTGTGCCTTCATCCACCTGTTGTGATATGTGCTATCAAATATAGAAAGAAATCAAATAACAACAAAACAACTCCTAACACCCAAAACACTGCACCTCCACAACAACACTAAACCTCACATTTTCACCTAGGAAAAACAAGTGTCCCTGACTGAGATGTTATTCTGGACTTTGCAGATGAGGTCTGCCTCCCAAGGTAAACAAAATGTAAGAGAGGAAAACTGGTGCTGGATGCTGTACTTTGAATAGGTCACAGTGAGACACCAAATGAGTGAGATGGACCAAAGGGAAAACTTAAGGATAAAAATAGGAAAGAGAATAATAATGTGTTTGGTATGAGTGCATGGAGTAAAAAAATGTAGTCATATGAAAAAGTGAGCTGCAGTTGCTAATAGGTTGTTACCAAGTGGTGAACAGCACTGCATCTATTTTATTCCATAGTAGGAAGAGATGCAGGCATTGTTCTCCCCATCCATTCTTTCCTTTCCAAACATTCTGATCCCCAGGGCACTGCCCAGAAAGGCAAGATGAGGATAGGTATCTATCAAACAAAGGCATAACACAGTTTAACTACTTTACCAAGTGGGCAGATTTCAGGACATATTTCAGTTGATGTCCATACAATGCCTGGATGCCACCTTAGATTCCTTATGAATATACAAGTCAAAAGAGAGTTAATTCCTCCCCCTTTCCATGCCTTGTTTTTATCAAACCCCAAACCTGAGTTAAGCAAAGAAAAGAGTTATGTATCAGAGAGGTCCTTCTTATAGTGATCCATGTCACTCATATTTTTCAGGTGAAAGATGCATGCCAGTTCATGGAGTCAAGTTGATTGTGATTTCAAACATCTGTTTCTTGCAAATTTAGTGAGAGTTTTCAAAATTTATAGTAAAGATAATAATTCTTCATCTTTTTAGCCCTTATCCCATATGACAACCATTAACATCATACCTTTAACTTATTTCATAGCTGCCTTTTTTGCCCTACTCCCTCTTCAAGGATAATAAACCAAGCATTATAAATGATACCTCTAAATCCAAGGACATATTTACTATTATCTTCTACTACCTGGCATATCTGATGACCAATACTGTTACACTCAAATCCTCTTACAGACAAGACAGAACTATCACACAGAACTAAGAATTTACTGTAAATCTAAAAAATCTTTACAATTAATTAAAATACAACAGTTATTATTAGTTCAATTATGACAGAGTTAATTTGGACTCAGAGGCCAAATTAATGCAGAAAAGTCTCATTAGCAATACTCTTAGATGCATTATAAAAGAATATTTGCCAGTCTCTTTATCTTGTGTGATGCTCATCCTCACATTTTACCTCTCAGTGCCAAGACTGATGGTTTCAGTTTTCTCTGAAAGAAGACAGGGGAGGTGCTGGGTGGTTTTGGTGTAAGAATTTTTTTGCGACAAATTATTGTGATTCTGAGAGCCCTATGCAGATAAGCTTCCTCTTCTTTATCCTTGAGTCACTTTTAAACCTTCTTTTAATACAACCCACTGTCCTCCCATCAGTTCCCAGGTGTCATTGCTATGAAAGGCTGCTGTTTGTCACCCTCTGCTTCCCAGCCATTGTCTGACTGGTGCTGTACTGGGAATCACAGGGCAAAGCTAGAGCAGGACACAGACATTGCACCTGTCAACACCTGGCAAATCAGTTTGAACCCCAGTGGGGCCACAGTGAGCTCAAACGATCCTTGAGATCTTGTGCTGCTGGGACAGTGTAAGGCCTGCAACCTTTTATTAGTCATGGCTCATGGCAAATAGTATTTACTGGACTACCTTGTGAGCTCTTGATCAAGTATCACTTGAGAGAGAATTGGCCAGCAGAAAGAAGAACTGTGGCAAGTTCCTTGCAGCAAGACAGCCACTTCAGCACTTCTCTAGCTGAGTCAGAAGCGTAGAGAAGTAGTTTGGATTTGTATGGTTGTTGAATACTATATTGCAACTCCTCCTGTAAAGCTGACTGAAAATATAGGTTAGCACTTTTGCTGTTGCTGACTTTTTTGGTCCTTGGGATTTTCTTGGTAGCACAATTTTTTCGTCTGCATTGTCTGATAAGATAGAACAAGCGACATCTAAGACAGGGGTCACGCTCTTCCGAGTTGCAACAGTTAATGTGAACTGTCAGCCCGCAGCTGTTACGTTAGCACTGCTTTTGGCAGAACAAATCTTCAGTTAATGCACAGAGTATAAGGGTTTGAGAGGTTTAAAGGACAGTCAGTAGAGAATTTAAACTTAGTTTATTTTCTAGTATGATTTTTTATTTAAGTGTCAGGTTAATAAAATTTCATAAAGCATTGCATATAAGGGGAACATTGCATAGCTGTTATTCTTTCTTTGAAAACGAAGGTTTTGGCATCAATAAGTATTTGGAAAGTAATTTAATTTACCTAGTGAATATTTAATATGAATTTATTTAAGCCTTTATTGTGGGTTTTGGCCTTTTTTTTTTTTTTTTTGCCTTCTTTTCCCTTTAAAAAGTATTTTGAGAGTGTTCCCAATGGCTGCTGGGGGCAATTTTTTAATGGATTTTTTTTCTGTTTCTAAAGTTTCCGGGTGGTATATGTTTCTTAATTTTTACTTGAAATGTTTCTGCACATTGGGACAATAGAACCAAAAGTTGAAGCTTCTTGAAATTAAGTAAAAGTGATTCATCACTGAAAGTCAGCAACCATCAATGAATGTAAGAGAACCAGGGTGACACCTGAAGGCAGCTAGGATTGCAGACTCCCACCTCAGATATTCTGCCTGACTTATTGCCTTGCTTAGGAAGGGCAAACAAGAAAGAATAATGTCTATCTACTCCTGACTCCAGCTTCAGAACAGGAAAATAGGTAAGATTTTACCTCTAAGAAAAGTCAAGCTCTTTAGTGTATGGTTATTGAAAATCTCAGACTGGTACTTTCTGGAGCAGAAAACAACACCCCTTTATTTCTCTAACTGTTCCCTTTGTAAATGAAACACTCTTCCCAAATGGTGAGATTTTTTTCACCTGTAGTGAACACTTTAGTCCTCTTTTGAAAATCACAAAGCCATGTCATTAAAGACAATTATCTTTTTCACAGAAATGAGATCATCATGTTCACTATTTGTGAACTATTTAAGTATTTGGGCTGGTGGATCTTTTAAGATATTTAAAGTAGCTGTTAACCTATATAAATACAACTTCTTTTTCAATACTTTTTTCAGGGTATATTTTTATAAATTGTGAAAAAAAGGGTTGGTGATATAAAGCATTTTGTGTCCAACTGCAGCCTACATAGATCAAAGCTAGAAGTCATGTCAATGTCTTAAATAAATGTGAGAGAAGAATTACTTGAAAGGAGAAGCAAAGGAGAAGCACTGTACCATAAAACAAGATATAAGAAAGAACAGCTAATTACTAGAGATTCTAGAAAGCTAAAAATGATTCAGAGGAAGATGCACGTAAGAGACTCAGAACTGCACAGGAGCCTACCAACAGCAGTGACATAAAAGCAATCAGATGCGGAAATTAGGTGGATGTTTATGAACAGAGAAAATTAGTTCTGACACATAGTTGTGAGTCTTTCATAGTGATTCTTACGCTTAATATTTGCTTTGTTCCTTCTGAGTTTTAAAGAAAATGTATGAAACTCATTCTCTGCATTTTTATACCCTAAGCTTTTGTTTTCCCCATAAGCTTTTCCATATACATTGCTGAAAAATATCCATATAGACTTTTAATATTCCATTTGTTGGGTTTTTTTCTTCTCATGTAGACATTATTTTTTTGTATTTTTGTAGCACTGCATTGGCCCCAATTTTCCTTTCACAAGAAACTTGTTTTCCGCTCACAGGTTAACTTATTTTTTTCCTTAGGACATTCAATGGAGAGAAATCTGTAAATATTGCAGAAGTTTTAAATATGCAATGAATTGTTTCCTTATGAGCTGAAAAACTGACAACTATGTGATTTTTACTTATGTATTTACATCTAAAAGTAGTTAATTTTTTGTCTCATTCTGTGGCCCTATCATTTCCTTTAAATATGAGACTATATTATTCAGTATCAGCTTGGTTTTTTCCTTCAAGAGTGGCATGAAAGAACATGAAAGCCAGTGGCACTCTTACTTTCAATTGCAAAATAATCCAGAATGTAAAACAATGGCAAAAGAAAGTTTTTTACTCTGATCCAAGTTATCTTTACTCAGTTTGGTAATGAAAGGAGAAAACAAGAGGGCAACATGACATGCTGATCCACCCATAAAGGATATTAATTTCTTTGTATTGCATTGTAAATTTCTTTAATAGTATGCCCACAATTTTGACTTGACTAAAATGACTGCGTAAAGTGCTTAAAGTCTGCACCTTCCAAAGGCTGGCTCAGTAATTTCATCTAAAAATTGAAGTAGTGTCACTTTAATTATATTTCATTGCAGTCACACAACCTGATGTTTTACTGCTGAGAAACAAATAATGTGTGATTCTTTGTCAGCAACATTAGTTTCTATGAAAATCATAACAATCTGAAAAAATTGGAGAGTAAATAAACTAACAGTTATCTAATCCGTCTACTAACCACTTCAGAACTGCTCATTGTAATGTTTTTAGTCTTTTGTTCAATTTTGTTTTAAAAGCCCCATATAACATGGCTTCTACTATTTCCATGGGGAGGCTATTCAATTTAGAAAAGAAATAATGACAGCTCTTAAGTGGGTTCCCCCCACCCCAGCCTTAATTTAGGCTCACTGAATGATCTGCTTCCTTTGGGCATATTTGCTCAAGGTGACATTAGAGAACACTGGGAAGTGAGCACACAGCTTCAAAATATTCAGACTAAAAATTCCAACCAAACCCAGTGAAATTTAAAGCAGCCACTGCCCTGCATGAAGTTAGTCTGGGGTTGTGTTTTTAAAGTACATCCTTGTTGTAAATTATTTTGGCATTCACACATGTAAGGCTTTCAGCCTATAAACTAACTAAATTTAAAACAAACAAACAAACAAAAAAAAAAAAAACCCAAACACACACACAAAAAATATTACTAACATCTTTAATGGCTCTCACAGAAGCTTAAGGCTGCAAACTGAAATAGTATGTGTTTTGTGTTATGCTGGTTTTGGATAATACTATGTTAGACATAATGTTTCATCTTCTTTTGAATCTTAAAACTTGATTATGTATAGCTGTTTTCCATTACTTTATTTCTGATGGCAGCTCAGAGTTGTTACTCTCTGACCTGTCCTGGTTGTCCTATATTTCCAAGCCAGTCACATCTACACATAGAAATTCTGCCATCCCCATGAAACTGGCCCAAAAGATGTCAGGCTATGCCTATTCGACTACACCAGCAGCATCAGAGAATGTTTTGGGGCCAGGTATTCAAGCACCCATAAGGCTAAATGTACAGAGCAATCCTTGACTACTGGTAAAGACCCTTCTCTTCTCTTCTCTTACAATACTCATCGCCTGCTGCTAAAGTTTTGACTTCTATCAGTGTTGGCATCCTTTATTACCTTCTCAAGGTGCACTATAACAAATACTTCTGTAGGTTTCTTCAGGCAGCCACTCACACTTGTGAATCTCACTGTGAGCCACAGCAAAGCCAACTCTGTTGTCTTCTGCTTTTCTTAAATTTCTCTTATGTGACATAGCCAGAGGAATAAAATAAAATAAAATAAAATAAAATAAAATAAAATAAAATAAAATAAAATAAAATAAAATAAAATAAAATAAAATAAGAAAACAAAATAAGATAAATTAAATGGTAGGCAGACATTTTGTATGTTGAGATCACTGTGCATCATACTGGTCCCCAGCTGGTACATAGTATTTCCTTTTCCTGCCTTCTGAGGTCATCCATTTAATTTATATCTCTCTGCTCTGAGAGGTCATGGTTCTCAATTTCAGATAAAAGCTTTGCCTTATAAATAATATGCAAAACTGATATGACCATAGATGACATGAGGGACTGTCACAATGTTCTTAAACAGAAATGCTATCTTTATTTTATTTATTTATTCTGCTAGAGGTACACAAGGAAATAGAAAAATGTAATATTTCTGGGATGGTCTTTACACATCCGTGTCTTGATTGCTCAGTCATCTGAGGAATTAACAAGTTTCAACATTTCTAGGAATGCCAAAACATCATAATTTGGCATTATTAAAATTAAAAAAGACCTCACTGGTCAACTATAAATGAGTGAAAAATAATTTTGATGAAAAGCAACATATCCAAAACTAAAAAAGTGCTTAAAAATCATCTTATTGAGCTGATTTTTCTTTATTATTTAACTTTTTTTTTTTTTTTAATACTGATCCTTTGCTAATAAAAATATCTAAGATGGAGCTTCTCATCTAAATCACAGGGGAAGGAAAAGCAAGGAAAACAAATTCTAAAACAACCTAGTAGTAATTTATATAGCTAATTTAAATCATCCTGTATCACTTTCTCAAATTATTGAATGTTTCTTTCTATTTATATATTTACTTTTCATTTGACAGGGATTTCCTACTTTATTGCCATTACATTACACTCTCATACACCTGTATGTGTTGTTTAGTTACTGTATGGAAATACATGGGGGAAGACCTTTTAGGAGGAAATGGGCAAAAGCAGATGCAACAGAAATCTGAAAATTCACCCTGCAATTCTTGAGAAAGAAATGTATAGAAAGAATGTAAATTAGCTCCCATTAGCTAATCAGCAGACAGGGATTTGCATAAATGAGCAAAAAAAAAATTATATGCTATGCCTAAGTCTCCATGCATTATCTGTGTTCTGTGATTGGCTGAGACAAATCAATTTCAGAGGAATAATTAAAACCTACATGGCCTAAAGGGAACATTCAGACATTTAAGAAGATAGCAAATGTTGCTTATCATAATAAGTTAGAAAAATACATTCAATTAGTATATTAAAATATTATTCATTGCCACAATATGTTTTAATCAGTTGACAAAGTGAAATGTGTCTCAATCACATTTCAGTATTTTACCCCAATACAGTTGATTTCAAAGTAATAAATTTTCAGTAAAGGAAGAATAGAAAATACAGCCTCTGTTCTATTTTGCAAAGCAACTTCTGAGATGTTTTTCCTTCTCTCTTTTTTTTCCCTCGGCAACGACTCCCAGACCACCTGCCTGGTAACTCATCAAAGTGTTTTTGGACTGAATATGCTATTTCTAAAATCTTTAAGACCAAATTTGAACCGAATAACCCAGTTCAGGAATCATTTGATAATGAAGCAGACATTCGGTGGATAATTTAAAGATGCCCTGATCATTACATAGTGTCATTCTGAATCTGATTTCCTTTGGATGCCCATGTATGTGTTTGCATGCATGAAGACCACCATGGAAATGATTGTGTTCCTGCTCATTGCAGGTGTCATGGTTTAGAAATGGTATTCTCCAATTTAGTGTTCCCACAGAAACCACTCCAAATCATGGGATACTCAGTCCTCCTCTCCCTCTCCTGCAGCAGACTGAAGATGAGAATTAGAGACACTAAAAGTAAAGATCATGGGTTGAGATAAGAGTAATTTACTGGAAACAGCAGTAAGATAAGATAATGAACACTAACGGCGACAATATTAATAACAAAATTGTACAAGAGAGGTGAGAGATTCACACGCAAATGCTCACTCCTATATCACATAGAGTCCAACAATACCTGAGCAATTACCACCCCATCCTCTACCAGAAGAGACCCTTTCCCCCATTCCCACAAAATTATGTGAGATGGTATAGAATAACTTCTGGGTCCTAGCCACACCCCCTCCTGGCTACTGCAAAAAATTAAGCCTCTCCTGGCTGGAACCAGGACAGCAGGGTCTTTTAAATGCTGATTAGATGATATTAAAATCTTATTGATTTGGGAAGAGGAATATTAATTGTTATCTAACAAAAAGAAGGACACTAGTCTAGAAGCTACTCAATCAAACATGTGACTTTCAGGTTTCACGTAGTTTGTAGTTGCAATAAAGATATGCAATGTGATTGTGCCATAAATAGCTTGATCAAAGAACATGTGGAGAATTGCTAGTTTTCTAGTTTCTTTTGTTCTGTGCCTCTTCTCTTCCATACCATGGTATAATTTATAAATATACATATTATAAATATTGACATCTTTTATAAACAGGCTGATCCTGTATGTATGACTATACAGCACAAAGACGTGGCAGCAATGGGTGCTGCTAAAAAGTTTAAACAAAAATTTGACCTGCTCTTGAACTTAAACTTTTATTACCTGTACAATGCATTCTGTGGATCAGCGATTATTTTTATTAAAAAAGAAAAGACCAAAGCCAAACTTTTCTCTGAGCTCTGAAAGTCTACGCATGATGCCATATGTACATACAGAATTGTAATCAAAAATGTCAGGAATTTATTTACACTAATTTAAAATTGCCATTTTCAGCTAAATAGAAATGAATCTATTCTAGGGTAGGTATTGTGAATGTCCTCCAGTGTCAGATCAGTTTTTAGTCAAGGCTAGAAATCACCATGTGTATGTTATTTATGCATATGCACTGTAATTGTAGGTAATTTCTACTTCAAACCAAAATGGATGGTATGTGCTAAAAAAATAATAAAAACCAAAACAAATCAAACAAAAACACACACCCAAAATATAACTCTGAGCAACCTGGTTGGTGAAAGATGTCCCTGTCCGTGACACAGGGATTGGAACAAGATGAACTTTGAGGTCCCTTCCAACCCAGGGGATTTTATGATTCAGAAAAACAATATAAATTACAAGTAGTTTTGTAAGATTTGTATTGTGTTAAGAAGCCTTTTAGTTTCAAAACCAGCTGAATATGTTCTGGTTTTCTAGATTTCTTTTTTAAGTCTTCATCTTGTTTCAGAGATGCAAGAGCCCTAAGTTTGTTAGTAAGTACAGATAAGGTGAAAAAACATTAATACAAATTTTGTACTGATGAGAATGGCAGCAGTTCCATGGATTTTGATGAAGTTGAAAACACAAACACCAGCTGGGAATTCATCTCAGATATTTAATGACATTCTTATTTAAGAGTCATTTAAAAAACCTTAATGTATGAACTGCAAAAGAAATTGCATAAGTATACTACTAAAATTGTTCTAAGACTGTGGTGCATTGACTTTGGTTGGCTGTCAGGTGCCCTCCCCCAGCCTTTCTCGCACTCCCCCTCCACAATAGGATGGGGGAAAAAATAAGATCAAAAAGCTCATGGGTTGAGATCAAGATAAGGAGATTCTGTGCCAATTACTGTCAAGGGCAAAACAGGCTGAACTTGAGGAAGATTAATTTAATTTATTGCCAATTAAAGCTACAGTAAGATATTGAAAAACAGAGACAAAACTACTCCCACACATACACTGCTTCTTACCAGGCTCAACTTTATTCTTTTATTCATGACTCCTTTACCTCATTCCCCGACTAGGGCAGAGCAGTTGTGTACGGAATGGAGGCTGTGGTCAGGCCTTAGCAGTTCCTGCTTCCTTCTCATGTTTTTTTCCTGCTCCGGTGTGGGTCCATCCCACAGGTTGCAGTCCTTCAAAGATTGCTCCAGTGTAGCTCTTCTCCACTAGGTACACTCATTCACAAACAGACCGCTCCACTGTGACTCCCCCATAGGACACAGTTCCTGTCCAAAAGTCTGCTTTTGTGTGGGCTCTTCTCTTTATGGGTCCCCACCTCCTGCTCAGAGCCTGCTCCTGAGTGTGCTTTGTGTGGGCTGCAGCTTCCTTCAGGCCATGTTCATTTGCTGTGGTCTGGAGTCTTCCACAGGTTGCAGGTGCATCTCTTCTCCAGTGTGGTCCTCCATGGGCTGCAGGGGGACAGCCTTTGTCATCATGGTCTTCTCCATGGGCTGCAGGGGAATCTCTGCTCTAGCTCCTGAAGTACCTCCTCCCTCTCCTTCTTCACTGACCCTGGTGGTATCTGCAGAGCTGTTGCTCTCACATTTACTCTCATTCATTTAACTCACAGCTGATGTGCAATGTTTTTACCCTTTCTTAACAGTGTTTTCCCAGAGAGTCCACCACCTTGGCTGAGGGGCTCCACCATGCCCTGTGATGACTCTGTTAGAGCTGACTGGAACTGGCCAGTTTGGACACAGAGCAGCCCCATGTGTATTCTCACAGAGGCAACCCTGGGGTCCCACTCAACTGCCAACACCTGGGCATGTGCAACCTATAAAAGACTCTTTTTTTGCAGGATCTCCTGTAAAACAACAACAACATCAACAATGATATAATGATAATAATTAATAGTAATAATAATAATAATACTGTAGATGAGTAATTAAATTTAGCTGTAATTATTTTTATGAAGGTGAAAATGTAAATTATTTATATTTGCAACTCAGTGGGCTTGTACACACCTGCCCTTTTTGTTGGTGCAGGCTTCATAACCCAGGGAGCTGGTTTCCATTGAGCCTCTTGTATTTTGCTTTACCTAATAAAGTAAAGCCTTTTCTATAATTTCCTGAAATACAGTTAAACTAGTAATCATATCTCTCATTTACAGTTATTCTACTGGAAAGTGGTATCAGAAAACAACCCATAGGAAGGAGCAATAGACAGTAAGTAGGGCAATCTGATTTCATAGAGATAGTGAAAATCAGTTTTATACGATGTTCTCCTAAGTATGTTCTTTGCAACTTGGTTCTAAAAAGTAGTATCTAGCAGGTAGTTTGCATGGAGTGATGACTGGTGACCTTTAAATATTGTTTGAAATTGAGCTTTTTGCCTATATGTATCAAATGTAGGAGACTGACTTCCTAATCAGAAACTGAACATGTTGCAGTTTAAAAAAATAAAAATTAAAATCCTTTTGATTGATGTTGCTTTTAGTTCAGTTAGAGCCATAAATCATCCTATGACTTTCTGTGAAGGATGTGTAAATGTTTTGTATTCATGATTAGGTCACAAAGTGCCTCCCTACCTTGGTCTCTTGACTGTCATGTTTTTTCACACCAAACATGATGTAATGAAATTGGTTCCAGAGTGCACATACAGTGAATACAGTTGTCTTATGTCTGATTTTCATCTTATTGCAATAAGCATAATATCCTGTGTCACTCTTTATGTTTAGACATTACTGTGTTGCTGTAGAGTAAATGGTACCAAAATCAGGTCCATGGTTACAATAGCATGCAATTTGAATTTAAATAACTAAATCCTGTAAATGAGAAAAATATGTGTGAAGATTAACCTAGAAAGGCATACTTCTTCACAATGAAGTTGCATGCAAATCCAAGTCTTTGGGCAGCCAAACTGTTCCTTCATTGGGAAAACCAAAACAATGTAACAGAAGTCCCAGGAAAGAAAATGGGGAGAAGATAAATGCTAGCTCATCAGTATCAAGCACCTCTTAATAACATCAATCACTTTTATTAATAATCATAAATATTCCATGATCAACTTTGTCAATTGAGTTTTAGTTTAAAGCATAGCAAAAATAAATATTCAGTAGCATTTGTTAGAAAACACCACACATTACACATATTTCTCTTATGGTAGTTTTATTTTAACTTCCCTTCTATTATGGTGCTTTAATCTGTCCTTTAGTCAAAGCTAAAAACTGTGCTGACCTGCATGGCTCTTCAACAATGTGGTAACTGGTTTGTAAGGAACTATTTTTTGAAAGTATTAGTCTCTTCTGTTTTGTAACCTCAGACACAGTTAATGTTAGGCAGAAGCTGTATCATTGTCTTTAGTCAGAAATGAAGGGGTATCACACTAGATGAGATCACTAGCACATCTAGTCTGGTCTCCTCTCACTGATAACAGTCAAAAGAAAAAAAGAGAAAATAAAGAAAATAATAATCTGGTTTTCTGAACAATCACAAATGACCTGACCTTATAGTACAAGAAATTCCTCTTTATGACAGAAAATTTAGACGGTAGTATGACTTAAAGAATAGGAAACACTCCTTAATCATAGGAGTAAAAAAAGCCTTTGCAATACAAAATTAATGGTAAACATTTTTATTTCATCCTATTTTTAATCTGAAGTATCTGGAGGTATTAAATTCTACATAATCACTACATTGTATAAATCACATTAAACTAATTTCTTGCCTTTCAGCTTCACTAAATGCCCTCCAGCTTCTTTTGATTTCTTTTTTGAATACTCAGAGAAGGTAAGTGCATACTCTGAATTGCCCTGTTCATTGTCTTTAACTTCACTTACTACAGTGTTATCCATGGCCTAAACTGTTCCAGGTACCGTCTGCTCCCTTTTCACCAATGAGGTTTCTGGTAGAAGTGAAGCTGAAGCAGCAGCTATATGAAAGACTTTGTTGCTGATGTAGCCCTGTCTAAAAATGGTGAATTTCAGTGTTCTGTGCGTGTGCGCTATGAACTTCACTATATTGTGGGTGTGTCAGGAAGCTACCAAGTAAGGCTTTTTTTAAAAAAAAAACCTCATATATTATTCCTATAGATTAAGCTGAATAATGAAAATCTAAGTCATTAACACAAAATAAAAACAAATTAAAGAAGTCAGCTGAGAAGAAGCATTTCATCATCCTTTCATAGATGTGGATGATTACTTGCTTTCCTATTCATTGGTTCCTTCCAAACATCAGGATCTTGCAGCAGGGTCTTCTCACTAAAGCGTAGACAGCCAGTCAGATTACATCCTGCCTCTACTCCTAAAAACAGGGAAATACGATTAGACAAAATTAAGGAAAAAAAAAAAAATCAACCTTAAGGATGGTCAAACACAGGGACATGTTGCTTACTAAGGCTGTAGATTATGTCTTTGAAGATACTCACAGCTTGACTGAACAAAGCCCTGAGCAACCTGACCTAACTGGACCTGCTTGGAGCAGGATGTTGGACTAGCTGACTTCCAGGAGTGTCCTACTCCCTAAATTAATATATGAATCAGTGATTTTTATACCTGGTCCCATGGCTCCATTCATATTCCAGTTGAAAGCATGCAAACTTAGGCCTTCTGTGTATTATTCATCAAAAGTTGCAGGTTGTACTTCTCAGTTCTACTTGCTAATTCATATATACAGAGTAATGTAATTCCATAAAATATCTATCCTATATCAGTTTCTACATTTGAAAGTCCTTCAGCAACAAGTAATAATGACTAGACTAGCAAGTACAATATGAGTCAATACACATTCGAAGTCCTTGCAAAATAGGGAGAAAGTATTGACTACCATATTGCAAAGCTTTTCCTGAATAAACAGATTAGGGACAGTGTCGCTGCCTTGATCCGAGGAGAAGGATCGGACCGGCGACGGGGGTTCTTCTGCCGCTTGCTGAGCTCAGGTGGATCGACGCTGCAGCAGCCTCGAGTTTGGTTCACCCACCCCACAGCCCACAAGAAGGACACGGAGGCGGTGTGAACACTCGAGAGGGCAGAGCCGATCTCTTTTATTAACAAAATGGAGGGCTATTTAAGCCCTCGGGGATAGAACTCTCTGGAACAGGGGAGGTGATAAGGTGGGGC
>JAWWEV010000083.1:96840533-96868238 GCA_035583235.1 Hafferia zeledoni
AATAGAGGGGGTAGAATACACGACCTTGATCACCCCCACACAGTGCCAACTGGTCTCACCTGCTAAACTAGGACACTGATATGCTTTCTATCTTTTGTGACTCAAGCTGCCCACGTCATGGTGAATATTAAATGTGAGTTGGCCATTAAAAAGTCTGGAAGAAAGAGCAAAGATGTCTAAAATTGTGATATAATGTTGTTGCAACCCACACCTGATATGGGGTAACTGAGATTCATGTTAATAAATCCCTTGGGGTGTATTAAACACTAAAAGACAAGTGTTTATACACACACACACATGGATGGATAGATAGATAGATAGATAGATAGATAGATAGATAGATAGATAGATAGATAGATAGATAGATAAAGACAGGTTTATTTTATTTTAGAACATTTTGCTTGCAATGGAAAGGAGGTATGTAGCTGTTTTGGTTCTTATCTATATAAATATAACAAATGTATAAAGATATCACTCAAGAAAACATATAAGGAAAAGAAAGAGAAAGGAAGGCCACGAGTAGATAGTGGTGAGGAAAGATATCAACACCCATAGATCCAGCAATGAGACTTAGTTGTTGCAATTTAAATGTCTGTTGGTCAAAGTGATGGTCACAGTCTTGGTCTGTCAGGGGTGGGGAAATCTGCAAAACATAGAGTTCAATGGGTTAATATGTGTTCAGGTTCAGGTGGGAACACCCAGATACCTCACCTGGTGAGGAAGTGCTTACGTGGTCTGATGTAACACTGTGGATCACATGCAGTCCTCTGGTGGAAGGCTCCAGAATTGAGTTTGGACGCATTCAGGGGTCTTTGATGGTTTATGATTCTTTCTAAGACATGAACACTGTTTGACCCTGCTTCTGGTGCCTGCGTAGTTGAGCCAGCTGAGCCTCATTAGTGGGAATTAGCATGCTAAAAGTCATCACCTCTGCAGGATCTGCTTCTTATTGGGCTTTTCCCTTATGCAGCCAGAAAACAGCTTGTTTAAGACATCAGTCACAGATACAATAGGTCACAGGGCTCAACTGGTTCATCTAAAAAAAGGTTGGTTTGCCATAGTCATCCTCCAGTGGTGGGTGCGCACCCCTCTGTTTTATGCAGACCAGAGGTTTTATCACCCCACACCCACAAACTCTCCACCTGCCCTTTGGTTCAGGAGGCGAAAACCTGGCCTCAGCAAAGCACCTTGTTTCTTTTGCAAATAGTAGATTGTTTGCATCATTAACCTTTAACATTTCAGTCTCTCGCAAATGTCCAGCTGGACATGACAAGACATGAGGTTGCACTTACATTACCCATATTTAGGCAGTGCATTGTACACATAACCTAAGATACCAGAGACATCCAGGACTGGCCAATAAGACACTGGATTTTACAAGAATCCCATGCCTTTTTGGAGCCATGAGATGTCAGGTTGAAATACTGTAAGGTATTTAGCATGATACTACTTTCTTATATTCAAACAAGTTAGACGCTAGTAGTTTCTTCTTTTAGTCAAATTATTGTTTTAACATATTGAACACTATGATACTAAGAGGTCGTCACAACAACTGAAGAACAACAACATAGTCCAGCTTCATGTGAAAGAGTTCAGTCTGAATGGCCCTCCACTAATTTGTCAATTCTTGAAAACACCCACTCCAAGTCCCCCAAAGGCCATATACTAATCTATCTTGAAATGCATTGGAGAGCAGATAGGCCTGTTGAAGCTTCCTTAGCCCTGGGATAAAGACTTTAAAGTGCAGGTGGGACCAAACTCATTATAAACATTTGAGTGTATTTATGACAACTTCAAGGCTTGTCTTTGAAACGTGTAATCAGTCATACTGGAAAACTTAATTTGGGGGATTGGGTAACAATCTTGAAATGTCCTCAGAAGAAGTACAGTCTGCAGCAACTACGCTTCAGTAAGCTGTTCAGGTCTCCTCATGATGATAAATGTGACAAACTTATCCCCTGCCAGAACTTTGTTTTGCGAATGCTACAGACAAAGACCCTAAACCACAAACTAACCAACAGGATTTCTACATTTTTCTGGGGTACAAGGGAAAGGAAAAATTAAAGCAGTTCAAATTTTATCAAAATATTTAACAATTTCTGTTACATTCTTATTTATTGTCAAGATGTTATCTCCAGAAATAGCTACATCTAAGCCCAAAGGACATCATTACCTCTGTGATGTTAGTTCAGAAGCAGTGCTGAAAGTGTGTCACTCCCTATCAATCCCATTTAAGCTGGAGAAAAAGTCTGAAAACCACCCTCATTAAGGGCAGTACTTAATCATATTAGTTTATTTAAAACCATTTACAGTCAGAGAAATGCTATATCTGAACTCAGGCAGGTCCAAGATGCACAGATAGTGAAACAGTCAGCTTTGAATACTGTTAAGGCAGTAGATTCTATGTATAGAAACATATATTCTGCTAAGGGCTGTGGGTTTCTCAAGGGTACTTCTTCATTCCATATGAACTTTTAATAGCATTTTCAGTATTAAGAAAGTTACCAAAGCAGATATGAGAACTGAAATCTACCTAGATATGGTCTGTTTTAATTCTGCATTCCCAGTCATACCAATGCTGGTCTTCCTCAATAAATGAAACACATATTTTTTGTATTTATGTTCATTTAAAACAAAGTCAAGCTCAAAATAATTTTTTTTAATGAAGCTTAGAAGATTTATTTAGAAGATTAAATTACCTAAAACTGAGACAATGATAATGAGTTATAATTATGAAATCACTGAATTACCTGAAATGTTACTATGGCTCCATCTCTATGGTATTACTGCTCAAGAATTATATTAATAAATGTCAAAATAAGCAATGTTCCTTATTTGTATATCCTCAGTAAATGATACAAAACCATAAACTTCCTAACATTTCTCTTGACCAGCAACATCACTTACAATTTCATGAAAAAACTCATGCCACAAAAAAATAAGCACACCATTTCTGCCTACTCTAGAGAAGAATAAACTAAGGGGAAACCTCAGTGTAGTCTACAACTTCCTCACAAGTTGAGGTGGAGGGGCAGGCACTGATCTCTCCTCTCTAGTCACCAGCAGTCAGGACTTGAGGGAATGGAATGAAGTTGTCAAGGGAGATTTAGTTTAGATATTAGGAAAAAGTTATTCACCCAGAGGGTGGTTGGGAAGTGGTCACAGCACTAAGTCTGACAGAGTTCAAGAAGTGTTTGGACAATACTCTCAGGCACATGGTGTGACTCAGGATTTTCCTGTGCGGGGCCAGGGAACGGACTAGATGATCCTTGTGGGTCCCTTCTGATTTGGCATAGGTTACGTTTCTACAATTCCAAAAGCCAAACCAAAAGCCAAAGCTAACAGGGACTTTGTTTTGATGTGTGTATCAGCAATCAACTATGAGTGGCATGAGTAGAGTTGTGTAAATAACAGATTTTTTAATGCAAGTGAAACATTGTGTTTCTAGTTAAAATGATCAGGCGTGCTGTTGTCTTTTTAGACATTAAATTCTTTTAACCGATGTCACTAAGATTTATCTCATAACTATCTTCAGGAATGAAAATATGTATAAATATAAAATATTTATGCTCTGTTGTATCTAATTTTTGAACTATTGTCTCAATTTTACTTGAAATGGAAAAAGTTTATCACTCTTGGCATTTATTTATTTAGGAAGCTAAAACTATATTTAAGGCTGTTAGTCAGATTGGGAGCTTTTTCCAACACTACTGAAAATGAGAAATTATATCTATCAGATTGTGAGTTGAACACTTCTGGTGTGATTTCTACAGTAACACTAATGCCATTTTCCATTTTGTCTCAAAGAAGATGTAGATGAATTGCATTAAAGGTTAGAACAATTAAAATGCATGTCAGAGTTTTGGGGGGTTGTGGGTTGCTTGTTTCTTCTTTGTTTAAAAGAATGTGTGTAAAAAGTAGGTGGGAAGTTCAGTCCGTTCTCTAAGTAATAAGATTATGTCAAAAGTTCTTTTCTTTCCCTTTTTCTTTCTTTTTTTTTTTTTTTTTTTTATTTATTTTTATATTATTGTTCACTAGTACTACCTTCCATCAAAATATGTCTGGTTTACATTTTTCTCAATCCCCAGATTTCACTCCAGCTAACATTCAGAGTGCTCTCTTAAGGCTAGTTAGCCTTTATATTAAACTTCAGAAATGTGACTACAGTCATTAAAGGTTTAATAGGACAGAAAAGTCTTTTAACATCATTAACTGAATGTTGCAGAGATAAAGAAGTCAATACACTCATAGTCACAGCCATCTGAGATTTTTTGCAGCCCTCAATAATAAGTACCACTCATCTCTATAAAGTTTATAATAGTTATTAATCCTTAATCTAATTATAAATGGGACTTTTATTGAAAACATACCTGAAAGGCAAAAATTGCAGTTATGAAAATACAGAGGAAGATATTCCCATATGTTTGAAGTGTTTTCTTCAAATACATACTTCCCTGAGGCTGCTAAAATGGCAACTACATTTAGCTAATGCATTCTCTTAGTCTTCCTTACCTTATAAATTCAACAAAGATTGTAAACAATAGCTTCAGTAAATAGTCATGGCCTATTCATTTTCTTGCCCTTCTGCTTAAATGCCATAAATAATATCATAACGTATACTACATTATAATCGTGTGCTAATTAAAAATAGATAGTCCTGTGGGGAACAAATGGTAAGTTGTATTTCATTAAAATTAACTTATAGGGAAAATGGTTAGACATAAAATTCAACGCAACTCAGCTTTTACATTTATCAATAATGCATTATAAAAAGTTGTCTTCCTGTCAATACAAGGATCCTTGAATTATTTACTGAAGGCATTCATCCATTAAACTCTGTCCTGTGATAACTTTCTAGGGATTTCCCTTTGCTAATTACTGCAAAGTATTTTGCTACATTACAAATTACTGTAATTTGTTCCATGACAAAGCACTCATCTTTTGTGAATCAGTATGGGCCCAAAGGTCTGTTTGTGTGTTCCTTTTGCAGGAATTTACTGGAAAATATGAGACTCTGAATAACATTTGGGGGGGAAAAAAAAAAAAAAAAGGCAACTCTGTTCCTACTTTTTTCTCTAACATGAATTTCCAGAACACAAATTGGAAATGTAGATTTAAGGTAGTGGTTTTCAAACTTAAATGTCGAATGCTTTCAGCCAAAGTTCTCACTGTAAACAGACTATTTCTGTATTTCCTAACTAGTTTTAATTCTATTTTAGTCTAATCACAAAATTGTTATTGGAAGAAGTGAATACTTTCCTTCCTCAAAGCACATAGAAAGAACATTGTCACTATGTTGATGGATTCTTCACTGCTTTAATTATATCACATGGGATAATTGAATCAGTCAGGAGATATATGCGAAATACTCTGCTCAGGACAGACCAAAGAGAATTTTTTCATTGTTTTTTTTTCCTTTTCCACAAAACTGAAAAATCAGTTATTGGCACAGCATTAATCCCCAACATCATCTCCCTCTCATAATGCTAGATTTACACTAGGGCTATATTAGGTTTGATTTCACAAAGAATGGATTAGAACAGATCTCTTCCTAAGGATTAGGCTTGGCTTTCACAACCATTTCATAGAGAAATGTATTCCACTTGGCCTAGAAATTGTTTGTACTACAGATAATTAAGTGGCAGTCTTCATTCACATCACATGGTTGACTTAAATCTGTAAAAACTGAGGGATCCAATCCACCTTTCATTCAGGAAAAAGTATGTCCAATAATTAAAATCTTGCATATGGTTGCCATAGCTGAAGCAACAATAAACTCAGTTTCTATGACTAGGATACTTTAAACCCCAAAGTAGAGGCATGTGCCAGCAAATAGTATCCTTATTTTCTTCTAGACTTTGTTTCTGAAGGAAGTATAGCTGTGTTTATAACAAATGAAAAGAGAAGTAGGAAAAAATAAAAGCTTTAACATAACCTTGAGGAAAAAACCCAGAGAAAGAAAAATTTTGCAAAATAAATACCAGCTAGTAGCTCCTGTTGTTTGATTCATGTCTTTTCATGGAAAAAGTGCTTTATATAAGCTTTCACAATACATGGTTTTCATCAGGTATCTTGGATGCAGCCATTTTATCTTAAAAACAATATGTAAAGTTACCAGTTATGCCTACTTAGCTTAAAAACTGCACATATCTTTCCCATTCTCTGCTATCTAGATTATTTTCTGCAGTGTAAAAAAGTTCAGTTTTCTCTTTACAAGAGGAAAAAAGCTTACTATGAACAGATTAAAAAAATCTACATTTAAAATTCAATTTTTTTTTTTTCTAACTTTGCATTTTAATTAAAGGACACATTCTGTTATGAATGAAAATAAATTATGGATAAACTCAATTTCAATGGATATTCTTCATTCATGTTTCTAAAATGCCAGATATCCAACAACAAACTTCCAAGTAATGGGGTCATGGAGCTATGGAGTATTTCAAGGTCAAAGATGGGATCATTTTTAATAATAGGTTGGTTTTAATTTTACTTAAACTTAAACATAATGCCAGATGGCATGGTAAATAACATGAAGAAAAATAAGCATTTTGCGTAAGATGACAGCCAAAAAGTATCTGTTCCTGTAGGTTACAGCAGGGACTATTAGCAGAAATATAGTTAAAGAATTAAAGGGAAGTGGAAAGCAATTAATTTCTTTTGTAGATATACTAGTATTATTTAGTGTTGGTGAACCTCAGAAGGAAAGTTTTCAAAGGCACAATCTGTCAGTCAGAACCCCAAATACCTTTCTTTGGAAGTCAGTAGCTGTTAGGCACCAAGCTGGTATTGATGCCTTTGAAAGCCTTCCCTAAAGTGCCAGATTCTGTAAGATATTGAGCGCCAATCAACAGGAGATGGGGGTGCTCAGTACTTCAAGAGATCAAACATACAATGTCTGTAATGGTGTTCAACTCACATCTAAAGGAACTCAGTTGCTGCTTAATTGGTATTGTTGCTATTGTTGCTTCAAGACAATGTGTTTTTTTGGGAACACTGTAATTTGTCTTTGCACATGTTATGTCTTACATCCTCACTTGGGGTTTTAGTCCCTGCACTTGCTGTGGCTTTGTTTGAACTTGATGATAGGAGTTTATTTTCTTAGCTTAAGTGAGTATGTCTTCTGTTCCTTTTCGCTTTTTCTTATACATATATATGAAAAATAAACAACAGAAGATAGAAAAATAAAACTATCCTGGCAATTTTTTATTCAGAAATCACTTCCACATTAAGTCAATAATGAAACCAATGTACAGTGTCAAGAGCTGTCACTATCAAAGTTAGAGTGTGCCTGACGTTGACAGCAGGGAATAATGGCACTTGTTCAAAAACTGACAAACAAAAAAAATGCATTATATATACCCATTGATAAATATAAATTTGACTGTGTGAGATAGGTAGTTTAAAAAATGTAATGTTGCATCTTGCATGGCATCCAGCTAGTAAACTAGGTCTTTTATCAATAGAAAAAAGATTTTTGTTCTGAGATTTGAACTTTTACTGAGTCCAGTCTTATTGGGCAAATCATATGATTAAAAGTGAGTAGATTTTTAAGCATAAAGGAGCATGTACCACTTTGTAATGGCAGAGTAGGAGTGATGCACATGACCATTTTACAGAAGCCATACAGAAGAAGGTATAGATCTCTAAGCTAATTTGAGTGTTTCTAAGCATGTGAATTCAACCCAGATTCTAGCTCATGGTCTTTCAGTGTTTTGGGATGATGCCCTTCATCTTGATATTCAGTGTGTTTTTTTGACACTTTAAGGTCTGAAAACAACAATTCCAGCCTTCCTTGTCCTTGTCCCTCTACTATGAATTACTAAGCCCTATGAAGCTAACACACTATTGCATTTCCATTTTTAGACCAAGTGGACATCTTTGCATGCCACATCACCCCTGATAAAAGTGTTGCCTTCGTCATTTTTCGGGTAAGTCATGAACTTGTAGCAGGTTGGTGGGTGCTATCAGTAAATGTAAACCTCACCAATACAGTCAGGTACTTGTGTAGTCTCTATCAGGTTTTTCCTCATTTTTATAGAGAGCATGACAAGAATTGACTCTCAGTTGTTTCTGGAAATTTCATATAAAATTTTCCTCCCTTCCCCAATCTCTGCTTGGGGAAGGAAGAAATTCTTACATTTAGAAATAAGCACAGAGCATTTATTGCATGTGTTCTCAAAAAATTGTCTCTTGTCCAAGTGCACCTCTATTTACAATACTCCACTCAGATCTCATTTGTTATTTTTGTTGCATGTTCTGAAGACCAATTGCAAATATTTCTGGATGCACAGGTTAAATAAATTATGGCTGTCTCATGTACATGTCAAATACAACTCTGAACAATGCCATCAACTTAAATATGGTTTATTCACAAATGTGCAATTATCATTCCAGGGAATCTGATTTGTGTCCCTTGCTGTTGCTACCCTGGAGACTGACTCTTTCAAAATTCATGAAATACTACAATTCATGGAGAAAATTAATGACAGGGACAGTCAGAGTCTTTTGCTGAGCAATAGTTAAAAATTCCCACACTCCCAGTAATGTCTGTTAGTCATTCTACAGTATTATAGCGTCTTTTGTGCTTTGCAATAGTGAACAGTAGCATACAGAACAATGAAAATCACACAAAACCAATTCACATTGGTGTAAGATTTCCCTGTTCATTTAAGAGTTCTACTTCCATTTCACCAATGAAAAATTGGCATAAGTCACTTGATTATTATTTAAATTTATTAGCACCATTCCAGAATTTCATATCTGAAGATAGCACAAACTTGCATGATTCCAGCTATCTGTTGAAAGTATTAAACTGTATCCTCCCTTACACATTACTGAAAAAGACATTTCCATCATGACAGCAACATTCACTATTTCTGATGGTGTAAACAGTACTGTAGAGATAGAGCTGTATCAAAGTGATAAAAAGCCATAAAACAAAGGACTTTACAAAATTTGTGATCTCTAAGTACATTAAATCTTCCTGAGTGCACTATGAGAACTCTGAAATATTTTGTATTACAAAAACCCCACCTCTGGTTGCAAACTTATAAAGGGAATACTTAGAAAAGTAATTTTCTGGTTTGACACTTAAATGCTTCATATTACTTTTGTGATATAATATTTCATAATTATATTTAACATCATAAATTTTATTATAATTCATCAAAGAGAGAAAAAATTATAAAACCAAATAATCGGTTCAGAATTTCTGAGTTCTTGTTCAATGGAAAATGTGGATGTTTTCTTGCAATTTTAACTAAAAGATGATTTTAAGTGTTAAAATATGCAGTGGAATAGAAATTCTGTCTTAATTTCTGTGAACATTTATTTACTCGAATTATTGCCACTTGGAATATTTTAGATGTTATCAGAATTTGTCCAGTTTTGTTTCCATATGCAACCTTCTGTGACCATTACCAAACTCATTCCCCTTTCCCAGCAAATAATACAGTGCAGTTCCAGAAAGGCCCAGGACATGTAGTTCAGCTAGACCTGCCCCCATCCAGCTCTGCCAGGGACAGTCCATGAAGACCATACACTTTCTACAGATAGCCTGATCAAATGCCTCAAGTCTGTTGTCCTCAGAAGCCATGTGTGCTGATAGGTAGAAGCACAGACTTTTGAGCTTCATGTGCGGCTTAGCTACCTATCTTGATGCTCTTCAGAAAACATGATAAAGTGCTTTGGTGCTTTGCTGATGGCATTAATTGTTTGCAGTTGGTTTTGTTTGGTTTTTAGGGATTTTTTTTAAAGAAAAAGCAAGAAGAAAAGAGGAGGTGGGAGGGGAGAGAAGAGTTGATTATCTTTACTTATACACTCTTCATGTTACCGTGGTCAAATTCTTGCCAACATCTTTGAGAGCATTACTGTCTGTCCTTCTCCACACGTTCTTTATGCATTCATAAAAAATGCCTCTTGAGAGATCAGACTGTGAGCAGACCAGTAAAGACCACTTTCTTCATTATTTTCTCAGTAAAACAACCTCAACAACAAATACTTTCTCTAGACTTTTTAGCATTGAACTAGTGTATTTGTTAATTTGACTGTCTTAACCAACTACTTTCCACAAATATCTGCTCTTTCTTCTTTTCTTCAAAAGTGGTAATCTCTACAAGTGATATTTCTTCCTTACCATTTATTTCAAGTATTCATAACAAAGTAATTTCTTAAAACATGCCTTTGTCTGGCTGCTCACAAAAAGCTTGACAGTAACTAGACAGCTGTGCCCACTGTTTATCACCACTGTTGCTTGTAATTTCTAATTATTACCTTATGTTCCTCTCATCTGCTGCTGCCTATTCTCCGAAAGCACTATCAGGACATCTTTTTTGGCAACAAAGAAATTTATTTACATACACAGACACACATGTACATTACAGTATTATGAATAGTTAGTGCTGAATAATGAAGGTGTGAAGAAAAAAGATAATAAAGGGAGAAACTCGTTGAGGATGTTCTGCATTTCTTTAGGATTTGCCTAACTGTCATGTAACTGACCTAGCTGAGCTATGGTAGCAGTAACCTTTGCTAAATCAAGATGTAGAGGAAACTCCCGAGACTCCTAGAGAAGTTTCCAGTAGTGTTACATGGTATCTGTGCTAAGGATACTCTCTTCTGGTTGAAATTATGAATTGAGTAAGTCCCCTATTTTTCCACAGCAGAGCATGGGAAGCCTAACAGGTCAAATTAAATAGACCTCCTCATAGAGTCAATCTCCTACTAAATGCTTAGGTTACTGAATGTCTGTCATGGTTTAACCCCAGCTGGCAACTAAGCAGCACACAGCCATTTGCTCACTACCACTGTGTCAGGATGGCAGGGAGAATCAGAACAGTAAAAGTGAGAAAACCCATGCTTATAGATAAAGACAATTTAATGGGAAAGAAAATGCCACCCACAAAAGCAAAGCAAACCAAGGAATTAATTTGTCACTTCCCAGCATCAGGCAGCTCTTCAGCCATCTCCAGGAAAGCTGTGCATTATCACGTATAATGGTGACTTGGGACATAAACCACCATCATTTCAAATATCCCCTCCTTCCTTCTTCTTCCTACAGCTCTACATGCTAAGCATTATGCCATATTATATGGAGTGTCCCTTGGGTCAGTTGGGATCACCTATCTCACCTGTGTCCCCACCAAAATCCTTACGCACCCCCAGCTACCTCATTGGTGGAGTGGGATGAAAGGCAGAAAAGGCTTTTGTTCTGCATAAGCACTGCTCAGTGGTAACAAAACATCCCTGTATTACCAACCCTGTTTTCAGCACAAATAAAAAATATGGCCCCATACTAGTTACTATGGGGAAAAAAACACCATCGCAGTCAAAAACAGCACAATGTGCAAGCCAAGAATTCTTTGGGGGTTTTGTGGTGTTGGTTTGTTGGTTTTTGTTTGTTTGGGTATTTTTTAATTCATCAATAAATTCCTATTCAGTACTTGCATTCCCTATGCACATCAAACATAAAGAAATTTTCTATGTGGTTCCCCAAATAAATGTGTTTTGAGGACTTTAGTCTGAAAGATTTGAATCATTGACTTTCACTGTTGTTTTGGATACTTTCTTTTCTCTTACATAGTATAAACGATTGGCAGCTCACTCAAAGCTGGTTTATGGAAAAAATAATGTGTCAAATAGCTAAAAAGTTTCTGTAGGTTTTGGTCAAACAAGCTGTTCTATTCTACCACTAAAATGAATGCTGTCATATACTGAATAGTGTTTTGACAACAGTGTAATTTTCCTTCATCATCTCAGATCATTTTGATGCCCAGATATATTTTAAGGCTTTTTCTGTCTGTTTGTAGAATTCATACTGTAATTTTCAGAAAGTATTCTCTAGCTCAAAACTGTTTTGAGAAATATTTTCCATTGAGATGAATAAATACAGTCAGCTACCTAATAAGTATAGTTAGCAAAACAATTCTAAAAGGAAAACATTTATTATGTTTCACTGCCATTTTTCTGAGTTTGTTTTTATTTCTCATCACCACAAGCAAAATAAAATTAAATAAACTTTACAGAACTGATGAATTTTATCAATGGGTAGTCAGCAGAATAATTGCTAAAGAGGTTTGAAAACTAAGATGGTCTGATAAATAGAGCAAATATAAAAATCATGATCTGCTTAAAAAAATCCTTTTATTATGCACTGTCTTTTTAAAAAAAACCTTAAAACTTACAAAAAATTATTTTTAATCTCATACTGGGAAATGATCATATGAGAAACTTTGATCATGAGATATCCTCTATCTGTCATGTTATCTCTAAAAATTTTATAGCAGAGATGCAAATATTGTGTTTTTTTCCTCTAACAAAAAATTTCAAAAATCAAAGCTCACTTGAAAGAACTGTCTTTAAGTTGAAAATGTTTCTGTCAACCTTAATATTTTGCACTTGGTGTTTTATGAAAACTACAGACATTGCCTTTAAAAAGCAAAGACAAATGTTCTTTTTTTCTAGTTTCTGTCTCACACATAACTTTACTGTTGCAGTCTAAGCCCAGCCAGCAACCAAGCATCATGCAGCCAATCACTCACTCCCCCACCAGCAGGACTGAGAAGAGAAACAGAAGGGTAAAAGTTAGAAAACTCGTGGGTTGAGATAAAGACAAATTAATGGGGAAAGCAAAAACCACACACACAAGCAAAGCAAAACAAGAAATTAATTCACTGCTTCCCATGGGCAGACAGGTGTTCAGCCATCTCCAGGACAGTAGGGCTCCGTCACATGTAATGATTACTTGGGAAGACAAACACCATCACCCTGCACATCCTCCCCTTCCTCTTTCTTCTCCCCACTTTATGTATTGAGCATGATGCCATATGATATGGAATATCCCTTTGGTCACTTAGGGTCAGCTATCGCAGCTGTGTCTCCTTCCAACCTCCCACGCACCCCCAATTTGCTTGCCAGTGTGGCAGTACAAAAAAGCAGAAAAGGCCTTGGCTCTGTTCAAGTCCTGCTCAGCAATAACAAAAACACCCCTGTATTATCAATTTTGTGTTCAGCACAAATCCAAAACACAGCCCCATGCTAGCCACTGTGAAGAAAATTAACTCTATCCCAGCCAAACTAGCATTTTTATTTATCTATTTTATCACAAAGTGGTCAATTTAAGTCTAAATTAGCATAGTTTTGGTTGAACAAATAAGCTTGACAAATGAACCATTCAGAAAATTAACAAAGGTGGTTTAACTCTGTTCTTCTCTTTTCCACATGTGCATCATGTGTCTTACTTTCAGAACTTGCATATGTCAAAGGAATTTTCCTCATGAACGCATTTCTGAAAGCCACACCATCTCTCTAAAATGAACATCACTCTCAGTCGCCTCTTCTGCCTCTCACGTTTCGAGTGAGAAGTTTACACTCATGTACCCAGACACAAAGTGAGACTGGTCTTCCATCATTTGAGAAATTGTCACCAAATTGACTTTATCAAGGTACTTGATAATAGCTTTCAAGCTATGATATATGATGCAGTGTGTTGGAACTGAAGCAGGAATGCTGACAACCATCTATCTACCTTTGATTTCCAGAAGCTCTATCAGAAAAGAAACTATTACAGAAGATAAACATATAAACTCAAATCTCTTTCACAATTCCTGTGTTGAAAGTTGAAACAAAAGATCTTTTACCTCAAGACCAGGTATTTGGAAGTATTTTTTGCCTCTGCCCTCGTTGACTGCATGCAGAGACCAAAAGAAAAAACTACTGAGCCAGCTGCAGCCTGTTGAGAAAATTCCCAGCCAACACTGAAATAAGCAAACACTTCTGCAGCATCATGTGAAAAATAAAAGAACATACTTGGAAAGCACTGGGACTTTGTAGGACATATTTTTGTGCTTCTAATGTCCAGTTTAAGCCTCAAGGTTTCTACATTGTCTTTCTGTTTTTTCTCAGACCAATTAATGTATGCTTTTGGTTGAGATGTTCAGAATACTGCACTGTGCAATGTTTCAGAGCAATAAACACACTGATTTTCTCTTTTTCAGCTCTCAGGCTTAGCACAGACCTGCTGCCCTTTCCCCCTATCCCATCTCCAAACAACACCTGAGAACTTCAGACATGGAGATTGTTCTTCTTTTGTTTCCATCTTTTCTTACTAGCAGAGCTGAAAACCTACAGCACCCAGAAAACCTATGATGCAAACTTTACATCATACACTATTCACTGTTTGACTACTTGCCAGACAGCTATTCGTGATCCGTTCACACCTCTTTTCTTCCTTTACTATTTTTGTAGCACAGGACAAGAGAATGAATGGCTTCATTACAGCCATCCAGGTTTTAAATCCCTCCCCTTAGTACTCCTGCAGTCTGCTCTGGCATTAATCACATTAGGATTAATTGTAATTGTGCATTAAAAATGCTTGCAATGAAAATAAATTCAGGCAGGAGCAAAAGCTGTGTTCATTTTTCATGAGTAAGAATGCAATGGGGATAAGAAAGGCAATTTTGTGTGCATTTCCTTGGGGAGGTCTTCCAATACTTCACATGAAAATTGTGTATTTGAAAATTTAAGTGGAATTTGATATTCTTTTTTTAAAAGCACGATTAGGGAGTGGCACAAAGCTGCATAATGAGTTATCAAGATTTACTGAATTTCACTTATTCTTCATCTGTTCTTTTTGAAATTTTGCTCAAGGGACTGACTTTACTGTAGTGTACACTTGATGCCTCAATGTGGATAGATAGGACGTACAGAGCCTTCTCTGTACATGCCACCCATCTAAGTGACTTCTCACCACTCTAAAGGACATGGCATGGTGATTGCAATGCAATCTGAAAAGTTGTTGCAAAGAAACTGTGGAAAGTAAAAAATAAGAGAGAATTACAAGGGGAAAAAAAAGAAAAATAATAAAAAAAAAGATTATAAGTAACAGGATCTCAAGCCACAGTTATAAGAGAGAGTAGGGCTAAGAGAAAAGTATGTTCCAAAGTAGTTTTAGGATTTAGATTTCAATCCCTTCAGTGTTTAGCTTCTTTCTCTTCTACAGACTTTCTACCTAAATTTTAGTCACAACATTTTTGCACAGATCTAGACATCTGTGCCCAGAAAGGAACAGTCAAACCAAAGAACAGTCAGATCAAAGATCTTTCCATTCAGTATCCTATCTCTAATTGCACCATTAGCAGATGTCAAAGAACTAGAGGAAACAGATAGGCACATACTGACATTTAGTATTCTCCAGGACTTTGTGTTATTCTGACTCTCAATGCAAATCTTTCCTTTTTTGTTGTTTTGTTCCCCCTCCCCCCTCCCCCCTCCCTTCCCCCCATTAATTACTCTTTATGAAGTTGTTAAACTTTTACATCCACAACAGTATGTAGCCAGGACTTATGCAGCCTATGATCTATAATTTGTTTTTCTTTTTTTTCCATTTTTGATTCGTTGGCATTTTTTAAGTGTGTTGAATCTGTCTTCGCTTTTGCTTTGACCAATGCCGACTCTTTCCTGTACTAACAATGGCAGTGATCAAAGAAGACTTATTTTCCATCTCCATGTCACTCCTCATTCTCAAAATACACTTCAGCATGTAAAACCACCCATAGCAATGTACAATTTAAATGGTTGTTTGGAAACACAGCTGTGAATTTTATACATGAAATAAATGTATGTACAAATATGATTACAGCATTAGTGGCCGTTTCTGAAAACCTGGCCCTCATAACCAAGCAGAAAGCAGATTGTAAACTGTTCTCATTAGAATATGCTAACATTAAACTAGATTAATACATTGGTGTTAATTTCCAATCACAAAGAAGCAAGGGCTCAACATATGTTGTTGCAACACTGGCAATAAATATCAAGTCCCCAGAGATGAATCTGTTGCATTTACAGGTATGTTTTAGAAATAAACAAAATTTTATTTGGCTTATTTTGAATGAAGTGAAGACAGGACATATGCAGTGTTATAATTCCCTGTATGATGTTTTTGTGCAAATTTATTCAGTTTGATTGATGCAAATGGATTTAATTTCTTTGGTGTTTTTTTTAGAAAATTAGTTTCATAAAACTGATGCTCTCTGTTCAGTCCAGGAACACACCATCTATTGGGAGGAATTAGTTTCTTATTTCCCAGGGGAGAACACCCACAGTCAAAATGATCTCAAAGCTATTTGAAGAAAATAATAGTGTGCAGGTCAAGCAGCACACCATTTCCTTCTCCCCAGAACTCCATGTGTTCAAGAGCTCAAGGACTCACTGACAGAAATCATCAGTGAACAATGCAATGCCATACGACAAATATCAAGGAAAATGTCTGGTCAAAAGTGACAAAAATGAAAGATAAAAAGCATAATTTTTCCTTATTTCATATCAAGAAGGATGTTTTGGGAGTGAAGCTGACTGTACAGGAACATGCTTTGTAATATGTCACATCAAAACCAGTAAAATGTCATAAAGTACGAAGAACTGCCAGAAAGCAAGGAAGTCCTATGTGCCAACTCCTGCTCCCAGAATGACAGCCTTGTTCAAGTGATACACCAGATTAAAGAGAATAGAATGAATCTTGGGAGCAGATGTAAAAACCTAAATCTCTTGCTGTCAGCTGAGCACCATCATTTTTATCTTATCCCTTCAGATTCTCCTTTCTATTAAGTTTCCTGCACAATTTGAATTTTGCAATATTTCCGGTGGAGACACAAAGAGAACTTCTTTCACCCATATATTTTTTACTTCCTCTTCCCCAATCCCTCCCCACAAGCTCACATTCAGACATGTTCCCATACAGTTTACTAGGCAGCCTGTTCACAAATGGGAAGTACATCCTTGAACTTTGCCCAATGGATCAGAATATTAAACCTCAGTATCCAGGTTTCTGGCCAGGTGTTCTAAATACAGAGTTATAATAGTAAACCATAAAAAACCCCTACCTATTACTTCCTCATCTAGTTACACTTGTAAAAAAGTCTAATTTTTCTTCAGTTTATGCATGCTCTGAGCATGCTTCTAATATAAGGATTTCTTAAAGATGTAGACTTTTCTGTGTTCTGCTGGGGTTTCGTTCAGCTTTGGCAGCATGGCCACACGCAGATTGAGACAGTCTGGGCATACAAAGCTCAAACAGACAGGTCCTGAAAATGCTTGTGTTGAAAGCAACCAGACAGTGTGAAGTTCAAGAGACGGATAATGTGAGGTTCGAGTAAAATGAGTTTTCTGAGAAGGTTTCTGATTTACGTCTTTGCGCTCAGGATCATAATGCTTAGTGAAGTTCTAGTTAAGTTTTCAGGACTGAAAGGGGAACAAGTAAAGTAAAGAGACTTCAGAATCCTATTACTCTTCTGCACAAAGTGGAATCCAGGTTTAGAAGGCAACCATTCCTTCCATGCAATGATACTGAGCATCCATGATGTGTGCAAACTTACCTGAGACTTTAGACAGAAAAAAAAATCAGAATTTGAATCAGAATTATGAGACATATAAATTAAATTCCCCATGTTATATGTTAAAAATGTTCATGCCATTTCTGTTAGTATATGTGACACTGTGTATTAAAATTTTTTGTGAGGCAGAAGTATTCTTCAAGAACAAGAAGGTATTTGTTTGACTGTCCGCATATTATAATATTGAATAGGAATTATTTTTTCAGCATTTTTTTCTCACAATTGTTTCATATAAGCTGTGCACATGATTTCAGAGTGAATCTCATGATTCTTCCCAATACCAAGTGTAAAATAATATGCAAAACCACATCTGGACTAAGACCCAAGAGGCGGGCCCCTTTTCCTAGTTTTGGAGAACTTTCTGAATGGCACTTCACTTCTCCTGCCTTACTTCACTTATCTGCACAGTTACAAAGTTGGGTCCTCTCAAGGTAGAGCAAAGGGACTCTCACACCCAGAGCTATACAAAGGCAGGTGCCAAATAGGCACCAAGTTTGTCAAGTCTATTCTTGTTTCAGCTGAGAATGAAGGGAAATGGCTGCAGACTTGCAGGGCTGAAGTCAGCAGGAGACAGCCACAGTGAAACAGTCCACAAGAAGAAGCACACTACTGAAATGTCTAGTTCTGACAAAGTCACTACATAAGAGCTAACAAGTAATATATTTAGAGATATTATTCAGAATGCTCTAATTACAATCACAAACCTGCTCTAGTTTCCAGGATGTTCAGATGCTGTTATATTCTTTCCCATCCTCTTACATACATTTGAATGTGAAGTTCTGAATGTTAATATCCTTTTGTTCTAAGGGTGCCTGTGTTTTCAGCATTTCTATTATGGTCAATTACAGTAACTCAAAAGAAAGGACTAGCTCACTAGATAATAAATATTTTGTTTAATTGTGATTGATACTCTGTAAAACTGAACTCCAATGTACAGTTAATAGCAATCTGTTGAGATGAATATGAATTTTTCATCTCCCCAATGCCTTTTAACTATCTATTGAATGAATATATAGAGATGTATTTTAATTTAGCTAACCTTTAAAAATCTTTCTCAAAACAATTACCAGAGCAGAGGGAATCAGCTAGTATAGTGCAGTAATTTTTTGCAAAACTACCATACCAAATCTAATACTGCAAGTCTGTGCTGATATTGAAGATTGAGAGCTCCAATACCTTTACCGTCTGTTTTTAAGTAATTAGGCATGTATTCATCCAAGAAAACCTACGTATGTGTTCTTTGCAACACATATTTCCACAGATGCTGTGGAAAACTAGAGATATTAAGTCTCACAAGTCCAAACAATTTTTCCATCCAAAAATTAACAGAGCCATTAACAAAAAGGCAAAAAAAAAATCAAAGCATACTTTTAGTAAGCAGACAATTGAACACAGCATTTTGGCTTTCCAAAACAACATTCTGCTTTCTAGGCTTTGTGCCTGACTATCACATTTCCAATGAAGGGACCTGCAGTTAAAAGCTACTGTTTTGTGTTTTAAAACACCCTTGCAAACACTCGCTGGTCCCCCTTTGGACAGAGAGTCACTGACCATCTTCCAATTCTGAATCACTTCAGAGCTGGATTTTTTTTTTTTTTTTTGAGAACAATTACAAATGTTTATTAAATTAATGTTTTTCTTAGTATAGAGGTAATATGCATGTTCCCCAGAAGAAATTTGTTTTTAACAAGTATGCTACCATAAGGGTAAAGAGATATCTTTCTAGCATGCCTATATGATACACTGTTTTCTCCACACAAACATTTGTAGCAGGATACCTGTGGATTAGACACTGGATGGAATGTAATGGATGTACACATACTCCTTTCAGTATGGAAACTTGTATATGTAACCGAATTTTGCCTCTCCAAAAAACAGAAATTAAGTGTGTCACAGTCACATTTAGCTGGTATTTTCTTAAGGTCCATTACAAAAATGGTTATAAATCCTAGTGTGGATAGACCATTCAAGACCAGCAGACCAGGGCTATGAACCTGAAAGCACTGACAACACTAATGGTCCTCAGACAGTGAAAAGTGGACCTATAAAGCTGTAGGTGCTTGTGAGGGATTTGTTTCTCTATTAATAGTATTTTTTTAATCTAACATTAGAGATATGCATTATGATCCTCCTTCACATATAAGGATGGTAACAGAATTATTATAATGGAAAATAATAAAAAGCAGGAAGAGATATAGAGAAAGAAACAGGAATGCCTATCAGAGTGATAAACTAGGAAAGTATTTCTCTAGAAAATTTCTGCTCCTGCCACAAAATAAAGATTACAGGATCACAGAATATGCCAAGTTGGAAGGGACTCATAGGGATCATCAAGTCCAACCCTTAGCCCTGCAAAGGACTATCCCCAAGAGTCACACCATGTGCCTGAGAGTATCATCCAAACACTTCTTAAACTCTATCAGCATTGGTGCTGTGACCACTTCCCTGGGGAATTTGTTACTGACCTGTCAAAACTCAGCCAGAAGCATCAACCCTTAAAGTAAACCAGAACATTTGGTAAAAGGTATGTTAGGGTGTAAAATACCCAAAAACTAAAAAAAAAATAAAACAAATGTGAAACAGGCAAGCTCTAGCCAAGATATTTCAAATTTAGGAAATAAAATATTCTGAATTACCGGATAACTCTAAATATTATAGTTTGCAATCATTTTCTAGACTTTTTTTTCTAAAGCTGAAACACCAAATTGTTTAAGACTTTATTGAATTTATTTTTCTTTTCATAGAGCAGGAAAACAGAATAGGAAAGGCAAGCCCAGAGTCCAAACAATTGTGTCTCTTTACTGCTTTTCAGCTTTCACTGAAAAATATTAATATTTCCCATTCACATGTTTATGTAACAGTTATTCCAGGCATGATTTGACTCTGTTCACCTTTGCTAAAATTCAAAATAGCTGAAGTTCTTTTTTATTTCAGATTTATCCTCTGTTTCAACATGTAGGAAATACTAAAGTAGCACAAGGTGTCCTTCCTTTTGACCATTGAATAAATATATCTATTACCAGACACCCTCTGGGTCCTTATCCAACTATGAACTTTTGTGGCATATCCTTTGCTAAATTCTATTTAGAATAAAGAGTTGTTTTCCACATGTTTTACCACTGGGTAGCTGCAGAGATCAATGCACTTGATTACAGTTTGTACATTCATATCACGGAACCCATTTTACGTTGTTAATAAGAACAGCCTGACATTAGCTCAAAGAGAAAAGCAATCACTTAAGCTCTTCCCATTTACTTAGTTTTTAAGTGCCAAATGTTATCTCCTGCATAGATATTCATAGGGAATGAGCCAAAGGGGACATGAAATTCTGTGAGCTTCTCTCTGCAAAGCTTTCTTCAATCTTTTTCTCTGAAAAGTGAAATCTTGTGGGCTGTGGATTGATCAAATGACTGTTTCCCAATTTTCCATTTTGCTGCTTTTCTGTCCTCTTGTGAACTATTCCTGTACATCTTTGCAAGGGGCACAGCAAAGCTTCAGTTAAGCCCCCCAACCACCAGTGACTAACTCATGTGTGTGTTTGTATAGATGTAGTTCTACATGAAATACACTTGTGTGAAATTATACATAGTGATCAAATAACCAAGATCCTGATAAAGTATGTCAAACCAGACAAACTAAGACGGTTTTAGCAAATTTTATGGGAATACATACTGACACAAAGGGACTGGCATTATTTTTGTACTGATCACTGAAACATGGGCCAGAGGACAACAGAGTGTAACAAATGCTCCTTACTGCATGCTCCATGCATCAACATAACTGGCCCTAGGCTGGCTGTAACACAAGAACCTACATACCCCAAAGGACCTTCCTGTACTTACTTGATGTCAGACCCCTCTGGGAAGGACCATGGACAGATTTATCTGTCCTGTGTCATCCATGTCACATTGTCAGAAAATGTTATGGGATACATGGCAGAACATTCACACAGGCAGGAAAGGGCATTCCTCACTGCCCAAAAACATAAAAGGAGAACTGTGTCTGGGCCTTCAAAATGCATCAGCTGGTACTCGTGTGCAAAAATCAGCTTAGTTGTGGAATTAAGTTTCAGCAGGACTTGCTCCAATGCATAGACTATGATAAATAGGCTGAAAGAATTGAAGAAAGTCTTCAGGGAAAGACTGAAAATTAGGTAAGGGAAATATGCTTGCTTCTTGTTTTCTATCTTTGCCCTTTAGGTACCCTAAACTAGGGGCAAAATAATAAAATTTTGATCTGAAAAAGCTTTGAAGGTGTTCTAATAACAGTGCTGGGATACTTAATCCAGCTTTTAGTCAGGTATATGTTAAGAAAGACTACCCACACATGGACAGAACTTGCAGAAACTGAACACGAAGGGTAGGTACTTTTGCCCTACACTGGCAAGATTGATTCTTTCCTATTGATACCTTGAGAGACCCCAAAACCAGGACTCCGAGCCAAGTTAGTGTGGGATAAGATAAAAAGGTAGATTCTTTAATGTCTGGGATTAGGGCTTTCAGAAATACATGATGACACGCCCCCGTGAACACTTATTTCCACAGTTTTTATAATATTGTCCACCCAAATCCCCAGTTCACACATCTCTCAGTCTAGCCCCATCCTGCCCCTGGTCACACCTCCTCAGGATTTAAGGCTGGGGTCAGTGTGACCCTGTGTTCTTCATTTTTGTCTTCCTCAGCACACATAGGGCTCTTGGAGGTTTTCCATTGTTCTTAGACCCAAGGTTGTTGGCTTATGTCATGTTCTGCAGGCCTTTTGATAGTCTTCAGCCTTCTACCTTGAAAATACATCTAAACAGCCAAAAGAATCTGAGCTACTGATATGTCGCAGAGGTTGGCATGTATAAACATTGAACTTAAGCTGCCAGAAATATTAACACACTAAATCTACATTTTACTACAGTTACAAGTACTTCTAAGATCAATAAAAATGAAAAAAATCAAAAACCTCATAGGCATCACTATGTTAACAATGTCTGCTCTATTGAACCCTAATTGCAGGCCCACATAAGTCATTTTATCTAGCAGCTTCTTTCCAGCTGCTGCTGCCAAGCATGGAGAAACTACTCTGTTACAACTTTGTTATATGGGGAAGCTGAGGTTTACAGATGAGAATGAAGATAGGGAAGACCATCTGATTCTGTTCAGAAAGAGCACAGAAAGGAAATCTCCATCTATATGTAGTGCATATATATCGAATAGATATCAACTTTCCCACAAGAATAACAATGAGATTATGTATTTTGAATGAAGCACATTTATGCTTCCATACATGCAGGGCAAACATCTATACTTTTAACATTCAGCACTGAGTTTTGTACCATTTTAAATTTTTTTTTCAAGATTAAATATAGGGTAGGAGAGTTGCATTAGTCCTAGGAAAATACATGTGAAGTTTAATTTGAAAACTACCATGATAAAGTATGGACCTAGAGAATATTTTTCTCCCATTTGTGCCATTTATCTTCAAGGAAAATTCAGACACTTGCCTAACATACAATTTATCGTACTTATTTCTCTCACTCTTAACACAAATGTAGTTTTCTTGTGTGTTGTCAATGCTGATTTTTTTTATATTTTTTTTTTTTTATTTTTATTTTTTCCTTTGCTCCCTCCTTCCCATCTGTACTGAAGCACTTCCCAGGACAATTCAGCCAGGAGGGCTGGAGAGCAGCTGTCTTCACAGTGCAAGCCAGTGGTTTGCCAGCAGGGCATGATTCTGCAGGGTTCATTGGTCTTCCTCCCTACCTCACTTGTAGGCGTGATCTCATATTTTTTAAAATGCTAAGTATAATGAAAACCAAGACCAGGAGACATCAGCTGTCCTCTGAGCAGCTAAACAGTGTTTGTCATTCTAACACTGATAGCCTTTATGAAGGTATTATATGGAAGCTTGCTTTCAAGCAACTAAAATGACAATATAAATTCAATGCTATGGTAGTAATTTATCACTTTATGATAATGTCAGAATATACAAATGATAAGAGTGAAAGACTTAGGGAGAAACCTGAGGGGGTTTTATCATTTATTTATGTACTTCCGTAATATGAAGGAGTAAGTGATGAAGGAGGAATACAAAGACATTTCATCAAGCATGTTGAATTAGTCCTTCCCCTTCCCTGATCAACGACCTCTTTTATGTTTAGAAGAGACTGAAAACTCCAGAGAAAAGTGTGTGTGTATCTTCTTTAATAAAACTAGTCAGAAAAATAGGTGGCATTAGTTATACTGTTACAATTAACTCTGGGAATAAGGTGTAATCATCAATTCTTTAGCTAACGTGTGCTGCCATAAATGGCATTAAATTCAAAAGGGATATCTCTTGCAGAGGACTGCAGTTGTAAAGAAATATATCAATAAGAAAAAGGGATTCAGGAGTACACAGATGTGCAGGATCATGACACAGGTGCAGAGTAATGCATGATGAAAAGAGATTTAAAGTGCTAACAATACAAAAAGTCAAAGCATTAATCAGTTGGTATGCAGTGCAAGATTATTTTTTTTAATATTATGTTAAAATAAGCCATTAGTTTTGTTTACTCTTTTGAGCAGTTCTAAGCTATACACTCAAAACTGGGTAGAAACATGCCATATTCACCTTTCCACTAGGTACTTGTCTAATCTCTAAACTCTTTCAATTTATAACAGACTGACAATAATTAAATCATTGTCAGCTTCAGGTTGCCCTTGTTTCTTTTTCATCAGAATAAAAGAAGACTCTACCTAAGGTAATGCAAAACATAAGTGCTACATACAACATCACATTTGTCTTTGTAGGATGTCGGTTGCACATCTTGCAACTGTATAGTTTATGGTGATGATAGCTTGTAGTGTATAAGACATATGTCATACATAAAGTCTTGTGAACACACATATATTTAACCTATACAGGTAGCCTTCTAAAACAGTCAATACTCAGAAAAGTGACAGTTGATGTCTTAGATAACACAGCTCAGGCTGAACAAAGTGCCCCAGTAAACTGAATATATGACTGCCTTTAGTTAGGTAAGAAGTTGGCTAAGGAAAGCAAAGACTGTAGCACATCTCCATTACAAATCCAGCATCACAGTGTTTCAAACCCAAACCAACACCGACTTGTTGTGCCTGCTGCCATTTTAGTTGATAACTGAAGTTGACACTGAGGCAGATATAACAGAAGAAAACATTAGTCCTTCTGAATTGCAACAAATTCCATCGTCTGTGTTACAGTGGCCTTGTATACTCTGCAATAAAGGAGTAATAAATAACTCAAACTGATCCCAGTCCTGTTAAGTGCAAGCAATAAGTTGCAAATGCCAAATTGTCAACCCAGCCTGCTATTTCTACATGCTAGTTTTCCAGTGGACTGTGAAAATACAGAATTCATGTGAATAAACTGCTGATATTCCTTCCTTCATTTTCTGAGCAAATACAAGGAGCCAATCTGAACTTTGAACTGTGTAGGATTGCTAGTGCTGAGACAAAAGAGGTGCAAATATAGTGGGAACTTGGACTGTACCAGTGACCATTGGGATTGCATTGCGTGGAGGTATCCAAGTGTTGGCCACAGGGGACTGCAGAGGAGGTCTCCAGGGGAGGAGATTGGTACCGCCCTGTGATAAAAACAGCCGGTTTCAGGAACTCCAACAGACCCACTGCAGGACACAGCTGAACCCCTCAGACAAGGTGGTGACACCTCTGGGAAAATGTATTTAAGAAAGGGCAAAATGCTGTGCGGGCACTATGAGAGGAGTAAGGAAAATGTGATAGAAACAGCCCTGCAGACACCAAAGTGAGAGGATAAGGAGGAGGTGCTACAAGTGTCAGAGCAAAGATTCCCCTGCAGCCTGTGGCGATGGCCATGGAAAGGTTGTTCCACTGCAGTCCACTGAGGTCCCCACCGGAGTATGTAACCACACTTCAACCCATAAAGGACCCCATGCCACAGCAAGCAGACGTATCCTGAAGGAAGCTGTGAGCTGTGGAAAGCCCACTTGAGCAGGATCCTGGCAGAGGGTGCAGCCCATGGAGACAAGCCCATACAGGAGAAGTTTTTCTTACAGGTACTGAAGCCTGTGGAAGACCCTTTCCAGAGCGGTACAGTCCTGAAGCACTGTACCCCAGGGAGAGAACCCATACTGGCAAAGTTCCTGAAGACTGCAATCAGTGAGAAGGATCTTTTTTGGAACAGTTCATGAAGGAATAAGTCCAGTGGGAGGACCCTCAGCAGTGCAGTCTGTCCCTGAAGGGCTGCACACAGTGAAAAGGACCCACACTGAAGCAGTTTGTGAAGGACTACAGCCCACAGGAATGACCCATGGTGAAGAAGGTGAAAGCAAGACGAGGAAGGAGGAACTGTTATAGACTGACCACAACCTTCCATTTTCCTGCTTGGCTCAGAAAGGAGGAGCTGACTGAGGAAGGAAGGAGTGAAGTAGAGGCTGGGAGGAAGGGAGGATGGCGGGAAGAAGAGGGTTTTTTTATTTTGTTGCTTGCTATTCTACTCTACTTTTAATTGGCAATAATTTAAATTACTCTCCCACAAACTAAGATAACACTGAGAAGTTGCATGTAGTGAAGGAGATGAAGTGATAGAGCAGCTTGTTGGACATCTGGCAGCCAGCCAAATTCAGTCCTCAGGGGGATATTACTGGAGTGTTTGCATTAACTGCATTGTTTATTTATAAATTTTCCTGTGGAAGATGGAATTACTGTTACTAGTGCTGCCATGGCTTCTACTATCTCATAGGACCCAAGGATTGTCAGATTGGCTCTTGAAATATCAAGACAAGGTATTTCAAAATAGATGTTATAAGAAAAAAGGTTGACATATCTGGGACTCCTTTTGTGCCTCCAAAAGAAATCTACCATGTTGCAAAAAGAAGAAATCTTTTTCCTAGAAACAGCAGAATAATTCTGTTGTTGCAATGCAGAGCACAAGAAACACTACATACACCTTGGCAACATTTTCTTGTCTATAAAGATTGCTTCAACTCCAATTGAGGTAAAAAAGTTTACTTTCTTATGGCACAGGAAAAGATTAAGAGTCTATATGTTTTATATACTTTTCATTAGTCTTCTTAGGGAATCCTATTTCCCATTCAAGGAAGATATTTCAGACTATGAATGTATTATAGACCTCTAGAGTTCATTCAATTTCCTGGCTCCAGATATACACCCTGGCTCCACCCCAAATCTATACCAATAAAAGGTCTACAAATGCAGCAAGACTTTCTGATCTCATCCCATTCTCATTCATACAGAAAGAAATCAAAAGCCCATAGATCATGTGTCCTAGTTCAGCAAGCCAGGACCAGTTTATCACTGTGTGGATGTGACCAAAGCAGTGTATTCTACACCCTCTAAGTAATTTCTCAGGAACTGTTAACAATTGACTATTTGCAGTAGCTGCTCATGGCCCACATGACCCCTCAAGCTGCAAGCTGGGTGTTTTAAGAACCCTGTGAGGCAGAAGCTGTGATAACTCCCCTCTGAGGAGTCGTTAGCACCGTCACACCCAACCTGAGGGGTCAGGTCTGCTAATGAGCCATCAACAATTCCAAAAATATCCCATGACTCAGAGTTAGATCACCTATTGTGGAACTCCCCGCCCTGGGGGAGGTACTGTGCATTCCCACCTGAACCTGAGGGTATATAATCTTGAGGTTTGGAGTGTTCTAGGAGCACTCATTGGATCCAGAGGAGGACCTCAACAGGACTGTGACCACCACTCTCGACTAGACTATGACTGTCATCTGCACCTACAGATTTTTTTCCTTTCCTTTTACTTTGGTCTTAGGGGAACTATGTGGGTCTCTGCATAGCAGCTAACAAACACAATTCTGTTTGTGCCCCAGGGTGCTGGGTTATACTTCTGGGTTTTGTGGGTTGAAACCAATTTCTCTTTGTATCATTGCATTTATTGTAATATTTTTATTAAATCGTAACTGACTTATAATCTCTTTTGCATTGAGTTCATGTCTCCTGCCAGTTTACCCTTAAACCAGCACAGCATGTGATGTCAGGAACATGGACTCAGTCTCAGAAATTAAGGGACCTGGAACCCAAGGTCCCCGGAACATAACTGCAGCAAGAAAATGCAGACTTTGAGGTCAGTAAAATATTTAGAAAAAATTTAGGTTGCTGGTCACAAGAGTGGAAGCAAGTTCTGTATTCTGGCCACCAAAGCTCTCCGTACTAGGAATGAGAAAAATCAGTTGGTCTACATAGAATGAAAATGGTACAGTGTCAGAGGACAACAGCAAGATGAGGAATTTATCAAGTGGCAACGATATTACAAAAGATGGGTTGACGAGGATGCAGAGATTCAGGAACCT
>JAWWEV010000083.1:96868338-96909351 GCA_035583235.1 Hafferia zeledoni
CTTTGTTAACTGTTGGCCTGGGTCGTTAACAGTGGCAGGGGAGAGAATTTACATAATAATTCCAAACTACAACAGCACTGAATAAATTTAAGCGCATAAACCTGATACTATAACATTTTCTGACCTAATTCTTATCCAGGGCTCAGATGTGACTCAGCCTAAAGCTAAGCAAATGGATGACTATTTTTTTAACTCTACCAGTGTAGTCCAAACATAAGAAAACTACATTCTAAAACCTCTTCTGAACACATAAAGCATAATCTGTACAAGTATATGCTATTATGGTATGATATAGCTCTATTCACACTAGCCAACTTACACATCTTTACCTTTGCTCTACTGGCAAAGGTAGTGTAACTTGCATACAAATAATACAAAGGTGAGGATGCATACTGGAAGCATCATGTCATATGCTTTCTCATCAGACTTCTGAAAGACCTTCCTTATATGTTAGAGTCCAAGTAACAGAGTAATAACTAACACAACTTCCCTTGAGGAACCAAATGAAAATCCAAGAATATCTTGCACCTGTGTGAAGAAATATCCTTGAAAGAAAAGGACTGCTATTGAGTTCAAGCAAGACCCACAAATAAGAGATCATCCTTTCTCAAGACACAGAGAAAATTTGATGAAAGTTCAATTGTATCAAAGTGAAGGTAGAAACTGGAAATAAAATGTGAAAATATTAAACCTAAGAAATTATTAAGAGCATAGAATTGATACAAGAAACTGAAGAGAGTACACTACAATCTTGGGACCCAGGACAAAGAAAAATAAGGTCTAGCTTCTGGGGAAAAAGAATAGTCTTAGTAGTGGTATAGGTGCATTAGTAAGTAGTTATGAGGGAATAATTGAAGAATGATACTGAAAGCTTTTGATTATCTGCACTCCTGGTTTTTTTGTTTTTGGGTTTGTTTTTTTTTTTGTTCTGGTTTTTTTGGTGTTCTTTGTTTGTTTGGGAGGGGTTGTGTTTGTTTTTGTTTGTTTGTTTGTGGATTTGTGGGGGTTTTGTAGTGCAAGTACTTAACTTTATGGAAAAGCAGGCCAAAGACATGAACTTTAGCAGCCTGAGTGCTCCACTGTTCCACAAAAGAGTAAATTTAGTCTGGCAGTAGTCATGAATAAAAAGGAAAAAACTAAAAACTCAAAAAACCATATCCCTCCATGAAAGAAACAAAATTAAAAAAAAAAAAAAAAGTAAAAACACAATTAAAAAACTCAAGGAAAACCAAGTTCAGGACTCAGCCAATAAAAAAGCAAGTAATAAACTATCTGCGATAACAGTCAACATTTACAGAACAAACTTAATTTCATTGTCAGAACAGTTCCTACATTTGGTTATAAAATTTGATGAAGCTAAGTGCTTTTCTCTGGCTTAGCTCTCTTCTAGGGAAATCTTAAGATTGATAATGATTTTTCCCCCTCTATAAAGTTTTTGTGGTAGAGAGTAATTCTTGGTGCCACTGTGATGTGCCTGTACTTAGTATTTATGTAAGAAGCTTCCAGATGAGATGCTAAACAGTTTGAAAAGGCTAAACACTAATAGGTAGGACTGAACAAATAAGGAACTCAATAAACAACAAACAATGAATATGTTTCAACCAGCATTTCATCTGAGAGACCAAACTAGACTTTTAATCCTAGATTTGAATTAAGAGAGAAAATATAGTATCATGCAATCTGTTATGTCCTGACAGTTCTGCTAAGAGAATTATTCAATAAGCTAGAAGCCAGATGTGGTAAAAACATCACTTTGCAAGAAAAACCTTGTTTCCTTCTTCCCTGCTGGTGTTCTGGCAACTTCATATTTCCCAAGCAGACCATGGCAACTTCTTTCTCAGCTCAACATGCTTGCAATAGCAAAATGCAAAAAGTAAGGAAAAGCAATTTTTTTAAAAGAAATGTTTGCTAAAGTTGTCTTTATCTGGCTCATCCTGCCCCTGCACTACACCCAGTGCACTTTTTCATTCTGTATCATCCTGTGAGCAAGTGATGGGAAAACACATTGTGTTAAAAAATGTAACCGTTTTTCTGTGGTGAGACCTTTTCAGTAGATGTGTAGTATCACATTTCAAGTCCATAGTTATACCAAGTCTACAAAAGTGTCAGTGAAGTGGCATGAAGCTGAGGTCTGGGGTATAAGCAAGTGGGGAAGCAAGGACAGAGTGGAAAGCATAAACAAAACTGCCATCATATGGAAAACCACATTTCTGATACTCCCAGATTTGAAGCCATATGCTGCAGAGCTACCTCATCAAAAGGGTTGACTTGAGCCTTCTTGTGTGCCTGAAGTGTCACTGAAATTTAAGCATGGAAATTCAGCACACCATCTTCGACTGGCCCTGTTTCTGTCAAGTCACTCTGCAGAGTGGAGCATAATTATAAGTGCAGACTAGGCAAAGTGTGTGACGTGATGTCACCTGCTGAACTATCTTGTTCAATCAACCAAATACAACTCATATGTATTGGATGTAGTAATGCCAAATGACTCTCTAGAGTGTAAGAGTTATTAATTTATCAGTGATGGCAAATAAACATCTGAACAAAATAGCACTGAATACTCTCTGTCTTCCTGTCAAAACTGCGCGTTTCAGGATCTTGATATTTTTGTGCCTTGCCAGAAGCAGAACACTACTCCATCCAGCCATAACTATGTGGCAATCACATAACTGTGCATATAGCTATGATCAGGGAGAACAAGGGTATCTAGATATTCCAAAGGCTGGTTTGAGTAATGCTATCCATATCCATATCCATACCAAAAAGTATAAATTGAGATACTGGAGAACTGCTATCAGTATTATTAGCTTGGAGAACAATTAATCAAAGCCTGGATACTCTTTCTATAATAAATGTATACACAATCTGTTCTGGAGTAAGTATTTTGTATCAATAAAATAAACCCACTAAACTTTATTTCCTATTACACTATTTTTTTTCCCTATTGATCTGAATGTATAGGACATCTTATTTACTTCAGGGAGCAAAACTGTCTAAACTGACACAGAGATAAAAAATTAAATACTTACAACAAAAACAGAATTGGACCCAAATAGGTAAAAAGAGTAATGACAGTAACAACCTGCAAATTGTAGGAAAAAATATTTTAGATTGGAAGCTTCAGCTGGAAGAATATACTGAGTTAATACATGTTTTATATAGTATCATATAAGATCACAACTGTTTCAAAAAATGAAAAGGAAGCATCTGAAAGCTATGACATGCTGCAAAAATGCTTTGAAGACACTGATATAGATGAATAATATAAATCTTTTAATGAATGTGTATCTCATAACATAGGCAATATCTTTTTGAATTTCATAACAGCAAATTAAAGCAAGATGACAGTCAATGAGGTTTTTGAATCATTGTACTATACCCATATGCAGTAATGACCTTACTGTCTTAAAATATAACTATATTAACACACATTTATTAACTCAAAAGCATTAAAATTCTGTTAACTCATTTTCAAAAGTCAAAATGAAGATTTGTCTGGTTTTAAAGTAAGTGATTTTGATCTGTGAATGTTAATAACATAGCTGATATTCCTCTAAAATATCTACTTATTCTGCACTTAAAATCAGCAATAGCAGTTTAAGAAAACTAGGTATGTGTGTTTTTAAATTGTCACTGGCATGAAGAATCAGGATGGAAATGCTAACTGTGTTTTAATGAATATATAATATTTAATAATATTTTTCCTTACAAAAGCTGCTCTTTAGATTCAATATATCCCTGATATTTAGATGATCAAAGCTATATAGTAGTATTATTGTCAGAACAGTATAACATTAATACAATCAGAATAACAGCTTTTTAAATGGTAGTTTAAAAAATACTGAATCTTTTAATGATTTTGTATTCTTTTTCAAACCCACTATACTTAAAATAAATACTATACTTAAAAATAAATTTCAGTTTTCTTACTTTTTTCCAAATTGTTTTTAACGAGGATTAATTTTAGGGAGACTTTCTTACTATTAGCAATGTCTCTGATAGGTACAATTCCTCCCTTCCAGCACCATTTCCATTCAAATGCTTCTATGGAGCAGCAGGCTGCAATTTCTGCATCTGTAATCCCACTGTAATTCTTGCAGAGAAGCCTAGTCAATAAACCCTGTCCTCCCCATGCTAGCCAACTGTCCCTTTAATACATTCATAGAATTCAATATGAATTGAATGAATAAAATAACCGTGCTAGAGGGAGAGTCAGCTACTACAGAAAGATGGGATTGATTGACATTAAAGCATCCGTGGAAGAGTTACAGAAGAATTAGAACAGAGTCACTGAAATTGCACCCTCCACACCTCATAAGAGGGAAGGGAAGCTACAAGAGATACTATTAGAAAATAAATCTGCCTTCTAACTAAATCTGCATCAAAAAGCTTGTTTGTTTGTTTGTTTTCAAATCCCCAATTTGTGAATAGATTTTATTAACAATGTGAAAATTGGGTGTGACTTCAATTCTACAATGGTTTCAATTATAGGACAGTTTTAATTCAAAGTCAAATGGCATTTTTTTTAAACTAGGATGTAGCTGCCCTATTTCATTCTTCCCTTTCCTCACTATTGATACAGTCCAAAGTATACAGGACTTACTCATATTAAATTTTTAGTGATTTTTTTAGTATCACAACAGGAATATATGTAATACCATTGTAAGGTAATCTTCAATACACCCAGTTTCTATTTTCAGCTGTAAAATTTACACATATCTGTTGATATGATACTACTTATTTAAATTGCCTAATTCTATTTTGCTTTAATCAGAAGAGAAGGTGAATATGTTGAATTTAAGTATATAGCTGTTCATTCTTTGTAGCAACTCTTGCTCCACATTTTGCAAACTTAATAAATTTAACAAAAACATACTTTAGTCTTTCATTCTAATTCCACAGAGATTATTTAGAGGCACTGATATGAAAGATAACATACAGAGGTATATCTTGTTACCTCTATTTTAAGTTCTCCCAAGTTGTTCCTAAAGATGAAATCTTTCTGACTGTGATGCCAGTGGTAATAGATGATGTTCAGACAGTAAGTAAATATGTTTTTTAGTTCCCTTTTCTTTTTATGCTTTCAGACTTAGTTGTTGGCTTTGTCTTGCTTTTCTGGCATCTCCCATTAAAAAGCAGTTGGTTTATCCTAACTAAAATGTTAGCATATATAAAACACTTTCTTTAAGTACTGATTTCCTCATGACTATTTTTTTAAGGTCTTTATAGACTCAGATGTATATTGTGACATACATTCCACCAGAATTATATCTGCAGAAGTAAACTCTAGAAATATTTTTATATGATTTCATCAGATTTTGAAAATGAAACTTAAACCCTTCATCCCACTATGAAGGCTGATGCAAGTATCTTCTCCAAGTTAAACTATCTGGAGAGATCATTTAGGTTTATTTTTTATTTTTTATCATCTTTATGATGTATGTAATACTAAATCATTACCAAAAAATATTCATTTGAACTAACAGAATGTTTTGAATGATCTTACAATAAATTGACTTAACAGTTTTGCAGTGTTCCAAAACAAAATAGATACAGAAACTGTTATCTAATGTCACTTATAATAGAAAGGAAGCATAATAATGAAATCTTTCATAAGATCATACTTTATTGATCTAATCAGCTTAAAACTGTATGGATTTTTATGTGGCTACATTTCTATTTTATTTAACTGAAACAAATGTCTAAAAATGTATGAATTATTAATGCTTAATTTTAACATTGTTTGGGTTCTTTTCTTATAGTGATGTCAATGAAACAAATTATCCATTTCAGGCACACAAATTACATTAATCAAGGGTAAAATAATTTATATTAATAATGTGGTTAAAAATATTTTGAGCATTGTAAGGAAGTTCTTACAGTGCTTAAAATTAGTTCTATGCTAAATGCAAATGGAAGCAGAACAGAACAGTTAAGATAATCTTTTGCTTTTAGAGAAAACAGTTTGCTAGAGATTAGAAGACTAATATCTCCTTGCTCTCATGTCCACAGAGAAGAGGAATAAAGAAGATCACAAAATTAGTCCTATTTGCAACAGAAGACTGAGGATAATTAAGAATGGACCATTGCTGAAGACCAAAGACAGTGAATGGCAGCCATTTGCTTGTTTGTTGTTTGGTTTGTCTGGGTATTTTTCATCCAGTTAAAATGAAAAAATTTAATGCTGGAGGAGGTGTATTTTTAAATTTTATCTACTTTTTCATTTACCATGAAGGTGAGAGTTGCCTTCTGTCCCTGGTACACAGTGCACCAGGCATCACCTTGTATTCCCAACTCTCTTGGTAGTGATAGTAAACCAGACTCAGAAAGAGATGAAAACTGCTTCCTTAGGGAAACTCGGTGTAGGAATAGACAATCATGCAGCATATATTGTCATTTGCTGTATTTGTTAAAGCACATCAAGATCTTCAGACTGAACATTTTTGCTGCCTGGAACAATCTTCTTGTAATGCTGGTTCTGTGATTGTCTCTGAGACTTTTTCTTGGATATCATTCACCAGACAGTAAGATAAAGTAACATAAATACAACTTGAAGAACAATACAGTTGTTTATTGCCTAATGCTTAAAGAACAAGTGACTGGAACTACCACCTTCTAGACAAAACATTTCTTTGGTCATGAAGCTCAAAGAAACAGTCAATGAACCTTTGTGACCAAGGAATCATTTGCCTGATGGGAAAAGGTCAATCTCCATTGCTGCTATCATGATGGCCATCATCATCATCATCATCATCATCATCATCATCATGTTCTTTGAGGGACTTTTTAATCCTTTATATTATTTCAGTTAAGTCATAAAATCATAAAATATAACAAGTTGCAAGGGGCTCACAAGTATTTGTCTTCTTGAGTTCTTTATCTGCTAATAACAGCTGTCTCAACAATTAAACTGTTGTCTTTTTTTCAACATTTTTCCTTACGCAGTATGTTTCCTTTTGTACAGGAAGAGGTTGACTCTATTCTTTGCAGATATCCTTGGACATGTTTATTCAAAACTTTTCTGGATATAGTCTTTAGCAATCTACTCTCACTGAAATTCTTTGAGCTGGACTAGATGACTTCCAGAGGTCTCATTATACCTAAATTGCTTTATGATTCTATGACATTTTCCAGAAAGGAGTGCATTGGAATAAGTATCTATTGAAGGAGCCAAAGTGAAGTGCATAGATATATGGAAAGGGCATTGAGAGAAGTCCTAAAAAAATTTATAGACTGAGAGAGTAGTTCGAAAAGAAAACTCATAGAAACATAGAAAGGTTTGTGTAGAAAGAGATTTTAAAGATCACCTAGTTTAAAAACTAGGACACCTTCCACTACCCCAGGTTGTTCAAAGCACCACCCAAGCTGACCATGAACACTTCCAGAGATAGGGTATTCAAAACTTCTCAGACCATCCTGTTTCAGTGTTCGACCACCCTCATGGAAAAAAGTTCTTCCTAATTTTCAATCTAAATCTAACCTCTTTCAGTTTTTAAAGCCATTACCCTTCGTCTTGTCACTGCATGCCCTTGTAAAAAGTCCCTCTCCAGCTTCTGCAGCAAGTAGTCATAAAGATAAAGCTGTGAGAGATGTGGAGGAGAAAAAAAAAAGACATTCAGTTACTAATTTCAATAACTCTGCTTTCATTCCCATGTCATCAAATATTTTTTGCATTTTATCTTGGCAAACAGCTTCTGCATATAAAATATGGATGGTAGACATAATATCCCCATGCCAATTCATGATTTTTGGAACCTCCTAGTTGTATCCATAATTTTTTATTTAATTCTACACATCACTAGTTCTGAGGAACGCTTCCTTCTTCAATCCTGGATGAGTCTAACATAGAAAGAAATAATATACACAGAAACAGGTCCACACACTCTTGAAGTCTGGAAGGCTGTGTTATTGGAAAATATAAACAAGTTCTATGTTGCCATGCATGTTTTCCCTCTAAAGAAAGCTGTTAATGAGCAGTTTTCTTTATATCATGCCAAAAACATTTTCAGGAAGTTGCTCTGTCCTGATCTTGATGATAAAAGTAATGTCATTTGGAGTAGATCTCATTGTGACTAAGGCAAGCAAAGAACATTAGCCTTGCTTTTTATGAAACTTGATGTTGGAAAAGTATGATTTCTTGCTATTTCAGCTTTGGAAGGTGTTCAAAAGCAGAACCAATATTTCTTTCAAAAAGAGTACCAGAAATCTTATATTCCATAGATCAGTATAATTTTCTTTTGGTTTTTCTTTAGATGTTAGCAGTGTATTAAACAAATAACAGCTCTCCTAGTATAAGTCATAAAGTAAATAAATATTCTACAGAAAAAAAAAATTCTTAATTTGCCTTCATCCTTATAATATATTATTCCCTCATATTTAAATGATGTTCCTAGTCACCCAATTAAGTGACTTGTATTTCCAGTCCAGCAATATGAGGATGAGTATACATGACTAAAGTAAAGTTTCTGCACTTTTTTGGTCTAGTCATCCTTCTGACACTACATTCCTTTTGCTTTACCTCTGAGGCTGCACGGTGTATTGCATGGTAGAGAAGAACAGCACAACATTATCAGCACCACTTGATGTTTTCCATATATATATGCAATAGGAGCCTATGGGATGTAAAGTAGATAATAAATAGTACTTGTCTCATGACTGTTACCCACACAACATAAAGGTTAGCTGGTACTATACAGCCCAACATAAACTGTCCAGGAAATTTTCTGTAATATAAACTTGTATAAAACATAATGCAAGGCCACAAACAATGTAGAACATTATTAGAGATAATCAAACAAGTGTTAAGTAGGTCAACCTTGGATTTAAAAGCAGTGCAACTATATTTGTACAGTGCGTCATCCAACTTCAGTGACTGAGAATCAAATCTCATTAGCCCAGGCACAGCACTGCATCAACAAATCTATATTGGTTGTGGGAATCTGAGCTGGTATCAGCATTCACTGTTGTGCCACACAGCATATCGAAATATGAGCTCTGGCTGCTTGCTTCAAGCTGTACTGAAAATATAGAGCTTGCGGATTCCTGAGAATCATCACGCACTAAGAAAACAGCAGATCATTAACAAAAAAAAAAACAAAAAACAAAAAAAACAAACAAAAAACAAACAAAATAAAAACAAACAAACCAAAAACAATTTAAAAATTAAAACTGTAGTGCAAAAAAACCCCTTACCAGTTCTCCTGTTGGTTCCCTCTGGACCCACAGATGCACCGGATGAGGTGTCAAGGACTTGTGTATATTAAAATTCCTTAAATGGTCTCGAAAATGATCTCCTATTGATAGCAGTTCTTCATTCTCTCAGTCCCTGTCTTTGTCTTCTGTGACTCAGGTGGCAAGGCTCAAACACTTACTGGAGAAGACTGAGGCAAGTAAGTAATTAAGTGCCCCAGCCTTCTCCATATCCTGAGTAACCAGGTCTTCTGTTTCTTTCTAGCCTTCGTCTTGTCACTGACGTGTCCATAGAAGTAAAGTCACCAACCAAGAGGGGACGGCTCCCAAACACACACTCTACACTCAGCGAGAGGGCAAACAAAGAAGCAATTTCTTAAAGAAAGAACCAACCTATAAAGGGTCAGTTAGGGAAGGTACTCGAAACTGGGTGGAAATTTAAAGGGGATTGGGTGAGAGTGCGTCGGCAATCATTAAACATCCAATAAGAACAAAGTCTCAGAAAGAGGAGGGAGGTCTGAGGGGAAGGACTTGGAACTTGGACACAATTGGGTGAAGGCGGGAGCAGAGTGGACAACTGACAACTGGATAGCTGTCGGAGGACAAGAGCAAGATGAGGAATTTATCAAGTGGCAACGATATTACAAAAGATGGGTTGACGAGGATGCAGAGATTCAGGAACCTGTCACTTAATGGAGAAACTCTGCAGCAGCTGAATAGGGACTATGATGGCTTCAGGAGCTATATTGATGTTTCCCCAGTTTGAATGTTATACACCCAATATGTCTACCCTAGTCATTTTTCCCTTAGTCATCCCTATCCAAGTTTCTTCTTCCCACAAACCCCTAGGGCATTTTCCCGCCAACCTGTTCCTGATTGGTCCCAGTTTGCTGCAGTGCACCACTCTCCCTATATGGTCATGTTCAAATCCTGTTCTCCTATTGGTTTCTCCTCTGCTGCTCCTCTCACCCCTCCTCTTAATTTACGTACACCCAATGAGATGCATTACTCCTCCCCGTCTCCGCCCCTCTTCCCGCCCAAGTTCTAGAAAGTTCCATGCTCCCCCATATAAGCCGGTGCGTCCCAATAAAATTTGCTTCTCTGCGTGGACTCCTGACCAGTGTGGACCTCTTCCTTGCGAGGGCTGTCGCCGGGTCGAGAGCGGGAGGAGCCATCCCCTAGCTTCAAAGGAGCTTGACCCTGAAGAAGCTCTCCTACTTGCTTCTCTAGCCTTGCACCTTGGAGCTGGAATCCCTCTCCACTGTATCAGTGGACAATTACCATCCGCTGATAGTACAGTGCTCAAAAGTGATGCTACTGAACTTAGGCACTAGGAAACTGTTGGCAGGAGCAACACGTAACTTGGAACTTAGGCAGGGCTCTTGGGGATTTGGAGAACCACCTCCACTACTTCACATTTCCTTCTGCTTAGGTGGTCGTGTTTTCAATTTTTCAATGAATAGAGCTAATTTCTATTTTCAGAAGTATGGGGAAAAGGAGTGCATGTTGTGCTCCTTTCATATAGCAGCTTAATACTTTAAATACTTACTCAGGAAACGAGAACAGACATAAGTGATGTCTAAGCACAGGCACAGCTGCATGTGTTATGAACAGTTTACCAACAGTTCAAGACCTATGGGACCACCTGGTGAGCTGAGAAAGAAACTCTCTATGACCTCTGAACTCTCATCCTGAGATCTCCCCAGCATAGGATGGCAAACTCAGCTCATGCAGTGAGAGCACACTGGGGATCCACTGCCATTTCTTGCCTCTGGCAGCTCCCACAAGACCATGTTTTCAAAAATAGGAGGAAACTGTGATGTACCTGAGAGCCAGGTGAAGGTTTTATGTATCTGGCTTGTGAGTTCAGGAACACTGGCCACCATCATCTGTGATGGCGTAAGAAGGGCATTTTTGGGAAACGCTGAAATGGACCTCGGAGGAGGACAGCGCCAGCAAGTAGTGCAGATCTGACCAGCTGCATGTATTAGACTTTGGTTATTGGAATTTAAAAGATATGCATTTTCTCTGTATGATGTTTAATTCAGAAAGTTTCTGTATCCCCCCTTCCTTGTCTTCTCTGGAGATATTGTTAACCGGTGACTCATCATGCTGATTAGCCACAGGCATTGTCTTTTCCCAGGCCTGACTGAGAGCGTCCCTTCCTCCCTCCTCCCGCACTGCGGTAGCAGCAGCAGCCAGACCTTGTCGGGGCTAGTAGCCCCCGCTGGGCAGGGCCGGGCCGGGCCGGGCCGGGCCGGGGCTGCGCCTGGCGGGACAAGCCGCGGCTGCACCATCCCCAGAACCACTCTGCCTTGTGTTGCTGATGCAGCCTGCGGCAGTGCGGGCACCATACCTGTCAGTTTCCGCCCCGTCCTAACCCCATTGGTTAGTTCACACATCTATCCCCAACTCCCTGGGTTTCTATTGGGTCTAGTCCCTCTGTTTTCCTATTAGCTAGTCGGCACCTAAAGTCCTCCCTGCCGCTCGAGCCCTTACCCAGTACAGTCCGAGTTTCAGCACCTTCCCTTCAGAAGCTTATAAAAGCCTCGTGATTGTGCAATAAACGAGTTCTCATCACGCGTTTAAGTGAACGTGTGCATCTCTTTCTCTCACTCCACAGCTTGAAGGGACTTGTGGGGACCATCTCCTGCCCCCATCACCACATAGGCATTTTTATGAAAACATAGGGTAACCAGGGCTTCTTTTTTTGCTGAGAAAAAGCCTAGTGATCTTTTCTACTGTATAACAGGGCTGTGATATTCCCAACTGATTTTTCAAGTCGCACTTTAAAGCATCAACTATTTTTTGTGACATTCTCTGGGACCACATATGAGACTGAGCAGGTTTGTGAACACAGAGGAAAATTTGCTTTATGAACCCTCACAGATATTAGAGAAAGCTTTTTAGCTAATCCAAGACTAAGCCTATGGGGAGCCACAGTGCTTGGGAAAATATCAAAAGTACAAGTGGCCATTTTAGAAACCAATATACTGCTTTGTTATGAGTAAAAGTTTCAGGTATCCAGAGACTAGATGTCATGATTTGAGTCACCAGTCTCACAAAATGAATAAACAAACATTAACTGAAATGAATTATCTGCAGCACTTTTTTATACATATCTTCACCTTCTAAAACCATATAGAAGTCTTTTTGAAAAATTTCTTACAGTATCCTCAGAAAAAGCCTTCATTCATTGCATTGGTATTTTCCTCAGATGTAATGGCAGGGATTGTTAAAAGTAAGTTATTTTTAATCTCTAAATATATAAATAGTCATGTATATAATGTGTATACTTTGAAAAATATATTTTCTGTAAGACCTTAAAAAGCTACATAAATGCATTTATGGAAAAGGGTATGTTAATAACATTACTTCTTCTACAGAAGTTGTATTTGATAAAAACAATAAGTTTCTTTGTAGATCAGGCAAAAGAATCTGTTTGTTTCAATCTCTTACACCCTTTAGTATAGTGATTTTTGACATGTTTTGACTGTAAATTCAGTGCACATAATAATACCTTTGTAGGGTAAATGCAACAAAATAAGACAGCATTGGATAATTTAGCTTTTGCAAAACCAGTTTCTCCTATTTCATATAAAAATTAAATTCAGGAAATATACCTTAGAGTTTACGCATATCATGTGGGCAATCTTAAAGAAAAGCTTTCATTAAATACATTTCACATAAATGGAAATAAACCAATTTTTGATATATTCTCATATCATTGTCTTACAAAGGGAAGTCATCACGGCAGCAGGCACTGCTTGTGCACATTCATTCTATCCTAGTGTATCTGCAGAGATGCAGGAAAGCTCACACTTGGAAGAAACTAACCTCTCAACAGAGGCTGTATGAGGAAATGGTAATTTGACTCTGTAATCAAATTGCAATGCGTTCAGTTAGCAGATGTGAGCAAATAAAGAGAAGACGAAATTTAGATTTTGTGCCAATTGCTCTTTTATATGCTTGCTTGTTTTTGAGGACTCCCTATGATTTTTTCTAATTTGCTTGGTGGTGGTAACAGCTTCAGGTGGTTTTGCACAGCTTCCGGCTGCAGCACTGCGGTTTGCCAACAGACGGCACGATGTGTTTCCATTATCCGGTGTCTCTCCAATAAGATGACTGTCTGTCTGCTCATCTCTAAAATAAACACAAAACACCACCCCAGGCCTCAGCTCTGCAAAGATTTAAACGTGTTTGAATGTGCATACCAGCACCACTAAATGTCACCTTCCCTGCTGTGTTAAAGGCTTTTTTTTCCCCACTGAGGTAAGAAAGCAGCTACATGTAGTTATGTCATGTCAAATTATTTAGGTATACCATGATAGTGGGAGAGAATATCCTTGGTTTATTATTATTCAACCTATTCACTGTGGTGATGTCCAAAAAGCTTGTCAAATATATTAAGTTTGATGTAACTGTGGTCCTGGACGAATAAGTCAAAGTATTGTCTTGCAATGCACTGTAAATATTCAATGCAGTGTGTTTCTTGTATTTCTTTAATTCTACGTTTCATAGCTGAAGAAAAGCAAACAAAGTTGTATGAGAAAAATGTTACATTAACTTATAGTATGAAATAGGATGCAGAATTGTGTGAAATACTGCATATATAGTGAATACCAGAACTGGACTTGAGGAACTTCTTGGCTGTATAGTCCAAGGCTGAACATGGAAGGGCATGGAAGTATAACGGATCCCTCTGTGCTTTGAAATAAGCAATTAAAGCTATGAAATGAATTATTTTTCAGCAAGGATGACTTTTTTTTTCAGATGGCACAGAAGAAGCTATAACACCACTTACACACTCAGAGGAGCAGTTGGGGGAGTGGATACCATGTTAGGTATTAATTGTGAATCTCAGTAATGGTTGGAGGTTAATCTTTAGTTTCAGTGCATAGGTGGTAGAATACGTGTGAAATAGCATACCTTCAATGAAATGTTTTACTGAACTGCAGAAATGTGTACAACATGCTACACAGAACTAGTCCAGGGTCAGTAGGCCAATGCCATTTGATTTGCATTTAAGGAAAAAAAATCTTATTAACTTTTCCCAGTTTTTCTATGCTTCTTATTAATCATATCAAGATAAATTCTGCTATATGAAGCTGCTTACAAAGGTATCTGTCTGTTGGGTTGTCAAACCTAAAGATTCAACTGCTGAATCTCTTGTCACCACTTCCCAGGAAAGAGAATTTGCTATTGGCATATAATTGTCGCTCTTGAGAACTTTATGTTTTACCATAATTAAAGACATATTGTTTGATTTGCTGGTTTACTACCTTGTTTGGAGACTTCACCTTGTCAGGGTTAAGACCATTTAAAGTATTCCAGTTTGATTTTGAAATACAATGCCTTGAGAAATGTAAGAGTATTACATCAATAGGAATGCCTTTAGCAACAAAATCCATTATCTCATAACAAATATTAAGTTAGGTAGACAAAATTGGTTTTGTGTAAACCCACACAGACTGTTAGTAATTATATTGCCTTATTTCACTTTTTCAAGTCCATTTCAGACATAGTATTATTTTTTGGAGGATCAATACTGGGATTGGCTTGGGTCACCAAACAGAAGAGTACAAAGGAAGACAGGTCAAGGCCTAATCATTCTTCTCACCCTCTTCTCCAGCAATTATTTGAAGTGGAAAATATCTAGAGATCTTGAATCACTTTCCATGTCAGTCTGATTTGAAGTCTGAATAGGTTTTTGGAGAATGAATGCATTTTTGTGGTATTTTCATGTTGACTGCTCAGACTTCAGTCCCTTCACTTGTAAGTGTGGTGTTTCTCGGAGAAAGAATACATTCAACCCTGGAGAGACAAGAAGTTAGGGGTACTTCCATTATTTGTACCACAGTATAATGACCCTTTGGAGCTGGAAAAGGCTTTGTTCCTGAGGGAAGATGTTCAGTGGAAAGGACAGAGGAATATCATTCACCAAACATTAACACTTAACAATTTCTCTCTTCCACAGGCATAAAAGAAATGATTCTTGTTTGAGGAAAGGGCAAGGAAAGAAATAATACAGGACCCTGCTCACCAAGATGGAGTCTATTAGAAGCAGAGAGACATTGACAAATGCTTTAAAGATTTCAGGAAGACAGATGGTCACTTCTGTGCTCTAACTGACAAAGACTTTGTTGAGATGACATTCTGATTCAATAACTTTTCTTCTTTATCTACAACTGCATTTAAAGGCCAGTTTATTTTAGAAAACCTACCTTGTCTAGCTGTGACTTACAGTTAGTTGCTCCTATGTCCCTTTACAAGAGGAGCTCTTTATTCAGTGGAGATTTAGTTCTGTTAAAGAGGTCCCATATTAAGCAAATTGATCCTCAGCATGAGAGTCCAAGAAGCCAGGGGGACTAAGCCGTACATGGAGACTAAACTCAGAACAAAAAGGGCTATATACTGTGAAAGTCTTTGTCCTCTCTGTTTAGTCAGATGAGATCAGTCAATTTTCAAGTCAATTTACAAAGCCCTTTACAGATTTCATGGATGAAACAAAGACCCAAATAATGTCATTTAAGAGACTTTATTTATTGCTATATATTCTGATCTACCGTAAAAGCTGGTAGCTTTTGTTGGCTCTTTATGTTTATACCTATTGTACTTTGCTTACTTTTATTTATTTTAAGGAACCTGATTAATAAATACATGCTTAGAATGAAGCTTCTTGTTAAAGCTTCTTGAACTACTTATTTTTCATACCTTATTTTCTTGACTGTGAACCTCCACAACTTCAGAGACATGGTTCCTTCTAGACAATGTTAATCATGCTGTGCAAGACAGCAGACTGTCTTATTTCTCTAGCAAAGAAGTTCCTATCAATACACAGTACACTTGTACTTCTGCACAGTACGAGTCACCATTTCTGTTTTTATTTATTCCTAATCTCTGTCTTTGCCTCTGATGTTTTGAAGTATTTATACATCTCTGTATCTACCAAAGCTTGAAAGCTGAGCAACTGACACATTTGCAGACAAATCGCTGAAAGGAAGCACATACGCATTTATTTTCTGAAGTGCCTCCAGGTGATTAAGCTTAAGGCCAAATTCTGCTCCTGTGAGCAGAACTCAAGAAGTATTTTGCCTACAGGAACTGTGAGAATCTCTCCTTTCTCTCTCTGTCAGATGGTCCTGAGGTACCAAGGCCACAGCTGCTGTCACAATGCTAAGCTTGAGGCAGTATAGTTACATAAATTACAGCTTCTTATCCCTTATGCATCACTCAAGCAACAAATGCCTTTTTCCAAAAAAGCCACTGAATTTATCTTTTGCAGACCTTTTTAGTATTTGAATGCATCAGTCACAGCACACTAAGTTGTTCTGGAAGGCTACTGCCTTCTAAATCTGTGTGACCCAGTAGTTGTATCAAATCTTTTGTGTCCTGAGTGAGTGTGATTCTCCCCCTCACAAACTGAGCAGGTACTTTAATGTAGGGTGTGGCCCTGAATCTCAGCAAATACTACTGACCTCAAAGGAAGACACAATGTTTTCTCACACAACCACCATCTAAATATGATAACTGTGTGTTAAATGCACATTTAACACACAGGTTTCTACAGAAGCTAAAAATATATGTTCTGTGGATATAGATGCGTCAAATTTTCTTTATCCCGTGTGAACTCTGTGCATTACAATCAAGTCTCTTTTTCATCACTCTTCCCACAGCTCTTAGGACTTGCTCTTCTGGTATTGTTCCTACTCAGAACTGGTGTGCAGTACTCCCACTTCAGATTCACCACAATGCCATTGCTCCAATGTTTCCTTGAGATAAATTCAATCTAATTCATGTCCAGAACATCTAGGCAAGTACTTGATTATAAAGAATGTGCTCACCTCTATTTGAAATTTTTTATTAATTAATTGACCATTAGCCTCTTGCAAATTTGAAACTACTTTAAGCACAACGCAGAAGATGATTATAATTACCAATATTTAAATTAAACTACTATGTGGTTTTAAATCACTGTCTTCCCAAATCTCATGCCAGGACCTGAGTACATTCTCCACCAGTGGAGTTCAGTTGGCTGCCATGACCTGGCTTTCTGGAGGGCAACAAGGGAGCTGAAGGGAGGCCTTAGTCTACAGCCGTGTAGTGAGCATTGCAGCCATGTCCATGCTTGTCTATCTACTCAGTCAGTCCAGAACCCTGACCTGCAGGTTTTTCTTTGCTTCACCAGACTGCTCCTACATGTGGGTCTCAAACATACTTTCAGTAGAATATGGTTGTTTTTCTTTCCATAAGGATTGTTTTTAGATTGTTTTTAGGGTTATTTAACAACTTTTTCATAAGCTAGAGAGGTGTCTAAATACTGCTGATGTATAATGTGATAACCAGTCTTAAAAGGTGATTGAATTATTGCTAGACATTTCCAGGGGTTTTATTCATGTAAGTCCCCAGCTCTGTGCAGTTCTGATGGACATTTTCCTATTCAAAGCTTTTATTTGTCCCTTTTCCATGAGCCCTTCTGCTTCTCTTTTGTGCACAGGAATGTTTAACAAAGTTCATTGGCACCAACATATTCACCATTCACCATATTCACCATTGCAGTTGGTGTTGATCTCACAAATAATTCTGTTGTGCTTGCAGGGAATGGGTAATGGAATGGGCAAAAAAACATATTCTCATAGAGACAGAAAGCTCAGCATAAAAATGCAGTTAGGGAGCACAGAAAACAGCAGAGTCCCTTTTAGTGCAGAGATCACAAAAGAGCTAATTTGCCAGAATGCCATTCCAAACCCATGACCACAGCATTAGTAATGCTGCAAGAGTATGGAGTGCACCTGAGCCCTGTGCTCGTTAACCTTTTGGGTTAATGTGCAGTTCACAAACATAAAGAGTCTGTGTGTGTGTGCTATAGGAGAATGGAGAGGGAAAAGCAAATATAAGGGAAGGAAAGAAGGGGGAATAACTCAAGGAAAGGACAGAGTCCTTTTGATTCTTAAAATGAACTGAGCATTGTTTTTCTCCCATGCAGAACTGTACAAAAATGAATGAAGAAAAGCATTCCAACAGAGAAATGAATGAACATACAATTTAGATAATCTATCAACCAGATAATTGTCTTATAAGGAAACTGCTAAAAACAGTAGAAATATTTGATCTCAGATTTGTCCAGATTCCAGACCTGATCATCTTTATTTTGTGATCAATGGCCAAGGTAAAGTGATCAGATGTCTCAGATTGTACAAGTATCAGTTTTTAATAGACTGGTGGCACAGTGTTCAGTGATATTTTTTTTCTTTTTATTAAATGCAGATCCTATTTTTATTCTGCCACTGATCCGCCCTTGGTACAAAAATGGCTGAATCAGAGACTCTGCTCCTCCTCCCCTGTATGTTATATCTACAGTAGATTATCAAATTCACATTAACACGGAGGAGAGTACAGCCTGGCACCTGCAAAGTGTTTTCAAATATGACTGCTTAATGTCTCTTGGCAATGCCAGTTTGTAACAGGAAGCCAAATAGTGTGGTGCAGCCAAGGATCCATTTCATAAGATCTCTATCTCCAGGCAATTTAACTTGGCCACAGCAGACTTGGAATGCAGTTTCACTTTACTCTGCTGCCCTGTGCTTGCTCCCATTTCATCCTCTTCAACACCCCTTTTTTTCCTCAACCTCTCACTTTCATCTTCCAGATGGAGAGACTGGGCCCTTTGCAAAGCTGGTCACATGGACTGAAGGAATAAGGTGACTGTTTCTGCTGTTGTTACATTTAAAGGACATAAAACTGTTCCTGAAATTCATGCTGTTCAGGTAGGCCTGATCAATGACCAAGATTTTATCTCTCAGTTAAAGCTGAATCAGGCACAGCAATTAAGAGTAGCAGGCTTCTGATAAGCACCTAGAGAGACCTTAATTGTTTATGGCCATTTTTGTTAAACTAAGCATACACTAGTGTTAGCTGTCTAAATTAGTATTTAATATATCCTACTACTTATAATATTTCCTATATAGAGGTTTGGGGTTTTTTTCGTAGTTTCAGTAGTCTTTGGTGCTTTCACTTCCTGTTCTAGTCAACGGATTGAAGATGTTATTTGATCACTTTCCATTCAAGAAATGGCAGCGTTCAAGGAAAGCGAGTGCTGCACTGTACTGTCAGTGCAGCTTTTATAGCATACAAGTTAGTCTTGTGAACAATCTTGGAGGTTTTGATCAGTCTAAAATACACCACATTTTCTTGAAATAGGACTTTGAAATGTTATCTCTAAGTTCTAAATGAGATAGTAATAAAAGCTTCTCCAGCTCTTTAATAATGAATGGAGTTATGCCATTTTATCTGCATAGGAATACAGTAAATGAAATCAAAGCAGCATAGACATAACTCTTACATTTTCAAAACTGCTAAGACAACTCTGTGTACACTTGAATCTTTCTTCCTATACGTACTTACTGCAGAAATATAGTTTGCTATATTGCTGTTTTCAAACTGAGAGCCTGCTGCTGCATTTAGTGAACTCATACCTTATTAATGCTCCTATTCACTTTAGGATCAGAAAGGTCAATCCTGCAGCATTTGACAACTTCGGCAATGATTCATGTCTTTGATCTTATATTTTGTCATGTAATTAGTGCCAATGAAGGCCCCATGGGTCCTTCCTGTTGCATACAAATGGAATAGGCACCTTGTACTGTATTTATTATAACCTAGGCTTGCCAAGTCTCAGCATCCCAGTTCTAAGTATTTGAATGTTTAGGCCCCAGCTTTGTGTCATGATTTGTCAATAGGGTGTTTGTAGTTGGGAGAATATTTCTCAATTTGCGTATCTCCTTCTTGTAGTCTAGCATCTGGAAATACAAATGAGCTTTTGGAGACTGAAGTTTTGCTGCAGCTCACTGCTGGCATTTCATTGCTAGATGGATATGTAAACACAGAGTGATTTTTTTTTTCTTTGCATCTAGCTAAGTAAAAAAAAAATATTAATCAGTCCAAAACAAGTCGGTATGTCACAAGTTGACAGCATTTTTCTCTGCCCCTTGTAAGAATGGTGATAGAAAGGATAAAAAATACAGTTCAGTATCTTTAGCAACACCAATACTATATTTCATTCCTCTTGCTGTTCTCTTATTTTTGAAGGATTGAACTCTTTCATGTAAATGTAAGTAAGTAGTAATAAATAGCAGACTTGATTTTTGCTCTGTGGACTTTTCTTTGATCTGTGCTGGTTCCTTGTTTGGGGTGGCTGTCTCTGCTCTTTACTGCACAGGAGCAAGAAAAATAGATGTTTCACAGCCTGCACCTACTAAGCAGACACTGTAGTCCAGGCACCCACAGCAGGCAGGTTGGGAGCAGGCAGTGCATCAGGCAGATACGCGTCTGCCTCTGAACCACAAAACACATTTCATCCCTAATAATAGTTCATGTCTCAGCTACATGAAAGCTTTATTTTTAGAAAGCTGCTGGTTTTAGAGTCAGAAGCTTTTTGCTCTGATTAGTTCATATAAAAGATATTTATATGTTTATATTCCTTGTGGAAAATGCTGCTGAAAAAAACATTCAGGTGAAATACATTCCTTGGCAGACACTTGTTTAAATAGGTCTGGTTTTTGGTGCTTGTTTTTTAAAAAATCAGTACAATTTTCAAGGAATGTAAACCTTCATGTGACAATTGCTATTTTGCTGAGAGCATGGTTTTCAAGGGAAAAATGATAAAAAATGTTTAGTCATGCCTATCTTCAAAATAGACTCCGTAATGTTCAAAAATCCCACAATTTTGTTACAAATATTTATGAGTTCTTTTTTTTAGAATGCAAGTTTCTGAAAAAAAAAAAAAGGGTGCTTCTATGAGTATCTTGGGTTTCAGGGAGGGGGAGGGGAGTAGGCTTACATAATATCAATCAATTCATTGCAGATTGTTGAAACAGTCCAAAACTGTGAGGGTTTTTTTTAAATATCTCATTTTACTAAGCTTATCCTCATGGTAAGACCTAGTTCATATTTTTTTAATGGTTAGTGTTGACTTTGTTATGAATTTGTATGTGAACATGTGGCATGGCTAAATTGTATTAATTCAGTAAGACTGAATAATAGATTGTAAGGTATTTTAATATTAACGGAAAAGCTAATAGCTTTTCCTCTGCTTTAGAAAGACAAGCAAATGAAGTAGCCTTAAATGAAACATGGAGACTGTGGGTATTCATGATGTTTTTGTGAGTCAAGCAAAATCTTAATGTGGCCTTTTTCCTTCCGTCTGTTACTGTCGTTGCATTCAAAAAGAATCTGCCTACCATAAATTACCATTATTGCTGCTTTGCTCTTATAAATCTTCTCCTCTAAGGTGCTCTTGATACCTTACTAGCTTACATGAATCAAACCTTTTGTGATCCTCATGAGGTAAAAAAGCTACCCAAACCCTTGAAATTCTCTGTCTGAAAGAAATATTGAAGATACTGCAATGACAGAAGCTTTTTCCAGTGTTTCTGATCTTATCACAAAGAATTTCTGAGAAAGCTGTCATGCTTAAATTTAAAACCTGAAAAACATATTAATTTATTGCAAGCAGATATCACTGAACTAAAAATGTTTGTATCATATTCTTCCAAACAATTCAATAAAACATATATATAATAATCTATCTATAATCTCTTCAAATTAATACACTCCATGCCTATCTCTTCTGATACACATCAGAAAAAAAATCACCAACAACTGAAGTATCAGATTAATCAACAGACAACAGACAATAACTACTATGTGCATTGCTAGTTTGTGTTCCTGTTTAGCCAAGTACTTAGGCACATGCAAATCACATCTCATTTCAGAGATAAGTACATGATTAAATGCTTTACTGAATGGAGATGGACTGCTGAAACAAGACACTGGGCAGTATTTCAGCTCCTGACATCAGTCAGTACCTTATGCCCCAAAGATCCAAATAGAGATATCTATTAATTTTATTGCTTTTCAAATCAGGCTTATAATATACAGAGCTTTACAGTATTTTTGAACTATTTTAGTCAGTTGATAAAAAGACTTCATATAATTTCAAATTTCTGCTGCTTTATTAAAAAATTAGTGGGCTCTTTTTCTGGGTTGCCACACTATTTAGTTGCTAATCCATTTGTTTTCTGGAATCTATAGCAACCAAATACTTTATGCTACAGCCACCCAGTAACTGTCACTACTCACCACAACAAAGAGAATGAAGTAAATGAAAGCCGTTCTCTTAAGAGACATGGAAAAAACCCCACATTCTTTTCCCTTCATGCAACTTTTTTAGATGAAAATGAGCTGATCAAAGAGATCCATTCCATAAACCTCACTGATTTGTAACATTAAGTTACAACATCAACCCTTAGGTAAAAAATTCTCTACTGGCTACATACCTTAAAGCTATCAATGATATTAAATCTTATGAAGTAAGAATTAAAGCTATTTTTATTGCCCTATGCTAGAGGAATGTTTAAACTGTCTACTCACATAGCTAAAAGAGGGAAAGGGAAAGGCAAGAACTCACTCAGGTATCAATGAACAACAAACTTGCTAGCAGATTATGCTTTTATTTGTATCACAGAAACTTCAACCTCACGTTTTAACAAAAAAAAAAAAAAAAAGGTGAGTGAAGGGGGAAATATCAGTATGGGCAAAATATCAGGATGGGTATAACCTTGGTTTTCCTTGAAATTCAATTCTGTTAAACACAAATCCTCAGATTACCTTTGCAGCTATGAAAATGTTACCAGTCCTGTTCATTTAATACAGCACTCTTCATTCTTCTGTTTCTTTATAAAACAACAGATTACTCAGCTGCCATCTCTAAACTATTAAATCAATCTAACCATGTATTAAACATCTTTCAAATTCCTCAAAATGCTGTTTTCCTGTCATATTTCTTTAGCAGTACAAAATCCAAATGTGACAAGGAATAAAGCTCTTTGATGTAAAGAGCTGGTCCTATAGACAGATCCCCACTGGGCAGATGGTTATTTTTAATAGTCTGACCTAATTTCTTAGTAGTGAACCAGGAATAACATAAAGCCCTATGGAGGAACTGGTCTATTGTGTTGAAGTAACAAGAGAGAACACTAGATATTCACAACAGCAACATTTGTTGGTCTGAGTTCAGTCTTAACAAAGCCCACGAACATTTACTGTCACAACAGTTAAGGCTTCCGAAGATGAAAAGACTTATTATGACTGACCTATCATATGACATCATGCCAAACTAGCCATCTTTAGGAGCTGAGGTAAGCCTTCAGAAAGTGTTTTCTGTATGAATACTGAGTGACTCCTGATTTCCTTTGCAGCATTTTCTCACTTCTTTCTCTTTTTCATAAGTGTCACCAAACCTGAATGTGAGTAAATCATATTGTCTTGTTCTACCCTTCCCATCTTTCGCCCATTCTCATTACCTTGGTTCCTCTTCTATGTTTCATTTGACCTTTTCAGAACTACTAAGATCAGAGGCTGGTAATCAGTCTTAGTGAAAGGAAAAAATACATTCTACATATTTCAAGGACATAAAATCTACTTTTGTTCCCATTGCATTCAGTGATGTTCACTTTATTTGGAACCAAAGTTGAGAGTAGAATCTAGACCACAACAGACAGATGATTGGAAGCTGCTAGACAATAAACCCAGATCAAACCAACAAAACCAAAGAAAAAGAAACTTTACATAGTACTAGCTACATTTAGTCCAATTTCAATTCTTGCATTCATCAGCTCTGCACAGTAGCAGAAGTTTATTTGAAACAAAAAATAGTAAACTTTTCATCCAGCAATTCATTTAAAAAGTTGTCAAGGATAAAATTAATGATGTACAGTCAATTGTGTGTTAGCTAAAACAAAAGTTTATAGTCCCTGTGCTCAAAGACAAACAAGCTGCATCCATGTCTTTGATGGACCATAAGTAAAGTACTTGTTTACCACACTATAATGGTCTGTTAGAGTAAGGGCTATTTCCCCCAAATGGACCTATTTGTTCAAACATTCCTGGTACAAGAAAATGCCATGTATAACTGTCAGTTCACCTCAGACGTAGTACCCAACATTTTATTTGTTTTGAAAACTAAATTAAGTCTCGTTTTTTCCAACCTTATTTAACAAGGTTTTTCTAAACTGTTCAGAGAAAATAATATTTTAATCTCATGAACTGGCTTCAGTTACTATGGCTGATCTTGCTAACATTCATCCTCAGTGCACCAATCACCCAAATTGAAATACTGGGTAAGACTTCTGCTTATTCTTTCATCTCTTGATAATCCATTGCTTTATGACAATATGAAAACAAGTAATGAGAAAATATAACCAGTGAGTTTCCCTCTATTGAAAACCCCAACTGAATATGTCAATACAAGTTCATGTATAAATTATAACTATACCAGAAAATGCTTTGTCTCCTCACAAATGCCAGTTGTCCATCTTTTCTAGGACACTCAAAAGAGAACATGCATGGAGTGACTTGGAAAAACAGTCCTCCTCAATGCACAGTGTTTAAGACCTTGCAGATTTATGCGAGAGTAAGCAGCAAGTGAAAATGGTTCCACATTAAATAATTTCTAAGGGGCTTTATGTTAACAAGCACACTATGACTGAAGATAGTAGTTATGATATTAACAGATAGATAACTATCACAGAATCACAGACTATTCTGAGTTGGAAGGGACCCACAAGGACCATCAAGTCAACTCTGAAGTCAATTGCCCATACAGGGGATTGAACCCACGACCTTGGCGTTATTGCAACCAAGTTTTAACTAACTGAGCTAACTATTCACTCATTTTCAGTGTAAGAATTTTATCTGAAGAGATACCCTAAGAGTCTAGAAATCTTCAAGTGGACAATATAGGGGGCTGTTTCACATTAAAATAATAATTAAAAAAAAAAAAAGAATAAGCTAGGAATTGGAAGAGGGAAGTCCCCCTAACGAACAAGGCACCTACACTTGGGCAAACATCTTAGATTTTATCTGTGTTTCTGCTTTCATCTCCATTTGTTTATTCTATCCAGATATTACAGTTTTGTGGACAAAAATTTTCCCCAGTATCTTTTTAAGCAGTAGCACAAATCTCATATTCCCGTGCAATATATTGGTAATTTATTGTATTTTTAATGTTAAAGTGACTCTTTAGGGTCTCAGGCAAGAAATCCTAGAATATGATTAGTGGAAGTCCAGTTAACAAACCTGCAGACTAATTTCTTCACAAAGCAGAATTGGTCACCATGATTTATTCTGCATGTAGAAGACTATATACTTGTGGCAGCTATTTCAATCTCTTGGGCAATCTTTCCTTCATCTAGTTCTACCTTTTCATAGCTGTACTCCCAGACAAGAGTCCTTTATAAAGTTGCACATGGATCAGTTGTATGGGTGGTGTAATGCAACTATTTAATCTTTCTTTGGAGTAAATGTGTTAAGTATTTAAGCTGTATATGCTCAATATATATGCTTACAGTTAAGTATATGCTCAAGTCCCCTTGAGAAAGTTACACTGGTTATTCTACAAAGTTCAAAGAAGTAGCAGGTAAAAAAAAAAAAAAAAGTCAAAGAATGCAAGTATTTAACCAGGACATACCACACTAAATACCATTATATGTATTGTTTTCCTCCACACAATCCTTTTAAGCATTTCCTGTCAAAAATTAATGAGAATTAATACAATCAAAGTATAGGTTCCACAGATGGTTAAATCTTTCTGTTATCATGTTGCAGAAATGAAAGTTGCTTGCATGATATATTTTCTGTTAATATTATAGTCCATTCTTTAACCATGGGAGGTCTTTCCAATATCTAAGTATAATTTGTTTTTAACAGCTTGAGACTTTTTCTTCTTCTTTGTGATTTTTCTTTATACATATTATTTGATTTATTAAACAATACTCCCTATGTGCTCATGGTGCTTCAAGAAATTCAACAGAATCAAACTAAAAGGCAAGAAACTTCAATTACTTGTAAAAGAGAAACCTCTTAATGCAGACTCTAGAAAGGAAAATGAGTAGCAGCAGGATTCCCTTCGGTGTAGATTTTTCAGGCAAAGGTCACAAATGTTTTTATCTGCAGAGCTGTTGATCATCAAATCTCACTGAAGACAATGTGAACTGCAAGTGTTCAGCATAGTACAAACCTCCATCATGTATATGTCAATAATCAAAAATGAGGAGATGAAAAGCTCTATCAAAGTGTAAATAGTGTAAAACAAACAAACAACCACCACCACCACCACCACCAACAACAACAACAACAAAACCACGCACAAAAAAACCCAACAAACCCAAAACATAATGGAGAACATATACAACCAATGTCCTGAAAATCAGAGGTGCTGATACCTGAAGGGTGATGCTTTGGTTTGAATGGAAGTCTCACAAAAATATCTTCTGGGGAATAACGTTAAAAAAACCCCATAATTCTAGTATCTTGCTAGTCCAAGAGATGAACATTAATTTGAAGCCAAACCAAAAGGGAAATTTTAATCTTTCTCACAGAAATATCTACCTCCTCCTTAAGTTATATGTTGTGTTTTCCATGATAAAACAGAACATTTCAAATAACATATTTCCAAATGAATTTGAAATTAAAAAGGATCTCTTTTAATGTCTTACTTAAAAAAGACTGAGATTGCTATAAATATAGTACTGATTTGTCCATAGGTTCCAAAAACTTTAACCTGTAATCATTAGTTCAAAAGTAACCTAAAATTAAATATCACCAGTGAAAATACAGACTTCAAGAAGATAAGATCTTATTTTTAATGTGATGCATAAAAGCTGTGTCATCTGGCCTGATAAACCCCATCCTCATCACTTTTGACAACACATCATTTAGGTAACCAATTTAGGTATTTGTTTTGTGTAAACCCTGGCCTGCCTTTATTCCTGCCTGTAGCGTTTGTTTGTTTGTCCTGTTCTGTTCCAATCGTAAATTGAAAGTGTTTCATGTTTACAAATACTGGTTATAGTGGGATCTAGGTAAGAGTGACTTTTATGCCACCAGTATAAAGACAAAAATAATCGTTAATTATAGCTTTAATGAAGACATTTATTTGATATGCAAAGCTTGGCAAGATGCTATACTGTGAAGTATTTTTAATTCCCTGTTATGTATTTTGATTTCTACTAAGTCTGTAGACTTTATCTCCATAAGTGGTACTCCTGGAGAAGCATTTTAAATGCCTTGCTTTCTAAGACAAGGTTATGAAATTTCGCATTCCTATAATGTATGTTTTTCTTTCCTTTTTGTTTAAAAAAGAAGAGCTGAACCATGAAACCCTGACTGTGATAAATGTTCCTTGCTAATCAACACAACAAAACAAAACAAAAAACTCTTAGTAACAGAGACATGGAGAGACAAAACAAGTAATGACCATTTCTCTTGACAGCAGAATAGCACAACATAAAACACATATTTGGTATGTAAAACAGGAACTCCTAAAGACACGTTTTTACAAGACCTGAAGCATTCTCTGTTCATTTCACCAAAATATTTTAAACACACGTTAAATGCTAACTTGAAGTGTTTTTCAGTGACCTGGAATGTCTATCATTATTATTAAAATTTTCTATTTCAGCCAGGTTTCTGATGAACCTAGTCTGTTCCATCAAATGCAAATTGGTAGCTTTTTTATTAGGCAGCAGGCACCAAATATGAATACCTGGTGAATATGCCTGACCAACTTCTCAGAAATGTAAGGTACTCTGATAATCTTTTAAGAAAGTTTCCCAGAAATAGAAATTTTCTTGATTGTCTGAATGTTTTTATCTTGTTCTTTTCTATTTCTCAAGGAGAGAATATGAGATTCCACTTTCTGCAATTCTAAAATAGCCAGAAGGCTAATTTTAAATAAAAACTATTGTGCTGTGCTGGTTTTGGCTTGGATAGAGTGAATTTTCTTCACAGTGGCTAGTATGGGGCTATGTTTTGGATCTGTGCTGACCACAAGGTTGATAAAATAGAGATGGGGGTTTTTTTATTGTTGAGCAGGGCTTGCACAGAGCCAAGGTCTTGTCTGCTTTTTGTACTGCCACATTGGCAAGTAATTTGGAAGGGGACATAGCTGCAACAGGTGACTCTGACTGAAGGAATATTCCATACCATATGGCATCATGCTCAGTATTTAAAGTGGGGGGAAGAAGGAGGAAGGGACGGACATTCAAAGTGGTGGTGTTTGTCTTCCCAAGTAACAATTATATGTGATGGAGTCCTGCTCTCCTGGGAATGGCTGAACACCTGCCTGCCCAAGGGAAGTAGTGAATTATTTCTTTGTTTTGCTGCTTTGCTTTTGTGTGTGACTTTTGATTTCTCTGTTAAACTGTGTTTATCTCAACCACAATTTTTCTAGGTTTTACCCTTTCAGTTCTCTCCCCAGTCCCACTGGTCTGGAACTGAGCAGATGGCTGCATAAGGTTTGGTTGCTGGCTGGTCTTAAACTCCCACACATGCTTAGCTAGGTGTTGTGAGTGGACAGCAAAGCAGGTGGATCCTAAAAAACTGTTCTCTCTTCCTATTTGCCTTGTTTTCTTTTGAATGTTGGAGAAGAAGAGGGACAGCCTTTGATGATTTGAAATTTTCTGGCTCACATTATTTACTCTCTGAATGCTTGAAATACACATAGCTTTAGGAAGCTTTAATTTAAGTGGCTATGTACTTTAAATTCTTCAGTGGTGAGATTATTGGCTGGATTTGAATGTATTTGTCAGTAGTAAAATTCCCATGATTGCACAGCTACACCAATGATTTGCATAGACTGTTCTTTACCAGAGCTTTATAATGATCGAGGTGCAGAGCTGAGTCACTTCCAAATGCTTCCACTGACATATTTTTTGTTGTGTGGCAAAATCCTCAACTACAATCTTAACCAACTCCAGTGCTCTGAACTGATAATGAAGCCTATCTTTTCCTTTTTGAATGGAGCTGCTGTATTCAGCAATTCTCCATCTATGGAAGGCATTTGGGTGGTGAACTTATTAAAAGATCCCCCTCTTGAATACCAGTCAGACAAAATGTAGCCAACAAAAAGGAACAAAAAAAATCTGAAAAATTTTACTATAATTTTTTTATGATCTTCATTTGTCGAAAGTAAGTACATTGGGAAGGATTTGATGTTTGTGCAGCAAGATTTCAGTAGTACTGTAAAACTGGATGCAAGGATAAAAAGCATTCAGAAAGAAGTCTTTTTGCTTGAAAGATGCCTGCTAACTTACAATGTCATCCTTATCATCAGGAATCAGCTATGGCACAAGAGAAGATAAATGGTGACCAGGGAGCCATAGACACAGCTGCTTGGTCACCTCAAGGAAAGCAATGAGTCCTTACTGAGTGGGAGACAAAGCAACACCTATCAGAAGAAACAGGGATGGGTTGTTTAAATCCCAGACAATTTTGTGCCCCGAAGACTTTCTTAGGGTAATCCAGCAACCCTAACTGAAGTGGTACTTTCTTGTGTGTGTGGCTGTCAGCTCCATTAAGCTCAGCCCAGTCTTGATCTAAGTCCCTTTAACTGCTACATTATCTATAATTTTAGCAAGCCTCATTTTCATTCCCATTAGATCCAAGCCTCACTGAGAAGCATTGTATTAAAATCAGCTTGCTTTTTTAACAATTTGAAAATCTTTCCAGCAGTAACCAAATTGTCCCAACTTTTTCCCATAAATAATATTCTTATAAGTAAAGATGTCAATAGTTCATACTGCTACATGCAAAATAAATAAAAATATGAAAAAATCTCTGTTGGATGAAAAACTGCACTGACAACCAGTTGTGCCTAGGAACACTAAGTACAGGGAAGTTAGAACATGCCTGTTACTGACAGCAGCTGAACTGAGTTTGAGCATTCCCCTTCCCATGTTATGTGTGTCCCTCACTTTTCGACTGCATATAATAGCATATTTTTCAACCATAACTAATACTGCTGCAGGTAATTCAATTTCTTCTATGTAACATAATTATCACTGGAGGAAACAAGAGGGTCAAGGTACCATTCTAATTTTCTGTGACTTTCTCATCCAGAACGTATACCTTCCCATCCCCTAAGCACAATATTGTACATTGTATTTTGTGCCACCACAATGTTCATAGGATACAATAAGGCTCATTTTTCCGTACCTCTCACTTCTGTAAGCATGGTATATAAATCACAGCAGAGTTGCTAACAGCGTGTGACTGACAATCTTGTTTGACAGACAATCTGTGATCCTTTCAGCCTTTTACTAATAAGCTCATTAGGATAGAAGGGCTGAAAATACTTTCTAGGATATAGCAATGAACCTCAGCAAATTCAGTGCATGTCTGACCAGTCAAACTTTGGAGAATCAATCTCTTTTCAATCAAAACTTTGTCAGGTTCTGCTAAATGTCTTCTGAAGGTTACCCTGCCTGGGGGTTTTTTTGTGTGTTTTCTTTTTTTGTGTGTGTGTGTGTTTGTTAGTTTGTTTGTTTGTTTTATTTTCTTCTTCTCTCACTCTTTCTGTGTTTGGGATTTTTTGTGGGATTCTTTGGTAATATGGGTTCCATCACAAACCCAAAAAATCCTTCCAAAGTAATGTAGGTCAAGGTGAAATGGTTCTGAACATTTTTTTTTTTTTTTTTTTTTTTTATTTTCAAAGTTCAGCCTTGGAAAACCTTTTAAGAGATTTTTGCTGGTTTTTAAGGTATGACCTTATTTTGGATGAACTTTTAAAAAGCATTAATTTTAAGAAAAGCCTTAAAGTACCTGCAGCCTAGTGACATTGGCATTTAGACTGAGGTTTCTAAAATGAAAATGGAAAACTACTTCAACAGTGACTGAACAAGCTACTTTATACCTTCTTTTCATATTCTGGCAATTATAAAAATCCCATTTGACACATGAGCACATTTTGAGGCTTTAAAATGAATTTAGAAAACAAAAAAAATTACTCCAAAAATAGCCCTGAGATGTAAGAGTCTAAAAACTAATGATCCCAGTCTCCGAGTAAAAACTGGAATGCTTTATTGAACATGCAACCTGCAAATTTAAGGGTCTCACAGGCAGGACATGCTAATAAGGAGGATGGATTATGGTAACATATGTTAACTAGGGAGTTATACAAGTTTCAGCTAGATTGCACAATTAGTTAATATTTTCTATAACAGGGATTTCCATGTCAGGGAGAAACAAAGAGTTTCAACATGGTTTGATAACATTACCTCAAAGTCCATTTTCATCTTGGAGCTGGAGACATGCTAATCTTCTTTGTGGAACATCAAGAGGCCTTGTCTGGTCCTTAAGTGATGGGATTTGTCTCAGCCTCTGTTGACCAAGGCTTACTGTTGAAGCTTGTCAGTTCCTTTTCTGCTTGGAGTTGAATTTGATCCCTACATTGAGATAATCACAGAATCAAAGAATATGCTGAGTCGGAAGGGACTCACAAGGATCATCAAGTCCATCTCCTGGCCCTGCACAGGACCATCCCCAAGAGTCACATTGTGTGGCCGAGAATGTTGTCCAAATGCTTCTCAAACTCTGTCAGGTTTGGTGCTGTGACTACTTCCCCAGGGAGCCTGTTCCAGTATCCAACCACCTTCTAGATAAAAAACTTTTTTCTAATATCCAACCTTAACCTCCCTTGACACAACTTCAGGCCATTTTCCCAGGACCTGTCACAGGTCATCACAGAGAAGAGATCAGTGCCTGCCCCTCCTCTTCCCCACAAGGAAGTTGTAGACTGTGATGAGGTCTCCCCTCAGTCTTCTCTTCTTCAGTCTGAACACACCAAGTGACCTCAGCCACTCCTCATATGGCTTCCCATAAAATTAAAATTTTTCTCCTCTTGGGAGAGGAGGATGTCTCCTGCTGGGCTTTTCTTTTTATTCTACTACTAATGTTCTGAATTCTGAGCTTTCCTCTTTTTTAGACCTTTTCACTTTCTGTAGTCACTTCAGGCTCCACCTGCATTAAACATCCCCTCGCTCTTCTAAGCCTCTTCCACCTAACCTCTGAATTTTCTCTTCTTTCAACGACAATGGGAGCTACAGCTGAATATGATCATGAGGAAAGACAGAGAAGCTGCAGGGTTTTTTGTAACAAAACTACAAAGTCTCAGCAGGCTGATATAAAGGAATAATAATAGCAAGGAGTCAATAAGGAGCACTAAAAAATCAATGTAGATAGTGAAAACAAAGAATTAGACAACTACTTGCCTTAGGCAATACTTGAAGATGCCAGGATTAGACTAAGACAGCTTGACTGATGTCCGGAATGTCTGTGTCATTCCTTTATCCTTTTTTCCCTCCCAGACTCTTCTTACTTCAGAGCAAGAATCAGTCAAAGGTCAGTATCACAGAAAGTTGTTTCTTTCAACTATGTCACCAGAAAGCCATTCACTTCATTCCTTGTGGTAAAAGGATAAGATAAAGCTGTGGCATCAAATTTGAGATAGGTAGAGTCTGGGCACAGAAATCCAGGGCATCAATGCAGAATTGTCATGGTCACCAAAACCCTGACAGCAAAATTGTCCATATGTACCATCTTCAGCAGCTATATGTATTCCGATCTCATTAATACTTCGGAGATACAGCCTGTGCATCATTCAGATTCTATTTCTGCCTGCCAGACCTTTAATTCTTCTTGGCACAATGACCCAGCTTCATCATGGCCACCACATATGTTAGACACATTATTCTATAGTCAGGCAGCTAGGGGACCATAGGGTGGATCTCGATGTTCCTGGAACATAATTCACCAGTGCCTGTGCAAGAATGAGTGCTGTCCTCCTTTCCTTTCTTTGTAATTTCATAGCTCCTTATGTCAAGGGGAAAGCTGCTCAAAAATACGCACCTCCTCATATCTCTCAATCCCTCAGCTGTGCAGATCAAGGTAACCCTGTAATTCCTTGTTGCCAAAGGGTAAGATTCAGCTTTGGCGTGTAAAATGCAAAAGTCAGGGGACAGACTAAGATGTTTGAGCTCTGTGCAGAGAGGGGAGCTTATTCTTCAGACAATTCTCCAGAAAATCTGAAGTTCTGGAAAGCTTAGAGGCAGCCTCTAAGTATCACCAGGTCAAATGCTGTGCTTCAGAGAGAAATGAAATGTGTACAGAGCCTTAGCCATTAGGGTTTTGCTAGCTCTATCCTACTCACCGTTCAGATAGTAAGAATTATTTTTTTCTTCCAGATCAACATAACCTCACCTATCTCCCTATCACACAGGAATTTGCATAGCATCTCTGAATTGCTGAATTATTCTGTTCTTTCCTTTCACACTGCTTGACACCTATCTTGGAGCAGTCACCCTAAGCTATCTAAGTGTTACACTAAATGATCACTGGATCAGTATATTTTAAGGTAAGGATAAAGGGATTCTCGTGTCAGTAAAAGTTTACATGTTTTGGGAAAGTGCTTGGATGCAAGACACCCTCTTTGCCTGATCATTGCAATGGATATGCAAATTATTCATTGGAGCTGTACAGCCATTTTACAAAATGACTCCTGGTAATTAAATAAGAAGGGCAGCTGCTAGGAAAGGAGAATGTAACCTGTTCCCAGCTCAGTCATGCTCTTACCTACAAGAACTTACTGTTCTTGCTAGGTGCATGAAATTGTTTATTATTGTGCCTCATTTTCAATCTCATTTTGAAGCCATCAAGTGAGACACATTTAATTTTTGTTAATTACTAATAGTGAATATTCTCTTGACATGAAGATATTATACTGCACCCTGTTTTGCCAAAATGTAAATTGAACTTAATTTTAAAATCTCTAATTAATTGTGTAGTTTTAGAATGCAGTTTTGTGTTTCCTTTTAACTTGCAATCTTATCATGAGCATATAATGCTAATTATAGTTACCTAAAATCTAGGTATTGTAATTGGATACACAAAGTGCAAACAAATTGCTGATAAAATATCTTACAGGTCACACAAAACCAATCTTACGCCAATTAATTTAAGCTCAGAAATTGGAGACAGAGAAAATAACTCAATTTGAATGATAAACTAGGAACAAAGACAAGAAGCACAAATAAACATAAGCAATAGGATCTATTACTGAATTTCATCACAGCTGAGACACAGGCTAACACACAGGTACGACAATCAGTCCTCTTCTAAATGTTAATGTATATCAAACAAAAGGTACAATACCATTGTGGACAGCAGTTAAGAAGCCCTTAATCTGACCAATGACTAGTGAGATTCTTTGCAGTCTGAAATGAATGAGTGACCCAGCAATTAAAAAGGAAATGGTCCTACTCGATCCAGTTTCCTGACAGGAGTGTTTAGACAGAAGAAGTTATGAAGGAATGCCAGGGGTGATTAAGGAAAGCTTTTAACCGTCTTAGTCACAGCACATGTGGATCTGGACATGAAAGAAGCTACTTGAAAGTGTATATAGATCAAAATTAGCAGGCACAACAACAGGATGATGTTGTGATGTGCTTCTTCTGTAGACTGCCTGATGCAGAATAAGTATATGAAGCCTTTTACAAACTGCAGAAGTGAGCCTCTCATTCACAGTCCCAGTGATCATAGGAGATATTTACTATTCCGACAATACAACACAACCAACATAGGAGGTTTCTGGAGTGCACTGGAAGCATTCACATGGTTGATCAAGAAAACAGTAAGGAATGATGCTTAGCTGAGCTTCTCACAAACAAATTAGAACTCAGAGATGTGAATATCAGAGGCAAGCTTGCAGCAGTGACATGAGACGATGCTGTTCAGGATCCTGACAGGAGGGACAAAGAAAAAATCAGAATATGCCCCTGGACTTCAGGATAGCAGACTGTCCTCTTCAGGAATCTACTCAGAAGAATTCTATGTGATACAGCCCTGGAGTGGATTCCAGGAGGAAAGAAGCATGCAGGATACTTGGCCGAGTTTCAAGGATCACCTTCTCCAAACTGACAAATGGTCTATCCCAATAAGCGGGAAATCAAGCAAAGGCAGCAAGAAGCCTGGATTCGTGATCAAAGAGCTCCTGTCTAAACTCAGACATAAAAAGGAAGTGTACAAAACACAGCTGACTTGTGAGAAATACAGAGAAACCCTGAGCAAGTAGGGATGGTGTCAGGAAAGCCAAAAGCTTCTGGCCTTAAATCTGATGAGGGACATGAAAAGCAACAAGAATAATGTCTGCATATACATCAACTGGAAGACAAGGGTCAACCTAAGGCCACTGTGGAATGGAGCTGGGACCTTGTTACAAAGGACATGGAGTAGATCAAGGTACTTAACACCTTCTTTGCCCCAGTCTTTATTGTTAACACTGGAAATCAGTAACCCCATGCACTGGGAAAGTCTGGATCAAAGAGAACTTGAAGGAGTAGCTGGATAGACAAGATTTAAATGACCTGAGCAGGTACAATTCCATCAGACCTGACAAAATGCACCCACAAGTGCTGAGAAAGCTGACAGATGTCACTGAAGCAACTCTTGACTGTCTTTGAAAGGTTGTGGTGATCTGGGGAGGTTCCTGAGGTCTTGAAGAGAACAAATGCCACTTATGTTTTCAAAAAAAGCAAAAGGTAGAGCCAGGTAACTAGAGGGAGGTCAGCCTTACCTTGATCAGAAGAAGATGAAGCAAACAATCCTGAAAACCCACAAAGGCAAGAAGGTGATAAGAAGTAGTCAGTATGGATTTATGAAGATGAAATTATGCTTAATCAACTTGATAGTCTTATACAATAAGACGATTGGCTCAGTGGATGATGAGAAAGCAAAGGATGTTGATTTTAACAAGGCTTTTCACACTGTCTCCTTTAACAAAGTAGATCATAGGCAAACTGATGAAGAATAAATTGTGTAAATGGAAAGGGAGGTAGACCAAAAACTGGCAGAAATTCTGTGTTGTGATCAGCAGCATGAAGTTTAGATGGAGAGAGTCACTAGGGATGTACCCTAGGGCTAGATGCTGGGGTTAATACTCTTTACCATTTTCATTAATGACCTGGAAGATGGGACAGAGTGCACTCTCAGGAAATTTGCATATGCTACAAAACTGAGAGAAGTGTTTGATCTGTCGAGGGGTTATGCTTCTCCTCAAAGGTATCACAACAGAAAATACAAGTTCTGCATTAGAGGAGAAATAAATTGATTGCCTGCTGGGCTGCATCTGACTATCTAGGAAAGAACTTGGCAGAAAAGGATCTGGTGTCCTGGTGAACTGCAAGTTCATCATGAGCCTGAAGTGTTTCTTGGAGCAAAGATGGCCAACAGTATACTAAGCTGCATTAGCACCAGCAAGTTGAAGAAGGTTGTCGTATTCCTCTGCTCAGATCTAGTGAGACCTATCTGGAGTGCTGGGTGCAGCTCTTGTCTCCCAAGTACAAGAGAGAGAGATATGAACATACTGGATCATACCCAACAAAATTGGCCATGGAAGATGATCAAGACTTTGGAGCATCAGTCATATGAGAGGAGAGGCTGAGACAACCATGACTGTTCATCCAGAAGAAAAGGCTCAGGGGAATCATATCAATGTGTGGAAATAACTGATGGGAAAAAATTAATAAGGATTCAGACTCTTGAGGGGTGCCTATTGAAAAGACAAATGGCAAGTGGCACAATTTGCACTACAAAAGAAAACCTTACTTAAATATAGAAATAACTAGTTTACCTAGGGAGTGGTCAAATTCTAGAACAGGTTGCCATGCGAGGTTGTGGAGTCTCCATCCATGGATATTTAAAACTCATCTGGACACAGTAATAGGCAAACTGCTTTAACTGACTGTGCTTGAACAGTGTCATTGGGCTAATCAGTCTCCAGAGGTGACTTCCAGCCTCAATATTTTTGTGATTGTCATTCTATGGTAAGAACTAAACCAGGAGACCATTTTGCCATCTAGATTATATAAACCAAGAACTGATATGTGCTTTGATTAACAAAACTGATTTTTCAAGTTTGGAGAAATGTTTGCAAAATGGAACTAATTTGTATTCATAAAATGAGGGAACCAATAACACTAATAATTGTTTCAATACTGAATCTAGGACCACCATTGCAACTAACTACTAAAAATTAGACAAAAATGGATAACTGTTGCCTGTAGGATTATGGACCAGGTTTACACATTCACAACACACAATGAAACCACACAAATTTATGTAAACAACACATTCCTAGTTAGGCCATCTGGTCTGTATCTGCTGCCTCCATGTTTGCTGACATCGGGTGCTGGCACATGGAAGACTGACTGATATTTATAAAATATTTTTATCAAGTACAATCCTACTATAATTAGAGTAACACGTACATAGAGATAAACCAGAGTCAACTGGCATTCCTAATATTCACATCCTAACTATTGGAAATCTGATTTCATTATTTTTGAATACAGAGGCATGGCTATTTTTCACATTTTACACAGATTATTTTCATATTGTATTCTTGAGATTAATACACATCTGGGCATTTTATCCTTTATGAATTTTTATAATAATATAATGAGGGGTTTTTCAGAAAAATTATGAGAAATTTTTATCAGTAAAATTGGAATTTATTTTAACATCTATAAATAGATACTCTCAAAAGTCAAATATAAGTTCTCAAAATGCAAAGTCATCTATAGAATAGAAACCCTTCTGAGGAAAGGAAGCAGAAACACAGCCATTACAAAGAATTACTGACAGTATAATGAGCACGTTGTAGAAATGATAGAGTCATATGAGATTCTATCACACAAGAAAAAGATTAGAGTTCTCTCCAGCTCTGATAATTCATGCCACAAAAACTGACATATGACTGATGCCACGGCATGGTAAGATAATACATTTGGATTTTGTCTTAATAGGTTGGGGGCCTTTTACCCCAGTAACAACTAAACTGTCTGAGACATCTGCTAAGAACTGACTGGTCCAGTAAGTCTTGGTTCCAAAAATACATCCATCTGTAAATATTTTTAAAATAAAAATCACCTGAGGTGGAGGGAAAATATCTATTAAGATATGAACCAGGGTGCTTGATTCTAAATGAATGAATTCATAAAGAACATCTCAAAAGAGGGACAGAAATTTAAGCACTGCTAAATATAAGCACCAACAAAGTGGTAAGACCATTATTTTTTCTAAGAAGCCAAGCACTTTGATCTTCCTTTGCATCTGCCTGTGACATTATTTTTATTAACAGAAGAAAAAAATTGGCCTAGTTGACCTTAAAAAAAATCTGATTTCAAGACATGGCAGATTTAGTAACACAATTGAAAGGGTCAGTGTTTTTAGGATTGTAAGTCTGAAGACTGAATCAAATGTTCCGATTCGATCTGCTTTAAATCAGTCATTATTTAGCACAGTGGAATGGCACCCATGCCTCTATTACTAAAGTGCCCAAAAGCTATCTCTAAATACTCTATTATGTATTTAAAAGGTGTTTTGGGGACAAAATTGTCAAGGTCATTTGAGTACATATTATCTTACTCATTTTTTTGTTTTGAAATTATTCTATACAACCCACTGAAGAAATAAGAGAAAATATCTGTATATGTAGCTATAATACTGAGCTAATTTCCTGCTAGTTTAAGTCTAATGGAGTCATCTGAAGTATCCTGTTAGGGAAATAGACTCATCTCTTTACAATCTCAATCCATGGCCATGGGATTTGTATTTCTAAAATAACCCCATTGAAATAAAAGACTGCAGGAAATGTTTTAAATTATGCATAAGTAAAAGAAACCCAAAGTTATTGCTGCATCACTGATACTCTTGTTCTTAATGGAATCCCTTGTGCCCAGGTGTTGTTGCAGCCCCAGTAATTCTTGCAGCATCACCAGTTCTCTGAGATCATGAAAAGTGAAAACACAAGGGGATGAATTAGGAACACAGGGACAGCCCTGCTCTGAATTGTGCTTTAGCTGTCTTAAATGACAGCCATAACAATATACAAGCAATTTAGCACTGCCAGTGTGGGATTTGGGCAGCATGTTTAGTTTACTGTTGACAAATATAGCACTTGAGTCTGAACTATTTATCCTGGGATAGAACACAGTATAAAAGGTTGTTGACTAGAAACTCTGAATAATTCATTGCCTATGTTCTCTTTCCAGTAAGCTAGTATGTTCCATTTTAGATCAAACTTCCAAATATGGCAGTATATTGTCGTCTAGGATGATTGGAAACTTTTTTGCTACTTTCTTAGTTTGAATTGAGCTCTAAAGAGAACTTCAAAGGGGCAGAGTTGACAGGGATATTCTCTCATAATAATCCTAGCAGTGCAAAATTCACGTAGATGGCCAAAGGATAAGAGAACTAAGCCTTGTTTTATAGCAAAATAATGAGACTAGAAATGCTTTGTGGTTTAGCTGTGTTCTTTGCAGGTGTCATCAGGAAGAAATCACATTGCGTGAATGGGACAAAGATGGGATGCTCTAGGAGGGTCTTAATCGTAGAGTGGTTACACCTCTTTGTACCCAATCCATATGTTTCAGTGTGGATCTATCACAGATGTACCCCCAAAGTGTGAAGACCTGGTAATTTTTGAAAGACAAAGGGAGTTGGTTAGCACTTCTGATATTCAGACTAGATATTTTCAAGAAGAAAGAATGTATATTTCTTACAAAACATCGTGATAGTACTTGTTTGTTGGGGGTTTTTTTCTTACCTTGCAGAATAATCTTACCATTCAACAAGGATATTAACAAAATAATTCAACAGGACTAAAGAAGCCTAAGTATTCATTCAATGCAAAGCTATCTTTCTATTCCTCTTCCTGTAAATTAACTCAAAGTAAAAATGTGATTATTTTGCATCTCTCCAACTAACAAAGCAGGCTAATATAACATCTGACATAAAAATGTTTTTAAATTATCACAAGATAATTTTCTGACCTTTTCAGAGGAAGTTACTATGATAAATATTTTTTTTCCGTTCATGCTATTTGCAGGGTGGGCTTTTAAATTTATCAAAATCAAGTAACTATGTCTTTGAAGCAGCTATTTTACAACATCTGCTGCTCCTTATACTCTCTTTTTCTGTAGCTGGAAAGAATTGCTAACTGTATGCATGAATTTTTCCCTATTTTTTTTGTTGTTTCATAATTTTGGTGAAACGATAGCTGTAGTTCTATATGCTGTTATCTCAGCATTTCAGTGTATTTATTAGCTATAACTGAATAGCTAATAATAATATTTATAATAATAATAGTAATAATATTTAGGGATGCTTTTCTTTGAGATTCTCTTTCCATTCAGAGGCTTAACTCTTAATATACATGTTTTGAATTGTCAGATGTTAATTTCAGTACTGGGCTTAACCAAAAGAAATTAATATCTGTCTAGGGACAATAGCTGATATAAAATGCAGTTGCCTAAGATGCTCCATGACTCTGAACACAGTAAAGTTGTGTTTCGACTTACGTAGAACAACTGTATGGAAGAATGTTTTAACCTAAAATTATGTCACAGTTTGGGGGGGGGTATTTATTGCATTCAAAATAATATTGTGAAGGAGATCCAGGAGCCTGGCATTGCTGAGAACACTCTCTAAAAGTGACACTGCATATAAATCTTACAGAAAATTTAGAAGGCCCATCTACTGCAAAGTCGAAAAGATATAATTTACTTTCTAAAAATATCAGTGGTTAATTCTTCTTAAGATTCAACCCAACATTTCAATTACTCTAAAAGCTTAAGAACTTTAACCAAATAACATACCACTAATTCACAGGGAAAGGCAGAAGTTCATTATTAAATCCCTTCTATAAGCCACTTAGAACACAGTAGAGGTAAAATGAAATTATTGAAATTCTAGTCCTTACAAAAAGTGACAGATTATCTTTCTCAGTGTAATAAATACAAACAGAAGTAATTAGCACTTTCATTTGTAAAAATGAAAAAACCCCATAGGTATATGTCTTGGGTTGAGCTGGCAAAACGCCAACTGTCCGAGACAGAGTGAAAAGGGTTCTTCCCCCCCCCCCCCACCAGC
>JAWWEV010000083.1:96909451-96993735 GCA_035583235.1 Hafferia zeledoni
AAGTCACCTGACAATTTTCGGGCCTAGTCCAAACTTTAAAACCCAAATTTAGGCCCCACCTGGCTGAAACCATGACAGTATAAGTTCAGAAAGAGGATTGATACTTTGCCATGGTTTGATGACTGCCTGCTAACTTTAGGAACAAATCCATCTGACCATGAGTGAACTATCTGTTAGGTTGTGCAGAAGGAAGAGGGCAGTTTTTCTTCAGATGATAGATCTCCCAGTGCTTACCACACCTTGTGGACAAGTGTGTGAGATTCCTGTGTGAATGCTGGAAGAAGCAGAATGCAATTAGCAGACATCCATAAAACATTTCAATGAAAGCCCAATCCTGCCCTTTCACACCTGTTGGACACCATCACACTGAAACTCATCTGCCACCTGAGTACTGAGCCAGTGCTTTGACAAGACTTGGAAAATGTGTTGCAGTTATGTCCACAGAAGTGATGAAACCAAACAAATGGGAGGAAGGCATCTGTGAAATATCCAGCATCTGTTGCCATCCAGAACAACAACTGGTTTTAAATTTTTGATAGACTTTGCACACATGATATATGAAAGTTTAACCATGTATGAAAATATTCACCAGAGCACTTTGAATCTCTGAATTAAAAATAGAGCTATTACTATAAGCCACAGTTTTACAAGTAAACAAATACTAATCATAGCTTTCAAAACCACTCAAGTACTGCAGCATTTCAGAGTTTCCATCCTAAAGATGGTATGTGGCCCCTATTCTACAAATATTTTCATATAGTCACTGAATGCAATAACAAAGTCACAGAGTAAAAGTCTACCACTATCTAGGTCAGAATAAAATAGTGCTTCTACAAGATGCCTAACCCTTCAGGAGTTTCTGGTGGCCAGAATGCTCTGAAAAATGTGACAAGACTAAGCCTGTCCCTCCTAGTCAAAATATTCAGCTGAAGATGAGTCACTAAAGGGGAAAGAAAAATTGTTCTCATTTATTCTTAAAACACCCCTGTGTACATCCCCTATTTTTGACCTTGAATGTTTGAATTTATGTTTGCTTTCTACATCTTTCCATGTTCTACGTACTTTACTCGTGTTTAGATGTTTTTATTCATCTTGCACACAAACCATCTTCAGTGAAGCTTTTAAGAAAATACTGAAGCTAACATGTTATATTCTCCAAATTGAAAAATGGGTATTTTTAGACTTGTTTGTCATGTCATATATGACATATTTGTCATTTTACAGCAACCATCATTTTAGCCAGCATTTGGAAGCAGAAGTATGACCTTGCCTGTTTCAAGCTACTGAACAAGTTCCTAAAGGTGAGAAGTGCAATGAACTAATATCTTCTGTGTGTTGGGCACAGGGAGGCACACTATACTTTTAGCCATGAAAGCAAGCCATAGTCAGAATGGAAAGTGGCAACAAAGAAGATGGTTACTACTGCTCAGAAGACAGGTAATGAAACTTTCCTAGGGAAAATGAACGAAACCTCTTTCTGTGCTCTCTGACTGTGCTCTCAGAAAGTCCTAAAGCTATTTATCTGCATCCTCAAATATTCTGAGAAAAGCATTTGGCTCATAATGAGCAGAATTTCAAAATTTTAGCCGATCATGTATTTAAAACTTCACCTAGAGTAAACATCTGGGATTCTTAGCAACATTATTTTAAAGATGTAGCAAAAGCCTCAAAGCCCAGTATTTTGTTGCCTGTAAAGTTCCTTGCCTTCCTTCCTCCACCCCCAGAAAAGCTCACTTGTTTATAGCATGGCAATTTTTAAGCTGGATTTTCTTTCTTTCTTACTGACTATCAAATAAAAAGGCATTGTAAATTTTATTGTAGTGCTCCTAAACCTGACAGTGCAATATGTAAGGCACCCTCATAGTTCTCTACTTTATATATTATTTTTATGATGAGAATTAAGGATTTTATGAGGCTGTAATTTCTGACATTACCATCTTTTGCTAGGAACTCAGTGTTATTCCCTATACACAGAAGAGAAGCTATGACTTTTCAAGGTCAGCTGAATGTCTGAAATTAGGAAAGAGAAATGTGAAAAAATGTCTTCATCCTTTATGCTAACAGAAAATATTTTCACCATAAATTTACAAGCAAATACTTACAAAGTTGTCATAATTTGTGCACTTTAATCCTAAAAGAACAGAGGTTCTACTACACCTGTATAGAGTCTCTCTGAAGCGAGAGGTCAAGAAAGTTAATCTGCTTTGAAAGTAGATGACAAAGATGGCCTTGAGGAAGAGAAGGTCACACAAAGCACATGACCCCTGTGTATATGAAGTAGATGGTGTTCAATAGACTGGAAATCTCCACCTATTGTCCTAGTGTTTGGATTCAATGCTTTAGCTTACAAAGCAATCTGTGCCTGAAATGTTATCTCCTCACTTCACCCTGTACTGCACGATCCCTTATGAAGACAGGTTCTCAGCATAGAAATAAACATCATGCTAGAGAAATTGTTACTGTCAGGTAGTCTGACATGACAGTGGTTTACCAGAAAATTACTATCAATTCTGAAGTCTCCTAACTAATTCATTTTGGTTCAAAAGGACTTCCTTCACCTACTGTTTTTACGTGCCGAATAGTTAGACGAGTTAGATTGCAATACCTCTTTCAATCAACACAATTTGTTCTATATGTAACAGGATGTAACAGAAACTGTTTCTTTGAATGAATGCTATGTTTAAAAGTACATGAAGTCTGGGCCCTGATCACCCATTAATTCCATGAAAGAAACATAATAATTTGCACAACATGGAATTTACAAAACTAAACAGATTTCTTTAGTTGCTCCAGGACACACACACACACACACAAATTGCAAGAATGATTGTGTGTATACATATATGCATAAATAGAGCAGAAGCTGTAATCAGCATAATTTTCTCTCTTAATCTTGTACTGAGAAAAAAAATGCATTAAAATGAAAAAGGTGATATTTCAATCAGCAGACACTGATTTTACTGCCTCGAATTTGGCAGCTTTCACTAAGGAAGTGAATCCTCACTAAGGACTAATGCTGGCTTTGCTAAAGCAGTAATTTTCATTTGAGGAACACAAAAGGCTTACTACAACATCCACTAAAATAAAATTTTTACAAGTTTTTGAAATCATGGTCATTGACTTCCAATATGTTTCTGTCTGTGCTGTTTTGATTTGATTTTGAAAGCTTGCAAGCATCTTTGAGGTAAATGAATTATAATTCTTTTTCATAAAACTTGTATTATTTCTCATATCTCAGAAGATTAGTGCCACTAATTTCTCAAATTTCCCCTAGAGTTCTGTCTCTAATTTGTGATTTTGTTATGTTCAAACAGCGGTAAAAACTGAAGCAAAAGAAGACAAGAACATGTTGACAACCTAACTAGTGTACTGCACCTTTGAGTTTTGACATGTATTAAAACATGGACCACTTGTTCTTTTAGTGACAGCTCTAATCTTTTCTGGCAAGGTCTTACACCTCCATTCTTCACAAAAACCTGGTTATGCTATTCCTTCAGTGGAAATGAACTCTGAGACAAACTTCCATACTGTATATAAAGAAAAATATAATATCCAAACCATACTTCTTAGCATAGATTTGAAAAAAAGAAAGAGGTCATTTCTGTTCCTAATCTTGCATCCATGGGGGCACCGTGTGAGCTGCCTGACATACCTTGCCTGTGTATGAGAGAACCATAGCTAAAATGGAATCCAATACAACAAAGGCAAAGTCTTTTCTAATAGTGTTATTCCATAAGGCAAGCTATAAAATGCTGGCTATTATGAAGTGAACAATTGTTATATAAAAGCCCTCCCACCATAGGTACTTTTACCTGTAAATGAGCATGTACAAAGTAAAACCTAAACTAGGATGTAAATATGGCTTTTCAATATTAAATGTTTTTTCAAAACCTTATATGTACTGCTAACAGCAAGATTTATTACTGAAAATCCTAGGTGTAAAGTCCTAGGACTAACACCTCATTTTTTTTTGCATCCCCATGGTTGCCAGCCTAGAAATGAAAGCATCTGGTTAGTTGTCCTTCCAAAAGGTGTAGCTATTTTTGCATGCAACATGTATTTTCTCCATTCTTTTTGATATATTAAAAATCAGTTTTTGTGGACTTTAATACTGTAGGGAACTACTGTACTGACAGTCCTGGAGACCATGATCCTATATTAATCTAATTTACATATTATGTAGTAGCACCATGGGGCTTTATGGAACACTTCAGAGAAGAGAAATTATAGGATAGTAATCTCAGCGAATATTGAGGTTTTGATTCAGTCTTTTAACCCACAACCTCAGTCATCTATGACTGTATCAGACCGTCTGCAACATGAAATCTGTTATTGATGCAGTAAATTTGACTCTGAGTTCTAATTATTTTAGTCAATATGTTTGTGTTGTTTTATTTTTATTGTGATAAATCTGTGTGCAGTTTACCTAGGTCAGCAAACCAAAGATTTTAACCTGGCTGTTTACCCTGTCTTGCTTGGGATTTTAATGAATGTATTGTTAAAACTTATCTATTCAGCTGGCAGTAACATAAACTAATCCTTTTCTCTCTAGTATTAAATACACAGATAAGTGGAGAGATTTAAGGTGTTTTTTTTAATTAATTTCTTTGTTTTCCATTATTGCTTTTTCAAACTACTATTACCACTATGACTACTACTAATAATAATAATCTTAAAGTAACCTTTCTGAAAGAGGAAATTTTAATGAATTTTAAAATCTTTTTGGTTATTAAAAATTTCTTACTATATTGAAAGTTAAGGTATTTCCAAATTATTTGAATTTTTCTAGCTGTCAAAATGAATAAATAATCCCTCTTACTCTGATGAACACACAAAAAATAATGAAAAATGTTATCAGATACAAAAATATAGTAGCAAACTTTTTCTTTAATGCAACTTGAAATGCAGGGATATTTTACTCTTGCCTGAAATCATAACATCTTTCTTTGGCATCGTTTTATTTTTATTATGCTCCAAAGTGTAGTCTTTTCAGTATAATTATAAACATTGAATATATCAGTCTTAAATTTGAAATATTAGATATGTAGATTTAATTGGAGCACCAATCTTTAGGACAAGTCTCAGAATAACTCTGAATTCTTTGTGAGAAAACCCAGAATTTCTCACAGAGGCCACAGCTGTACCTGGGAGGCAGGGTAAACAATAAGGAATATGGAGCTATGCAATGCAGAATTGAGTGTTCTGCCTTTTGGATTCCTCTTGATATATCTGCCATAGTAATGCAATCTTAACAACCAAGTATTTTTAAATCTGAAGCTTCCTCCTCTTTACAGTCACCACATATGGTTCATGGATGTTAAATAGAACAGTGCCCATCCCTCTCCGTCCATCTTTGCAGATCTGTTTTCATGTTGGCACAATAAAAGGAGATCAGTCCTTATAGTTTGGAGGTGATCATACAGTTACAGACCCTCCTCAGACTGTACACTGAGAAAGAACTTTGTCTTTTTCCATACTCTACTGGCCATCCCATTATCACTGAGACCTTCATTCTCACTTATCTCTTACACAGTCCAAATGATCCTTGAATCAATTTGATTGTTGGGGGGGTTATTTTGTCTCAATAGGTACTTCCATATTTGTTCCAGTAAGTGTAATTTGGTCAATTTAAAATTTAGTTCATAATCCTCGCCCTTTCCAAAAAGAAGTTCCTATCTTTCCCTAGTACTTAATAATCAATAAGACTCACAGAAATACAGAATCAGCTAATGAAAATAATGAAAAAGACTTCATAAAGTACTGTAATTTAATTTAAACATTTTGTTATTCTTAGATGTTCTTAATTTTAGGTTCATTTTGCCTAGATTTTCTTTAAAAATTTTAAAAAGAAGACAAATCCATTTTGAATGGAACAAAATATTTTAGTCTTTCAAAGCAAATAAGGTTTTGGGGGTATTTTTTGGTCCCAATATTTGCTGGTTCAGGCAGCTGGTTCAGTGTGAATTATTTTTCAGTTTAACTTGCTATTGAGAAGTCAGCAACTACATATGATTTTGGTGATTAAACACCTCATCTGCCAGGCAAAAAGGTTCTGTGAAATTCAGATTTTCTTTCTGTGTTGATTTTTATCATTTATTTTGATAAAATGTGGCCATAAAAAGTTACATAATTAAACTTAAGACATACTTGGAGACAATTAATCAAAGCCTATGTTATAAGGCAATAAATTAATAAATGGGTGTGGTGGACACTCAGAAACCACAGAACTGGCTGAGTTAAGTTAAATATGTGGCTTTCATCTTGGTTCAGGTTACTGTTTGCCAGCATTTGAGTTTGTTTTTTTTTTTTTTAGTACAGGCTAAGTTTAAAATCTCTTACTGCATAACAATGTCTATTTATTTTGATACTACCTGACATAAAACAATAAGAAATGGGAGGTAGTGAAGGTTTGGACACAAATCAACCAGTCTCTGAGTCTCCTTGAGGTTAAATGCAGAATTCCCTGTTTGTAATGGCTCACAGAGATGCCACATAGAAGAGATGTAGTAGTTTCTCTCTTATATTGTTACATGAGTGCAATCTTCCTTGTGCTAAGTGCCACAGTTAATGGCTAACATTTATAACCAAGCAGTTTATTCTGCAGCTGGAGAAGTAAATCCAGCCAAAAGTAAAAAAAAGCTGGATTTGTCTTGAAAGTGCTTAGCCAAGCGCTCCACACTTCACTTGGAGAGGTCCTTAAATGAGAATCTGCTCAGGTGCATACAAATATTTGCCTACAGCAGCTGCTCTTCACTCTCAGGGGTGTAACATATAACTTATGCTTCCCCACATGTAGTACATGTCACTTTTAAAAGTGTGTTTATAGTATCCTAGAGGAAAGGCTTAAAAATTTGCAAGCCTCAGACCCCAGGAGTGCAAAAGTTTTAAAGGTTAAAACAATGCTTTATGTGTGTGAAGCCAAGGCAAGGGAAAATAAGCCTGTTACCTGTTTCATGGGTAGCATGAGTACTCACAGACCAAATGCTATTATGTGAAAGTAGATATTAGTGTGAAATTTTGGGGGCATTATATAGCAGAAGTAGATGTGATATAATAAGTTTCTCATATTTTTAAAATTCTGTCTAGAGAGTTGTTAGTCCTGCTCTTTCACAAAATCTCGATGGTTTAAAGTATACTGGCTCCATTTGGTCCTCCATTCTCTCTCACTAAAATACCTTTCATGCTGCTCATTCAAGACAGAAGTTTCTGCATTAATTTCATAAGTCTTTTGATTGTTTGTTCTGTATATATAATTCTATATATATAGTTTTACATGTATGTTTCTGAAAAAGAAGTAATTTTGGACATATAAAAAAAGTTTGATCTTTGTCTTACTGCAATGAAGATGTTGTTATTGATTTCTTTGTTTTGGTGGGGATTTTTTTACAATTTCAAACTTTGAGAATATTTTTAGTTAGAAAAAATAAGGGGTTTTGATACTGATATGAAGGCATCACAGAAGTCAAAAGTGCTACTCACTTATAAAGAAATATAGTAAACATGAACATGTATGAAAGCTCATCTCCAAACACAGATAAGCTTGTAGAACCCTCAGGTTTTTCAGGGCTAGAAACAGAAACACCCTGAAACCTATTTTAGGTAATTTTCTAAATGTTGTCACTTGTTCCAGGCATCCATAAAATACCCACCCATATGTGAATTCATACATATTAATCAGATTGAATTATGCAGCCAGCTGTTACAACAGCCAGAAAAAACACCTGTACTTTTTAATGACTACTATCAATAATCTTCCTTGCAGTGTTTTGAGTAAAGCCAGAAAAGTAGTTTTTGTGTAATAATTTCAATCTAGATGAGCCAGGAAGTAAAGGAATCTTTGCAGAAACTTGTTCTCCTGGGTCTTTTAGTTGAGATGCTGCTTCTAAAAAGGCTCTGATAAGTTTCAAGCAATGAAACTCCAAACCTTTTGAGAATCATCCCTTGCTAATTATCATTCAGTATGTTAAAACCTCCTCAGCTCATTCACCTCCACTAAATTAAAATAAAAGGCAAGACCCGTATGAATTGATTGAGCAGAAGCTTTTTCAGCTGTTATCAGTTTTAGAGCTCTCTGTTCCCTGCTGTGATCATATAGGAGCAAGAGAAAGGTGTACACTCTTACGAAGCCGCACTGATGGGTATTTTTGGTATTTTTCTTTAGACTCTGTTTACTCCTGGAATATTCCTGCATAAAATTGTCACTTTCCATTCAACTATTTCTTTTGGTAACACTTTATTTTTTAATGTTTCTCCAAGCCTGGTAATTTTTCACCAATTTGGACAGCCTGTTGGCTCTGCTAAGTAAACGCTCAAGTATGATTTGATAGCAGTGAGTTCTCTGCCTTTTTTAAGACTTAAAGATCAGACTCAGCATTGTTTCATTCATATGACAAAAAAAAGTATGCAAATAACAAGTGCTCTCTGAATTTGTTCCTGATCAAGGAGGAAAAGATAATAGTGACTGAAAACTTAATCACCTTAATTTTCTACAATGGTTTTTCCCTTTTATATAATAAGTTTCTTTAAAAGACATATGCTCCCTCTTCTTCCCTTAAAACTTCCTAGCTATGGATTTCTCCTTTCTTAAGCACCACTGCTCTCTTTTCTCTTTTCTGCCACTAAACATAATTGTACATCTGTATTGGGTTTGGCTTAAGTGGAACTAATTTTCCCCATAGCAGTCCCCACAGTGCTTGGCTTTGTACTGGTAGGTAGAAAAATGATGGCATATCAATGTTTTGGCTACTTCCAAGCAGTGTTGGAACAGCAACAGTGCTGACTCTCCATTTTTTACACATATACACACTGGTAGATTGGGGGTGGGCAAGATCTCAGAAAGGGACAGGGCCAGAACAGATGACCCAAACTGATCAAAGGGACATTCCATACCATACAGCACCTGCTCAGCTAAGAGAAAGCTAAAAGAAACAAGGAGGAATCAGGGCTGGCATTAAAGACATTTGTCTTCAGGAGCAACCACTGCATATATTGAAACCCAGGATCTGAGGAAGTAGCTGGACATCATCTGCTGATAAGAAGCAGAAAATAAGATATTTTGTGTTTATTTGCTGTTATGCAGGGCCTTGGCTTTTGCTTCATTAAACTACCTTTATCTTGACCCACAAGGGTTTTTTTGGTCTTATTTTCTCCCACTCCATCCTGCTGAGGAGGGAAGTGATATAGTAGCCCTGTGGTCATTTCACATCCAGCCATCGTTGACCCACCACACAGGTTTTTCCCATCCATTTGATTCTTATTGCCATAATGCTTGCACTGCCATATCACATCTGCATGGTCAACCTAACCAATTCTTCTATCAGATGCTGGCCTGTTGTTGTGTCAGGAAATTTTTGCTCCACAGACAGATCATTAAAGTATATTGTCCTGGAAGCAAGTATACCAGTACAAGAAATAGAATGGTTTAGGTAACTGTCATCACCTGTTGATTGTCCCTTTTGTCCCTTTCCTGCCTTATGAAATAAAAACATGCCAATTTTCAATCCCAGAAAATGGTTTTGTAAGAGTTAAGGTTTTTTTGAGACATCCAGTTCTCCTGAAAGTGTTACAGCCTGTTAATTAGGCATGGTACTTTTTTCATCATTAAGTTATCAGCTTTTACTGTCATTAACTATCAGCTCAGTACTGCTGTTTATGAGAATGTTTGGTTAATTTGCATATATTCTGAATAAATGTTTTTGCACACTAGAGAAATACATACTCAATTCTCTCTTGCCTTGGGCAGACATAATCTCAGAAATGGAACAATTAAAAATGAGCATATTTTCTAAGACTTTATTACAATACAGAAGGGCTTGCACTAAGGTATCTTTACTATTTTCATCCCAGTATTGCTGAATGGTGCTCACACCCCACATAATTGGAAAACTACATGAATTTTCCACATTAGCACAGAAGACATAGAGATTAGCACAAAGTTTGATGGATATTTCAGAATTCAAAAATGTGTATTTTACAACCCCCAGAAGAAACACATTTTTCTTCACTGGCTACTAAAATCAATACTTATCTCAAAACATCATCAAAAGTGAACAGGTAAGCACAATAACATTGATTAAGGAGAATGCTGGCATGGGTCTTTCAATAAGGAGATCTTAGATCCTGGAGGAGAAGCTAAGATTAGGAGGATATGGACCAAGAAGTTTTCTATAGTAAGAAATGTTGAGTGTTTTATTGAAAGACCTTTTGTTCAAAGGCTGTGGCATATTTAGAGCAATACAATGGAAATCAGGACTCTGAGCTTTCTGACCTTGTTTTTTACATCTATATCCTCAGAAATTTCCCCCTTTCCTGTTCTATTTTCCTCACCAAATACCATTTCTCTGCCTGTCTTACCTTAACAGATTTTCTTAAGGTCTTTGATTATGCTAAACAAGTTGTCTTTCTGTAATTTTTCAGCACAGTTCATAGTGATAATTCTGACTGCAACTTACAGTGTCAGTAGCACATTACTAAAAAAGGATTAGAGCGCTCTTCATTCAAAGCTACTCTTTACAGAGAATCTGTATTAAAAAAAAAATCACTTGCTTTATTGAATTTCTCTTCATTTCTACAAGGGTAGCCTAATTGTTAATCTTTTCCTCACAGAATTATAGAATGTCTTGGATTGGAAGGGACTTTGAAGATCATCTATTTCCACCTCCCAGCCATGGACAGGGATACCTTCCAGTAGACCAGGTTGCTCAGAGTCCCCTCCAACCTAGCCTTGAACACTTCCAGGGATGGGACATCCACAGCTTCTCTGGGCAAGCTGTTCCACTGCCTTACCACTCTCACAGTAGAGAATTTCTTCCTAATATCTATTCTAAACCTACCCTCCTTCAGTTTGAAGCCATTCTCCTTTTTCCTGTCACTAAAGCTCTTGTAAGTGGTCTCTCTCTGGAGAGAAAGAAGGACTGGAACAAGACTTTCTCATGGTTTAGGAATTAAACGATTTTTAAAAATTGTTAATTTCTCTCTGTATTTTTACAAGGTGAATACATGCTAACAAAGGAAGGGTAGTCTAAAGCCCCAGTCCCAAAGCCTCAAGCTTTACTGAGAGTGTTACTTTTATTTAGACTCTACTAGTATGCTCACTGAACTTTTGCAGAGACTTTAAGTTAGTACCTTGAATTCGCATAAAGAGAATGAACCAGAAGAGTTTCCCGAGAGACTTCTTTTACTTTAGTGAGAAAACAAGCATTTTGGCCAATGTGTCACAGGAATAAAATACAACCAAGAAGAAACATTTCACAAAACACCCAGCAAACATTTACCTACAACTCAGTGAAAGTACAATCAACCCATCAGATCTAATTTACCCACAAGAGGAATAGAAAAGGAAAAAAAAAGAGATTAAGAGAAGGAAAGAGTAAAGAAAGAAAGAAAAATAGTTACCATCAAGAGTTACAGGGTGACAGATGCCAGGAGAGAAAGGCCAAACAAAACAGAGGCTTTCTTCACCTTTATTTGTATGCCCCAGCCTCTGTGGCCACCTCTCCCAGGTGGAACAACCCATTCATTGGCCACTCAGTGGCCTTCTAGCCAGGGTGAGGGATGAGTCAGGCAATCAGAGATTCTGTGGTGGTGGTGTGGGTGGGCTATCAGGCAGACCTTTTTTGATCCACAGTCTCTTACCTCATGGCTCTGGTGCCACTTGCCTTCTGAGCTGCCTTGTTGGCTGCAGACCACATGGCAGTACTGGAGGCCTGACCAGGGCCCCTCCCCCAACACACACAGAGGTTGATCCAACATAATTATTAAATAATACAATGAGATATGAATTCAGTCCCTCACAGGTGCTAATATATGTGAGTTATGAGACTGTACTAAAAAACAAACCAACACCAGAGTCTTTAAACTTACAGCATAACAGCATCTTACCTTCAAAGTGGAATCTCAGAAGCTGTAAAATTGTATTAAAAAAAGTTTCTGTTATTTTACATTACTTTCCAGCAATATTCAAGCTACAATTTTGTGACATCCTTTGCATCCAGAGACGCTAAGAACACAGGGCATCCAGTTCTGCCACAGAAAATACTCCTTGAAGTAAGACCTGCTGTTGTTGAAGTAATGGACAAATACATGAAAGAGATACATTATTTAATCAGCCCTAGCCCACCATTCTGTAATACACCCAGTGGGCAGTAGTACAACATGGAGGAAGTCTTAAATCAGATGGTAATCTTCTCATGTCACAAAAATAAATGAAGATTTATGTTACTTGATTTTTAAATTCCTTTATTATTTAGCTGGTTGAAGTTAAAAAGCTGTTGTAATTCACACAGGTTTCAAGCTTTAATCTTAGTATTTTAAAGCTATATTCTCTTTCTTATATATTAGAAATAGTGTTGCTGAGAGTGGGGAAAGAGATATGGGAAGGAGACTAGAAAAAGGAAACAAAACTCACACCAAAATGTATTTTCTTCATTATATAAAGAAAACATGGCACACATTCATTAGAAAAGTACTCCACTATTTTTTTTACTACTTTTCTATTATGAAAACTAGGTTGTTACTGCTTGACTCCAAGGAAAAAACTATTATGTGCACTGTTCTCTGTCTTCTGTGAATATTTCACCTGTCAATAAATTCCATCTAAGCCTCTTTTACAAAAAGCATATTCAGTATTAGAACTTGTTTGAAAATAACATACCTTTAAAAATAAATTGTGATTAAAATTAGAACCTTTTTGAAATGACAGAGACATTTTTAATTTTGATTGTTAGTCAATATTTCTGGAAGACTGGATGCTTCCAGTGAGAGAAAATGGGCTCTTATTTGTTTCCTTTAAGATTTTCTTTTTTGCTGAGTGCGTACAAATTGTTAAACGAAATAGTAATAATAACTTACAATTGGAACTATACTGGGGGAAGGGAGGACTGGTCTGGATTGTTTTTAACCAGGAGCACACCTGTAAATGTAATTTCTGAAATTTACTGTTGTCATTTTCTGGCCTTTTGTTGTAAAAAGAGTTTGGCCAGCTCCTTTGTTCTATTTTCAACTCATTATCCATTTGTGTAATGGTTTTTGTAATCAAAACATTTCTTGTATTTCAGGGTAATTTCTTCACTGGCATTATGTTAGTCTTTAAGAAAAGGGGTGAAGAATCCACCACTCACTCAAGAAAGGTACACCATCAACCTATCCTGCTGAACCTGAACAGGTATCTCATTGCAACAGCAACATAGCTGTGTCAATGGCTTTGCAAATGCCTTTTAGTTCATGCTAAGAGCTAATTGATTTTTCTTTTATTCAACAGTTCTAAAAACACGGAAAATTATTTGTTTGACCTGAAAGAATCTGTGTTGAAAGGAGAACATTTGGTGACCTTTTTTTTTTTTTTACTTTTTCAAGCCTATGAAACCTTTAAAAATAGAATTTGAGGGTTTTTTGATACTGAAATCATTCAAATAATAAAATAGTAATTATGTATTTGGCTAGATATTTGGAGTTTTTTCACCTTTGACAGAGAACATGCTAAGACAAAAGGTATTATCTGGTGACATTCTACATTAAGATGGGGAAAAATAAATCAGTTAAAGATTGAACCCTGAGTCTACTTCAGGAACACTAACATAATAAATAATTCGGGTGAGAATCTTGTGGTCTCCATACAATCTTTAAGAAGAGCTCTGATAAGGTGCTTTGCTTGCTTCTCAGAAACTGATGTAAAAACAGCTAATATTGTGGATTTGAAAAAAATAGAAAGTATGAGGAGGTGTTCCATCTTTAATTTGAAGGGTAGTATTCAGAAACAGCATTTCTGACATAAGTTTCTTTGTGTGACTTTCTCTGAGACAGCTAGCCTTTCTTCAAATATCTGAACATATGATGCCATATAAAAATCCAACTCAGTTGCTGCCATATCAGATCTTCTGTGCTTCTGTCAGTCAGTTATGTGTGAGGTAGAGAGAAGACTATGTGTTGCAGACATTGCTTTTCTTCTGTCAAAACTGCAGCACAAAGGTTGTGGGTTTTTTCTTAGTGAAATAAAAGAGGAAATGAATCAGTACCCCCACCAAGCCAAGAAGTAGAAAGCTGCTACTGAAGTGATATTTACATTTGAATGAATATAGGAGCATAAAAGTTTTTAGGTGGAGAAATTCACCCATCAGGACTATTAGCCCATCAGGGCTCATCTGTGTTAAGTATTCCATTTCTGTAGAACAGCATCTAATTGTTTCTTGAACGATCCTTTTGTTTTGCCTCAGCAATAGTGCCTGATAGGCCATTCCATATGTTTATTATGTGCTAAGTGAAAAAAGTGTTGCTAACATCTGTCAGAAGTTAGCTTCTCTCTCATTTCAATTTATGTCTCTTGAAATTCATACTGGGTGGGAAATAGTTATTCAGGCTGACATTTTGCACTCTCACTGAATTTCAACCTTCTTCAGCAAAGACCCTCTATCCTTCAATTTATCTCACATAATACTTATCATCTGACCCACATATTTTTTTCTTTTTTTTTCCTTTTTTTTTTTTTTTAAATACACTTGTTATTATGGTGCTAATACATAGATTTGTCAACACTGGCATTATGAAAACAAATTTCAGGTAAATACTATTTTAGTCTGCTGATACAAATCTATATATTTTAATTGAAGTTAATGAAGAGTGGTGTTTTCTATTAGATTAAACTTGGCCTCAAAAATAAAGTATTACAAATCCATAAAAGTTTGAAAAATCAGAGTTTGAGATAATGCATCATCTCAAAAACTTTAAGAATAAAATGATCATATGGGAATTTATGTTACAATATGAATTAAGTCTACAACACACACAAAAAAAAAGAGCTGAACTTAGCTACATGTCTGCTGGAAATACAACACAGCAGAGAGGAAGAACTCTAGAGGTTCTCAGAGTGTATGGAATACAAACTCCTAACACAACTGGTAAATGAGCCTATGACAGGACGTCCCCTGCTAGACCTGTTATTTGTGAACAAGAAAGGACTAGTGGGTGATGTGGTGGTCAGGGGCCATCTTGGGCATAGTAAGCATGAAGTGTTAGCATTTTCTATGCTGGGGGAAGTAAGGAAGGGCATCAACAGAACTTCCACCTTGGACTTCTGCAGGACAGACTTTCGCTTGTATAGGACATTGATTGACAGAGTTACTTGGGAGTCAGTTCTAAAGGTCAAAGGAGTCCAGGAAGGCTGGATGTGTTTTAAGAAGTAACTGTCAAATATTCAGGAGCAGGCTGTCCCCATGCATAGAAAGACAATTCATCAGGGAAACAGACTGGCCTGGTTAATAGAGAACTTAGGCAGGAACTTAGGGGGAAAAACGGGATCCATTGACTCTAGAAAGAGGGTCAAGTAACTTGGGAGGACTATAAGGGTGTCACGAGGTCAGATTAAAACTGCCAAAACCCAACTAGAACTTGATTTGGCTATTACAATTAAAAACAACAAAAAAAGTTACTATAAATACATTGGCAGCAAAAGGAGGGTCAAAGAGTGTCTCCATTGTTTGTTGAATGCAGAAGGTAATGTACTGACAGGGGATGATGATAAGGCAGAGTTACTTAATGCCTTATTTGCCTCAGTCTTCAATATCAAAATTAGTTGTCCTCAGGATACCCAACTCCTTGAGCTGAAAGTTAGTGATGGGGAGAGGAGTGAAGCCCCTGTAATCCAGAAGGAGAGGGTTAGTGACCTGTTATGCCAATTAGACACTCATAAGTCTATGGACCTGATGGGATCCACCCAAAAGTAATAAAGAAACTTGCAAAAGAACTTGCCAAACCACTTGCAATCATGTCCTGGATAACTGGAGAAGTTCCATATGACTGGAAATTAACAAATGTAATGCTTATCTACAGAATAATTCAGGGAACTATGGGCCTGTCAGTTTAACCTCAGTTCTGGGCAAGCTTATAGAAGAACTCATCCTGAGTGCTATTACATGGTACGTTCAGGACAACCAGGGGATCAAGCCCAGCCACCATGGATTTAGCAAAGGCAGGTCCTGCTTGGCCAATCTGACATCCTTCTGTGACAAAGTGACCCATTTAGTAGATGAGGGAAAGGCTGTGGATGTTGTCTATCTAGATTTCAGCAAAGTGTTTGACACCATCTCCCATAGCATCCTCCTAGAAAAACTGGCTGCCCATGACTTGGACAGGTAGACTCTTTGATGAGTAAAAAACTGGTGAGATGGCTGGCCCCAGAGAGTTGAGGTGCATGGAAATAAATCCATTTGGCAGGCAGTGCCTAGCCATGTTCCTCAGGGCTGAGTTTTGGAGTCAGTCCTGTTTAAGGTCTTTATTGATGATCTGAACATGGGGATTGAGTGTACCCTCAATATATTTGCAGATGACACTAAGTTGGATGGGAATGTTGATCTGCTCAAGGGTAGGAATGGTCTGGAGAGAGACCTGGACAGCCTTGATCAATGGACTGAGGACAACTGCATGAGGTTCAATAAGGCAAAGTGCTGAGTCCTGCATTTGGATCACAGCAAGCCTATGCAGCACTACAGATCTGGGGATGAGTGGCTTGAGAGCTGTTCAGCAGAAAGGGACTTGGGGGTTCTGGTGGACAGCCAGCTCAATATGAGCCAGCAGTGTGCCCAGGTGACCAAGAAGACCAATGACATCTTGGCCTTTATCAAAACAGTTTAGCCAGAAGGACTAGGGGAGTGATCGTCCCCTGTACATGGCATTGGTGAGGCCGCATCTCAAGTACTGCATTCTCTTCTGGGTCTCTCACTTTAAAAAGGACATTGAGATGCTGGGGCTTGTCCACCAAAGGGCAACAAGGTTCATAAAAGGTCTGTAAAACTTGTCTTGAGAGGAACAGCTGAGAGAGCTGTGCATCTTTAGAGGAGGCTCAGGGGGGACCTCATAGCTCTCTACAACTACCCAAAAGGAGGTTGCAGAGAGATGTGGGCTGGTCTTTCCTACTGTGCCTGCAGTGAGAGGCAGAGAGGAAATGGCCTTAAACAGGGAGAGGGTAGATATTAGAAAATTTTTTTTCACTGTTAGGATCCAAACATTGGAATAGGTTGCCCAGGGAGGTGGTGAAGTCACCATCCCCAGAGGTGTTTTAGAGGCATCTGGATCTGGCACTGGGTGATATGGTTAAGTGGTTTAGAAGTTTCAATTGTATTGCTAGGTCAGTGGTTGGACTTGATGATTTTAAAGGTCTCTTCCAACTTTGATGGTCGGAAGATGATTCCTACTGATAGGAAGATGATCCCAACTGGAACATGATGGTTCTAGTTGGAACAAAAGAAACAGTTTGAGTTCTGCCCTAATTTACCCTGTCTGAAAGCCAACTATTAAAACAAATAAATTCAGCTTCCAAATGCTCTGCAGAGCTGCATGATTAAATGATGATGATGTTTGGTCTTGGTGAATGTTCAAATTATGTTTTTTCTTAGCACCCTCAGAAGTTATTGTTGTGGTAAGCATCTGACAGGACTTACACTGCAAGTCCCAGAGTCCCATTTTCTCCAGTTTACAGAGTGGCTCTATTAAGAAAATTTCTTCCTGATCTGAATCCTGTTTTCTTGCTCTGCAGAAGTTCTTTAAACAAAAGGATTTCAATCTGTGTAGTAATACCAAAATTATTTCGACAAGTGCTTTCACTGTTCTGAAGACCAGCTTGCCCCTGCCCAGCATGCTGCAACATGTGTGCTTTCCCTGTAGAAGGTCTGTGCTTTGCTGTAGTCAAGGAAAGGAGTCCCAGCTAACCACTACATCTTTGCAATGTGAAGCTGGTTGGCATTGATTCTTCCAGACCTTAGTGGCCATGAAGTACTGGAAAAGAGTGAAACATGGTAATGAAATTTTTTTCCTACAAGTCTCTCAAACTGCTTTTGTGCAGAAACGGAGGAAGCGAAGTAGCAGGAAGAACTACAAACAGCTCTTATTTCCTCTATCATGTACCTGAACATGTGCTCTCATACTTACAAATGTATGTGTGAATGCATGTACATGCATTTGTATTTGTACACAACATGCAAGCTGCAGTGAGTGCTGATATCACATTAGTCCTAAGAAGTTGTATGAGTCTGGGGGTCTCTGTGGGAAACAAGCCTGCTTATCTTGTTGCTTATGGAGAATGCTTATCTCTGCATGCAGTTCTGCATATATATTCTCTAAACTCAGTTAATTTTTTGTTTGCTGCTGCTGTGTAATACTGATCTATTCTGGCCTAAAATGCCCACCTTCCCATTTTTTAGATCCCTTTCATTAAATTCTGAATTTCTTAAATATCTGCAAAATGGTCATGTTCCAGTATATGAGTATCTGTGTAACTTCTTGAACCTAATAGGCACAGTGAACTCACAAATCAAATCATTCATGTTTAATCTCTTACTTCAGCAAATTCAGTCTCAGATTTTAAGTCCAGTAATATATTCTTCTCACATATTATCAGATGAAGCTAAATATTTGAAGCTAAATTTTTGTCCTTCTGTCATTTATAATTGTTTGAGTTCATTACATTAAATACTGTCCTCAATTACATCTTATCACTTTCACTGACCATAATAAATCAGAGGAACTGTGAAAAGGGGTTGAGTTAACCTATCTTATCTTATAATTTATCATTCACATACCTCTGTCCAAAGGTAGTTTGGATTAAGTTCTTTATTATTTGGCAATTGGAACAGACTGAGGGTTTTTTTCCTAATAGCCACCTTGTTAGTTTATAATAACATATTATGCCACCACCTCTTTATCTCTTCTGATGGGTACCTCTGCCACGAGCTAGAGTTTGCCCTGCTGCTTAGCCACTGGCAATGTTGGTGATTTGTAATATATGTGGAGCCAGACTATACCTGGAGGGGCACATTGGAAGAATGAGGGGCAACAGACAAGATGCAGTAAGGGAAATTATGATTAGACATAAGGAAAAATTATTTCCAAAGGAGATGATAAAACAGCGGTTGCCTGTATAGGTTGTGGAATCTCTATGCAATGCAAAAAGAAGCTGTTCAAGGTTAGTGTCTTTTTTTAGTTAAAGCCTTTAAAAACCTAAACAATAACATATGTGTGAAAAGTAATTTATTTTATATGTCTTTAAGTGCAAAGACTACCTGGAAAATTTGCCATGTTCCAGTACTTCAGATAACTTGCAATTTGGATTGTGATGTAAGTTTTCTGCATGTGCTTTCTCTAAAGTGGGAATAAAGATGTATGTACCACTATGTAGAATACTTGAAATGTAGAATAGTTGGGGTTGGAAGAAATCTTTGGAGGTCATCTAGTCCAGTCCCCCACTCAGAATGGCATAAGCTAGAAGAGGTTGCTCAGCAGTGTGTCCACTTGGTGTTTGAAAATCACAAGGATGGAGACTCAGCAGTCTTTGTGGGCAATGTGCTTTAGTATTTGACAACCCTCACAGGAAAAAGTTCAACAGGAACTTCCTTTATTTATGTTTGCGCTTATTGTCTCTCATCCTGTCATTGAGCAGTATTAAAATGTCTTCCTCATGCCCTCCTATCAAGTATTTATACACACACTGATGAGATGAGTCCTCCCCTGAGCCTTATCTTCACCAGGCTGAACAGTCCCAGCTCTCTCATCCTCATCTTATATGTTTGACTCTCCAGACACCTAACCCTCTTCATGATCCTAGAATTTCATTTATGTGTAGGTGAAAAATAGCAGTTAATAAAAGAAATTGTCTTTCTTAGATTAATAGTTTTCTACCTAAAAACTATGGAAGAAATTATGTATAAAAAGATTGAATATAATATTTCAAAATAAAGAAAAAGTAGCAATACATGACTTGTCATTTAATTTCAAAGATAGTTACATAAGATAATTTTCTACTTAAATGATTTCTAGTAAGCATAATAAAAAATCAGCTTCTTCCAATTTCTCTCTTCAGTGCATATTTTCCAATCACTCAGACTTGCTTCTAAATATATATATAATATTATTGAGAAAAGAGAGGTGGATTTTTGCAAACTGTCACTGAAGAGGAAAGATTTAGAAATGAAAATATTTCATCTAATTACTGTGGTATTCCACCAGTTTTCTTTTCTCTATTTGCATTGAAGTTTAAGAATTCTGCCAGGTAAGAGACTCCATTCTCATTTTGTTCAATTGTATAACACAATATGGTATACATTCCATATTTTTAACTGCCTACTATCAGTACAAGCTGGTGATTCTTGTCTTCAGCTAGTAAAAAGTTTATTTTTTCAAGTTGTCACCTTAGCTGAAACAACATAAGATATTTAAAAGCATCTCTGGGATGTGCAGTCCTGTTGTAATTCAAGCACACATAGACTCCAGTAAGGGTCAGGACAGTAATTTCTTTAATTATTTTTCTTTTGTTACCTGAGTCATGAGATTGTACCATTCAAAGATCTCTGTGAACAAGATTTATTTTTCTTTCTATTGAATAACACCACATATTAATTTGTAATAACATAAATGTGTAAGCTTTATGAAACAGTGTTAAACACTCTGTACCATATATGGACATCTGTATGCTCTGCATATTCTCTAACTATGTAATTAACTTTTGGGGAGAAGCTATTGCATTATTATATGGTGTAATACCATGATATATTTTTGTAGCAATTACTGTCAAAAGAAGAGCATGATACTGTCAAATTTAAGTGACTGTCTAGTCTTCCAAGGCTAAACTTTGTTCCATGTCAGAACAAATTTACTGTTCAACATAATTTTTTACATTTGTTTACCTGTTTTCTAGGTACTTGGGCTGTCATTCAAACATCACTATGTAAAGGACGTAATTCCACATTTAGTAAAGTACAACCATTTTCCTATAAATATCATGTTCAAGCAAAAACTCATTCTGCAAACTCTTTATATTTAGCATTGTAGCCCAGTGGCTCTTATGTTTTGATGAAGAAAGACCAAAAGAACAAAAATGGGAAGGTTTAGATAGAAAAAAGCTGTTGCACAGACCAGATCAGCTGACAAATCTTTACCAGAGACTCTTAGAACATCTTCCTATCTTTTCCCAAATATATCCCAGAAATGGGTGACACAGAACACAGGTTACGGTGCACACAGGCACAAGTCTTCTTCATTAGATTTAGGTGTTCCAGGAGACCCTCAGTCATGGTGCAAAGGAAGGACATCTTACAGGTTCCTAGTTTAGGAAGGAATGTGATGAATCCTATTGAGGAAGATTTTTCCATGTTCTCTCCCCTTTCCCCCCCCCCCCCGCCCTTCCCCAGGAGAAATGAATGGGCTAACTGGGATAGCTGGACTGAAAGATTTTCTACGTTTTCTGGCATGGATGAATAGTCAAGTCATTTATTATACCATCTTTGCTATAGGAGGACTGTGTCTGTGATTTTTTTCTTAGCTTCCAGAAAGATTTTATTCCTCAAAAAATGTTGGGAAGTAAAATCAGAAATAAGATTCTCCAGCTGCATAGCAAAAATAAAATATATATTTTAATAAAATAGGAACATATATTGGTGGTTCTGAGGTGAATATTTTTATATTGCAATAATATGAAGATAATCTTATCAGAAATGATAGGAATTTGTCATACTTTCATGAGATATAAAGTGGCTCAAAAGGTTGTGATCTGGGTCTATTAAATATCCCAAATTATTTCAATTTTTTTCAATTTAAATTAATGCTACTTGACAATCTAGACTTATCATTTATATTTATTCTAGAAACATGATGTATAAAAGACCCTGGCAAGCTTTTTTAAAAGGTCTTATCCAGATCACATTTTGTTGCAGTAGGCATAAATTCATTTTACATATACTAACCAATAAGAAAATGGGCTTGAAGAAGGAAGACTTGGTAACAAGTTCTGGCCTCAAAAAGTCCCAACCTCTGTGTTTTCTAACACTGTCAGAGTAAATAAGGCAAGGAAATGGCTCTGGATGGAAGTATAGAGAGTTTAAAAGGAATCTAGAGGACTATTAGATAAGATTTAATCAAGACACCACTGAATTACCAGTTAAGTGACAGCAAGATGACAGAAAAAAAGGCATTATCATTTCTGATGTTATCTGGTCCTGACACACTTGGTGCTTTTAAGAGTTTTCCACTAGCAAGGGGCAGCTAACCATAGCATAGTATTGTCCAAGGGGAAAATAATTTATGAATAAAAGAGGAAGGAGAAATGGAGAAATCTTTGAAAAAGTAAAGCTGACAATAACTTTGTTTCTACACTGGCCTGGCACTCAGGAGATTGTTTCTTCTTATGCCCCGTTGCTGTTGTACGCTAACAAAAGAGAGCAAAGATGTTAAGAATACTTTTTTTATTATTCATTTATTTATTTATAACTTTTTTTTTTTTTTTCCTTACCAAAGGAGATTAGGCTAGACAGAGCAACATGGCTCTGCATGAACCACAGGTTGAGAACTACTGGTATAAAGCATACATTTGAATCAGAAATGGTTTGCTACAGTCCTTTATTTGCAAGATTAATCACTTTTTGAAGCATTTTAAAGACAATTTTCAAATCTTATGTAATTCTTTTCTCTGATTTACAAAATAAATTGCATTTGTTGCCATGTCTACATCTTGTTTTAATGTCTTCTGTACAAAGAGTTTAATTATAAATGACCATGTCAAAATTAACCTCTACCACAATGAACTTCTTTTCTTATTTGCAATTGTACAGACCATCCACCCTTTCAATCAAAATCCCATTTATGTTGTGCAACATCTCTGTGGCAATGAGAAGAAAAGCTTCTTGGAAAGTATCTTGGCAGTTTATCCTTTATTTTCTTGCTGTCTTTTTAATGAAGAGCCCAAGTCTTTTAGAAGTAACTAGAAGGGAAATAACCAACAAATTGCTTTTCTGGTCATCCTGAGATAGTTTATATCTGTATTTTAGTGATAGGGCTTGAGAGGAAAATCAAACAAATAACTACCAGAAAAACTAAAACCTGCAAATAACCTTCATCATGAGTGCAGAAACTGCAGATCTCTCCATTACTGTGTTTCAGCTATTAGCATTAACAACTACACTATAAACTTAGAAATAAAGCTAATAACAGCCCTTTCTTGGGTTCTATTTAGAAGAACATGTAAATTTGTGCAATGTATAATATTTCAATCATTTCCCTTTTTTAAGTACATTCACTTCTGGACAAAATGGTATATAACTTAATATTTCCAGTGCCCTGCTGGAAGAATCAGTTATTTTCACTCTTCTTCTCCATGTGAAAAGTCATTACTTTTACAGAGAACAGTTGGCATTTTCACAGCAGTGACTATTTTTCACTTGAGGAAAGTGGAAAAAAAAAATCACTATATATTTTCTTTGTCTGGAAAGCGTAAAAAATATGAAGCAGATCCAGTGGTTTCATTTTTCACAGAACTTACAATAATATGATTTTCTCTGGTCTTCTCAAAAATTGCTTTGGCCAAACTTACTTTAAAATAGCTGTAAGACATTTCTAGCTTTTATATCTACACTGTGGTAAAACAGTTAAACTGTATTTTTAAAGAGTCTTCCTTTTGAACCTTAACCATGTTTTAAAACAGAGGTGTTTTTACTAACATGTTTCTCACATATACTGATATCTAAAATATTTAAACCATGAAATCAGAAGCAACCAAAAAGTACATTGTTACCAAAATTTGGTCACACATACAAGTGTTGCATGAAAATAAATACAGTTCCCCCTGTCTAAATATAAGCAATGCCTGCAAATATCAGCTTTGTCCAGTGCAAGTTGTATCAAGATCCTCTGTCTTGTAACATCAGTTAGGAGGAGCTATGACCTCAGTAGTGCAGGATTAGACCTCAAATGCTTTCTGGGTTCACTCTGATTTCATGAATGCTAGTAGATTGCATATGTCCTTGCAAGTTGTGCTCTTAATATTCATTACAAAACGAATATCAGACTGTGGCAACTGATCTTCAGTGATTTCCTTTCTACTCATGTTAGGTGAAAATAAGTTATATTTTGATATATCTCTATATTTCTATAGATCTCTTAATGAAACAAAGTTGATAGGAAAAACATTATTTTGAAATATCGAAATTAAAAACTGAATACAAATACTCGCTATCCTTCTCTCTCAGGTATTTATTCTATGTGATACTATTTTACCATCATTGTTTATGCTATACCTTACCATATTGAGTATATTGAGCTCAGAGAGATAAACATGAAACAACACTAAAGACTTCTGGCTTAATTTATAAAGTTTAACAAAGACAAGTGCTAGATTTTGCACTTGGGATGGGGCAACCTTGCTGTTCACACAGACTGGGGGAGGAGATGCTTGAAAACAGTGCCACAAAAAGGGACCTGGGGGTCCTAGTCAATGGCATGTTGAGCATTAGCCAGCAGTGCCCTGACAGCCAGGTGTGCCAATTGTGTCCTGGGGGGCATCAGGCACAGCATCGCCAGCCAGTTGAGTGAGGGGATTGTCCTGCTCTGCTCTGCTCTGCTCTGGGGCGGCCTCACCTTGAATATTGTGTGTAGTTTGGGGCACCACAATGTAAGAAAGCTATTAAGCTGTTAGAGAGTGCCCAAAGGAGAGCAATGAAAACAGTGAATGGCCTTGAGGGGAAGCGGTATGAGGAGTGCCTGAGGTCACTCAGTCTGTTCAGCCTGGAAAAGAGGAGACTGAGAGGAGACCTCATTACAGTTTACAACTTCCTCATGAGGGGAAGAGGAGGGGCAGGCACTGATCTCTTCTCCGTGGTGACCAATGACAGAACCCTCAGGAATGGCCTGAAACTGTGTCAGAGGAGTTTTAGCTTGAATATTGGAAAAAAGGTTCTTCACTCAGGGAGTGGTTGGATACTGGAACAGGCTCCCCAGGGAAGTGGTCACAGCACCAAGCCTGACAGAGTTCATGAAGTGTTTGGACAAGGTTTTGAGGCACATGGTGTGATTCTTGGGCTGTCCTGTGCAGGGTGAGGAGTTGGACTTTGATGATCTTAGTGGGTCCCTTCCAGCTCAGGATATTCTGTGATTCTATGTTTCAGGATGTGGACGGTCAGAAAGTGATTGGACCAAACTGCTTCCTAACACAATATCAGACATTCCAAATCTGTTTCCACTAGTGAAAAAAATAAATTGGCATAGTAGTAACTGAGTGAAGGATAAAAAGGGAGAGAAGTTGGATTAAGCTGCTTTATCTGCTGTTCTAGCAAATCTTGAGTGAAGGGAAGGAAGCCTGGGCCATAGAACAGTGAAAGCTGAGGGATTTGGGTATTACTTAGGCTAGATAATATTACTGTTAGAACAATTGGTATTTTTACCTTTTTACCAAGACACCTTAGAAATTGGAGTTTTTGTAAGCAGTAATGCAATTGAGAATGTGACTTAGTCTTACACATTACTGTGTGTATATATATTATGATATGCATTTAACTGAATGAATGAATGACCAGTTATTCGGTAGGCCTTAAGTGCCCAAGAAAAAGGTGCACCACAAGCAAGGCAGTGGTGTGTGCAACTCTCAGTCCAGGCCTTCTTTCCTTTACATCTTTAAATTTCCAAGCTAAAGAATTTTGGCATAAGATGTTGTGGTTAAAAACAAAAACAAAAAACAAAAACAAACCAAAAAAAACAACAAAACCCCCACAACTGAATAGCAACTCATCTCATGCTTAGTTTTAACAATGTATTTTTCAAATACTTAGAAAAATAATGTAGAGATAGATAATAGTTTTCTCCTTGATTAGTCTGGTCCAGTATTTCAAAAACTGTTACTAATGGGTAACATTTATCTGATAGTCTATTTAATTGTTTCTATTTCATACATCAGTAAAACTCTGCTCAACTGAAAAAGGTTGTAACTTGAAAATGCAGTTCAAGAATATATATATTGTTGCTTTCTTCTGTAACATCTACCCCAATTGCTTTTAATTACACATAAATATATTTTTTGTGAAAGTTTAAAACAAGATTACAGAAGTAGAAATCTCTTTGGCTCATTTTCTTTGGTAACCATGAAGTTGGTATAAATAGAACTTTCAAAGCTTTTTATAATCTTTAGATAGAGGATAGTTCTGCACCTTTTGGTGGTGTGATTATTTTTGAATGCAGGGGATATTTCATGGTCTTCAATTTATGATTATTGGTCTTAGCAAGCAGTCTTTTCTGTGTGTGATGAACCTAGGTGATGTCTGTAGAATGTTATTATTTTCATCAAAACTTTGATTGAAAAGCTTTAAGTTTATTTTCTGAATTGTATGGTTAGTTACAGGTGTCCACTTGTTTCACTGAAATGTGTTGGCATTTTAGATATGTGTATTGTTCAACTCCCATGCTCGTATCTCTTATAGACCTACATTATTTCATTGGTAGAATAATTGTGTCTTCTTAATCCTGCTCACTTCAGGCAATTCATATCATCATTGTGTGCTGGCTTCTGTTATAGACATTTTTCAAACTTTTTTTTTTATTATTTTTTAAACTCTCAGAAACATAGTCAGCAGCACAAATATTTTGTCTCTAATCATGTAGGAGCATGAGCATATCCAAAACAAAGCCATGGGTATGGTTAGTCATCATTCTTCATCTCTTTCATGCTCTAACAAACAGTAAAAAGCCTCCTTTATACTACTAGTATATAGGCTACACTGGTTGAAATACTGCATCATAAATCTGGTGACACCAGACACTGGGAAAAGTGAGGTAATTTTTCTGCCCTTGTTCACCTTACCCTACACCAAACTTAAAACTTCAATGGAGAAGTTGCAGACATAGAAAATTATTCCCTTAAACCCCAAATATTTTTGCAATACAAAGTGTTTTCTTCTCTAAACCTGGATTTAAGACCAAAACTGAAACCACTTGCAACCTAATAAAGGAGAGAAAAATTCAATTAAATGTAAATCAAAGACTTTGTTTTTATTTCAGCTTATATTTAATTTTGCTAGTATAATTGGATGAGATTTCCAAAGAGAATTTTGACTTGTTCTTCAAAGCCAGAATCATTCACCTAAAAATGTGAAAAGGTTTCAAAAGTTTTAATACCTTTTATCTTCTTCACTGAAAACAAAGTAAGAAAAATTCCTCTCATCAACTACCTCTCACAAGATTTCATTTTAAAAATATTACTTCTTTTTTGAAGATAAAAAATGCTTTCTTGAAAAATTGCTAACCATTTCCACATTGGTTTTTCACATCTTTCCACAGGTCATAATGGAAAAATGAGTATAGTAGGTATTTCATATAATCTAGTGATCCTTGCTAAAATTAAGAGAAACTTTCTGAGTTGTGACATGTGAAAAAATTCAGTGGTGGTGATCCAACTCTTCTTGCTTTTATTAATTTTGATTCCATGCTGGTCTACCATGGTATACGACAGGTTTAGAAGCAATGATGAACTATAGCAACTTTTATTACTATTTAAATCTACTTTCCCTAAAGCCTTATGGGAAGATAACTTATGTCGTTATTGTTGGTGGTGGGTGCTCATCTGAATAATGACCCAATTGACCTAAGCAAAACCTATCCAAGTTCACAAGATACCTTAAAATAATACAACAATTTGAAAGAAAGACAAACAAAAGAAATAGCAAGGTGTTTCACCCATTTCCTATACTTACTCCATTTTTAGCTTAAAATGGTATAGTAAAGCTTTATCAGGAAATTCCAGTTTGACTGGGGTTAGTTCAGCTATTCTCGAGGTGGACTGTCATCAATAGTAGGAATGGCAAGAGAAAAATCCAAGAAATCAGTAGTCATAATAATGAGATGGGCATAGTTCCCACTGAAGTACTCCAGGGAGGAGACTCACAAGTAAATGGACTTGAATATATTCCATTATGTAGCCTACCTAATTTTCTTATTCATTTCAACTCATTGTGTGTAAATAAAGTAGCTGTTTAGACTAATTCTACTAAATCTACCCTGAATAGTCATCATTGATTTGCATTAGAGTATGGGTCAATGAGGAAAGGCAAAATGGAAAACATGGGTAATTCATAAACCCCTCCCAACCCTTCTGGCATTCTTTCATAAAATTGTGCTAAAATAAACACTCTCAACACTTGGTATTTCAAACGCCACCTATATTATATAGTAAGTTTAGATATAAATTGAGTTCATGGCTAAGCTCAAGAATCTTCAAAAAAACTTCAGGTGTTTATTTATGCAATACCAGAGTCACATGAAAAGGTGATATTTTATATAGACATTTTTGGGGGCTATATATCAAAATTCAGGTCAGTTCTATTAAAAAAAAACAAAAAAAAAAAAAGAAAAAAGGCCACACAAACATATAAAATTAGACACCCGTTAGAAAAAAAAATATGCTTAAGAAATAGTGCAAGAAAATGTGAATTCTGGATTTTATACTTATAAAAGAGGGTAACTAGGATGAAGAAATAAACATGATGTATAAGCCCTACTACAAATATGATATATTTGGGTACCTATAAATATATATATATAAAAATAAAAATAACTAACTAACTAACTAAATATACATATATCTATATCTATATATCTATATATAGATATATCTATATCTATATATATATATACAAGCACACAAATATTGATGTATATTTGTATACATACCAGAATAGCTGGCAAGTTTTCCATAGTTAGAAGTTTATCAATACTTCATTAGCTCTGCCAAGTGCAAGCAATTCAGTATAAAAATATTGCCTGCTCACTTCTATCTTTGTCCTGTACCCTAAAATTACTATCTTCCATGGATAAGGGATATAAAATTTCAATGGACTACTCAGGGAAATGGCTGTTGGGAGTTATAAAAGATACTATCTGTTTTGGGAAAAGTCTTAATTGACAGGAAAAGCACAGATACTGTAAAAGGTTTTCATTTAACTAACTGTGCAGGGACATCTTGCACAGTAAAGAGAAGCACCTGTAAATCCCATTCTTCCCTTCTGCACCACAAATGCACAGACCAGGTTCTCAGCTCATTCAAATTAGTGAAGCTTCATTGATTTTGCAAAAAGCGTGCATGGGTAATGGTATTGTACTATACCCTGAGAAAAAGTGTAGCTATAGCTTTCTGGGGGCCAGAATCTTCACTGATTTAAAACTAGATTCCCCTCTGATTGATTTGTTTATGGTACTGAAACCTAACTCCTTTGCACAAGAGCAGAAATCCATGCGCTCTGTTGACTCCTTATGTATTTCACAACCTTTCTCCAGGTGAAGACCTTACCCACTCTCAACTCCTGGGCTAATCCCAAAGATAACTCTGAAGATCCAGCACCCTCCACACTGCCAGGCCCAAAAAATGAACACAGTCAGGACAACCATTTAGATGACTTACAAGCACTGTATTTTGAAGAGTTACAGTCATTGGAGTTAAAACAAAACAAAACAAAACAATCAACAACAACAAAAAAAAAAACTTAACAAGAATTATTTTACTGTTCTGTTTAGTGCCTTTTCCAAAAATGTTTTTCCTTTCAATGGCAACTCTTATTTTAAATCACTCAAACAGTACACAACAGTCATTTACTACACTGGAGGGCCATCTCCTAGTGGTCTCATCCAATTAGAAAAAACTCAAAATACTGCTTCAGTCCCTCTGCTTCCTTCTGCTCCCTCCTTCACCATTACTTTGGGTGGTAATGACTAAAAATGGTTTTTCACATAATGGGAGAGTTATAATAATATTTTGAAGCTTTACAGAAAGGAAATCTCCCTACACTGCTGTTTTCTGCTAGGAGTCTCAATAGACACATTTTGCTGCTTGCTTTCCTTATACCCTTTTCAAAAATACAGGTTTCATGATGAGATTCTTATGTTCTTACCACCTAAAAGAGTCCCTTTAGCCACTAAATTCAGGTGAATATCTAAAATCCTGCTCCAATTTCAAGGGACAAAAGAGTTGTAAGCAATTAATCTTTGGCATCAAACATTAAATACCAAACAGGATCTGAACCTTCACAGGGAAGATGTAATTTCCTTCATATCCTGAAGGTTAGAACTGCCAAATCTTTACTAAACACCAGTGCTGGAAGACCAAAGGTTCTCTTAAGGAAATTTCCCATAGAAAATACCTGCTTTAGACATCTTTATGCTTTATTATGAGCTTATATATTGGAAATAAATTAAGGTGTAACCTATCATTTTAAACTTGTGGCAAGTGTTCTTTTTGTCCTTTACCTATTAGTGTCAGCAGATTTGAAGATTAGTGGAACACACTCATTTCAGGCAGATAACTGGCAGACATATCTGCAGTCTTGGGCCTTGTGTGCAGCTATTAGACTTTTCAGAATGCCATGAATTTTCCTTGGTTGTCTCTAAAATGAGACATTCACAATCTTCCTCTACAGTTGTTCATCTAAAGATCCGAGAATTATTATTTAAAAAGGTAAATGGGGCAATATTTATTTCTCCTTTTCTGACTGGGGCTACAGAAATATTAACCAGATTAGTTAACAAATTTTATTTATCTCTTTCCTTAGTGTTTAGTTGTGAGTACACCAAAAGCAGCAAAATCATCACTCTACAATGAACTTTTGCTTATGAAAATGTCCTGCCATTGCATAAGCTGCATAACATACTTAGGCTGCAGAAACTGTAGGGGAAAAAATACCTATAGAGATGATCAAAACCATCAAGAGCTTCAGGCAGCACTTCAGAGACTGAAAAAAAAAAGTGAGTAAAGCTGGGTTTGCAAGGTGAAGACACACTTGACATTGATCTTCTGCCAAAATGTTGACATGGCATGGGATCAGCAGCGAACACAGTTGTGAAGCAACTTGAAGTTTATTGACATGAATCTTAACCAGACAAGGACAACAGATCTCTTTCAAATTACATTAATGCATTAATAAATAGCTCAGCAGGATGACAAAGCAACATTTAACCTTTTAATTGCTGATTAGGGTCTACACCAGTGGTCAAATGCCATTGCCATCAGAAATCTCTAGGAAGCCCTTTTCTGATTTATTTTGGTGATCTTTGTCCAGACCTACTGGGTACATTTTCATATCATGAAAGTTAGTTACCAAATTATCAAATGACCCAACATTTGCTCTGAGTATTTATTCATTCACAAAGAACATCTATAGAGATTCATACTGTGTCTTTCATTGTTTGTTCTATGTACTAATAATCTTGGTGATTGTTTGGATAAGACGTAGCTGCTTGTGGAAACTGAAGATACTGTAAACTATTGCCATGAAACAACCGCCTGTGAGTCCCCCTTGAGACCTGGGGAAAAAAACCACAAGCCTTATGCAGATTTTTTCCTTTAAATTCTATTCTGCAGTTGGAACTTACAGATTCATATTTGTAAAGGGAACGTGCCAGTTTTGTATATATCACTCCTCAAGCAGCACCCATTTGACTTCCATAGTCAGTTTACATTAGTGGGACAAGAATTTCCAGTGTTACATTTGTCTTACTATAGAGATGTCATTAATTCCTGGACATAAGAATTTCAAAAGGGCTCAAATCACAAAAAATATAAATACCTTTGAAGGCCATTCAGACTTAAGAGCACCAATAACTTAGACAATCCAATGATCCAGCACTAAATTAGCATAAAATCGTAATTAAACCAACATAACTGAAAATTCTTGTCTCCAGATATTTATTAAAGCTTCATCAATCAAAGACTCTTGACAAGCTTCAAAAAGGCCCATTTTCAAATGTTAATTCTGTAGTTATGTCATTGATGATGGAAACGCAGATGATCAGTCTGCTAATTATGTTTTATTTTTACAGTGATATTATATATTAGAGTTCTGTATTGTGTGAAATTTGAAAGCTTTCAAGGAATTACCATGGTAAGAAAAAAAAGATATTTTGAGCAAATTAAATTTCTTCATGCAAGAGAATTTAATCTCAACAGCTCATTTTACAGAATTGAGAGATCACAGGAATGAGTGCTATTTCTCTGAAATCCAAATACAGTGTTACATTATTGATTTTTTTGACAACAAAGAAACCTGATGGCTTATCAGGTCACTTACAACACTTTACTTTTTGCAAAGATAACTATATTCTTCCTTCTTGAAAGCGTCTATAAGATACTAAAATGTTACAGAAAATAAGCTGCCTGTTACACTTAAAAGCCTGTGGTCTCACAGAAATTCTCAAAACAAGGTTGAGGGGGAAATGCAGTGTTCTATATATTCTTTTCTTTGTCATTACCACAGCTTTAAACTTTCCTGCCCAAGGAGAGTTTCCTTCATTATTAGTGCAGATAGATAGAGGTTGTAGTTTGATTTACTTTCTAATCTAATTTTTAATTAAAAGAAAATCTTTTGATGAGAATTCTGTTTGCTTTCATCCTGGAATCTAACATTTGTGAAAAGATAAGGAATCACATATGCTACTAGCCTCTTTTATAGGGAGATCTTTTTGCCCTTGTACAACAAAGAATTCTGTCTCAGGGAAATAAATTGAATACTGATCTTCAAATTAATTTCTTGATGTCTAATTATTTATGTAAATATAGATTTTTTTCTCTTTTATACCTGAACACCTTCAGCTGTTTCAATATGAAAATGTTTCTTTTTTCCACTCTCCAAAGTATCTATTTTAATCTAAAAATCCAGTAACTTCCCTTTCCACTATTCCTTTTTCATTTTTCTTTGTGTCATGGAAATCTTTGGCAAGACAAATTAATTTGTGCTTTTGAGAGTTTTTTGTTTGTTTGCTTTTAGTGGATGACATTATTTCTGTTAGAGAGCTATTGTAATTATGTAATATGCTACATCAGATGAATAGATGCTTGTCCTTTTCTCACCAATGTATGCTCCACATTCTCAATTTAGCTGGGAAAGTCCCCTCCAGTTGTAGCCTCTTGTTTTTGTCAGATATTTACACCTTTCCAGTGGTATCAGGGTGTCAGGGAAAAGTAGAGTCTCACATAACCAGCAATTTTCACATAGAGCACTGAAATTATGGACAGTAAACATGCATGTCTTTCCTCCCTGAGGAAACTCTGAAGATTAGTGTATGTTTAGGGGAAAATCCCTGATGTCTGGCACTGCTGAAGCCTAGTTGAATGCCAAGAGAGATATTTCAGAGTTAAACCAAATTGGTAGCAATATAGTATTCACTCATTCTAGAGAGACTTCACACAGGTGAATGAATGAAGAAATCCTGCAGTAGCAATTTAGGCATAAGGGAAATTGGTACAGTGATCAGTGACCCTAACATGTCAGGTCTACTACCTATTATTATATAAATATTCATTTACTGTTGTCCATGTTTTATTGACCTGATGTCAGCTGAAAAACACCAGCTAGCACTTTTGGTTATATCAGTGAAGCAGAGAATGCTCCTAACCTAAGACACAGATACAAACATGACAAGCTCTATAGATATTATGAATAAAAGATGTACTGGTTCCTGTTCTGGGGAGAAAGAATCTTTAAAGAAATATTTTTTTCTTGTGAGAAAAACAGCTTTTCCTGAGCAGTAAAACGTTCAAAAGAATCCCATCTTTTTGATTACTTACAGCATTTTAAAGGCACTGTTCCTACCCTTGTTAATCTATGTGATTGACAAGGTCTACTGACTACATTTTTCCTTCATTAGACAGCTCTACTTTTCATTTTAAACAGTGAAACAAATACATTGCCACGTAAATGTTTCGATGTTGTCACTAGACCTGTGCTGCAGCAATTTAAAACTTCAGAAAAACATGTGGGATTGAATCCTATTCTGTTTAAAAGGCTTGAGATTTAAAAACTCTCATAAAATTTAACCCCAAAGGACACTGTTATATGCATAAATTACTCTGGCAAAGACGACAGAACAGTGGATTAGTAACTACTTGGGGGTTTATAATTTCTTACAATTTATAAGTAGTCTGAAGAAATTATAAAATAGTAGTCATTGACTCTATAGAAGTATAGCATGGCTTGGGTTGGAAGGGACCTTAAGGATCATCTAATTCCATGGACAGGAACACCTTGCACTAGACCAGGTTGCTCAGAGCCCCATCCAACCTGGCCTTGAACACTCACAAAACTAGGGCATTACAACTGCTCTGGGCAACCCATTCCCTCACAGTAAAAAATTTCTTCCTAACACCTAATCTAAACTTATTCATTTTCATTTTAAAGCCATTCCCCCTTGTCCTATCATTACACTCACTTATAAACAGTCTCTGTCCATCTTTCTTGTAGACTCCCTTCAGGTACTGGAAGCCTGCAATGAGGTAACCCCAAAGCCTTCTCTTTTCTAGGCTGAACAATCCCAATTCCTCATAAGAGGTGCCCCATCCCTCTAATCATCTTAATGGCTGTCTTCTGGACTTGCTGCAACAGGTCAATGTCCCTCCTCTGCTGATGACCCCAGAGGTGGATGCAGCAATCCAAGTGGGTTTTCATCTGGAGTGTCATCTCTTAGTTCCATTTCATTGCTTAATCTTGTGCCTAATCCCTTATGGGTTTACATGTTACCTCAGGAAACTAACATTCAAATGAATGGTATTAGGAAATTAAGAATTTTGATTAGTCAAGTAATAATTTTTTTATACTTTTTGAGTATCCAGAAATCTGTCCTTATCCAACGCCCTTGACTCTGGAAATATGGACCTAAACGTCTGTAAAAAAACACCAAACCAACGGATTTCTGCTTGAGATTCAAGTTGCAATCAGTACATTTTTGGATGTATTTTATGACAAAGGTGAGAATAGGACAAAGTAGAGCAAACATACATGTATAATTCATCATGTGTTATAGTAGAGAGCAGATACTGCTCTCTTGCCATTAGCTAAGGAGTCTATCCAACCATCTAAAGCAGGCATCTGACTCAGACTGCTCAGTTCAAGTGCTCTCACTTGATATGTTAAATATACATTAATCTCCTTCCTTCCACAAATGCAGAAGCCATGCCCAGTTGCATAGCTCCATGCCATTATATCTGTTGCTGCTTTAGCCTCTCTCTCGAGACTATTTTGACTTCCGTGGCATGCAACATCATGTGCTCCAGAGCACTCTGCACCTGCTGACTGATCTCGGTCATAAACTGCACCTTCATTGGCCATATCAATTATGACACTGGTTAATCAGTATTGTTTTGGACACAGATCATCTTTTGTTAACCTTGTTGTTTAACCCTGTCTCAGGGATGACATTCATATTTCAGTCCCCCATACTCAGATACTTTAAAGACAATCTGGCAAGATATTGTATTCCCTACGGGACTTTAGTATTCCCTAAAATGCTACCATCAGTTGTCTGAGGCTTGCTTAACACTGTCTGATGCTGACCTGAAGTCTCAACTCTGATGGGATGTTTAATTGCACTTTTCTTCTGCTTCTGTATTTCTTTTCTTAGTCAGTTTTATTACGTCCATTTATTTCTGAGATATCCCTTAGGAGCTTGGAGCCTGGCAAAGGTGTAGTCCACTGATGACCAGACCTGTGTACTACTGAGAAGCTTCAAGACACCTCTGATGTGCCAGGTACTACTCAAAAACTGTAATCACCCAAGTTAAGTTAGAGCCACATGTGTATTGTCTCTTAGCAGACACAGGCAGTCTCCGCACATACAGAGCAGATGCCATCTCATCCTGCTCAAGCTGCTGGCTGGCTGGCATGGCTAGCAGGACACTGAGCCTGCCTTATGAGGCTCAGCACTAAGGTAGCATAAGCACACAGCTTTCTGCCATCCCAGAGCACCAGCAGAGCAAGCTTTATACAGAGCAAAAAGCACTGTAGACACAACCCTGAGACTGAGTAAATTCTGAGGCAGAATAATGCTTAAAAATGCTCTTGAAGTGTGTGGGCTGGTCACTCTGAACCCCTTCTTTTCCCTTCCCAAATCCTTCCATGTCTCCAAGGAGCAGCTTCCCTCCCCAGTTTTTCAGTCTGTGCAGGGCACATCGCTTTCACAACAGCACTTTCTCACCCTTAATTCAACATGCTCTATTTATTCTTTGGACAACAAGCTCCTGTGGCAAGACTATACTTCCTAATTCTGTACAGAATGGGAATTTTAATGATGGGGAACAAAATCGACCCCTAAAGAGCTGTTAGCTATAATGTCCTTTTTGAAGTGGTTATTTGTCATTCACAGTAACAGGTCTACACAATTAGCATGTGATCATCATGCATTTAAAAATAAAGATGAGGGAGGGGACATTCTCGCCCTCATGGAAATTGCTCCCACTTTGTAGAGTTTATTGTTGTCTTGATTGCAGAGAGGTTACAGGCTGCAGCAAAGCTCCCGGAAAATAACCCTTATTATGTATTACATGCCGCATGATTTATGCTGAACATGGCACCTTTTGATCTGTATTTCTACCATCTTTTCATAATGCTTTTGTGACTGAGCTCAGCTTGTCCTCTCTTTAACCTTTGTATTCAAAACATATTTACAAATATGCATATTTTACACATTCATATGACATTTTGCCCTGTCGCCTGCTGGCTCCACCTTCAAACACTGCTGGAAGTCCCACAGGTTTTAATGCATTCTTACTTTTTGTTTTTCTTTCAGTGTGGACCAAGGATCAAGATGGAAAACCCCAAAACTATCATAGCATTGTTCTTTATGAATTGCATTCATATAAAAACTGAGAAAAAAAGAGAAATGGAGCAAACCCATTGTCATTACAGTTTAAAGCAAAATAATCTCCACTAGTCCTCCCACAATTATTGTGGGAGGAAAGGTTAATGCATATTAAAATAGAGTACTTCTTGCAGACAGGATCATTTAGCAGTACTGATGAGCAAAAGGAGATATGTAGGAACAATTCCTTCAGCTATAGTTGTTTACATTTATTGTTCAATAGGAATGCACTTTGGTGAATGCCAACAAAAACAGAATGTCTTTTACATTGAAGACTGTGTGTTTGCTTGAAGATTTTTTTACAAGTTAACTTTAAATGTTTCTTAGCTTTCTAAATCATGTGACTGTTTTATTTCTTTCTAAATCCTTTTGTAAGACACTCAAATTTAGATTGATGGAAAATGCTACAGACAAGCCAGGTATTGGTATTAGAAGTAGTAGTTTTGGAGCATCAAGCTGACAATCTCTTCTATTTTTTACCCCCAAAATGTCTCTCAAAGAACACTATTCTATTATCATCTAGATACATTTGCAGTGTTGTGCCATGAATTGCCTTAGGTGAGATAACCAAGTATAGTAAACATATATGCAAGCCTCTCTGCAAAGCCCACTGCTTCTGCCTGAATGGGATTCATTGCTTCCCTAAGCAGACTTTGTAAATTTCAGCAAGGTCCTTTAACTCATTTAATGTGCAACATTTGTTCATGCCTAATTTGTCTGAGCCAGGCCATGTTTGTGTTTTCCTTGAGTTGCAGAAAGGTTGATTGTGAGGGTGGAACTGCCTGCCTCCAGTGAATATATTTCTTTCCGAATTACAGTAATTACCACAGGTTTCATTTGGTTGGTGCTCCCCTCCGTGCCCCTCCTTGACAAGGTTAACAAGCAGAAGGTAACTGAGCATCAAAAGATAAGTGCTTGATCACACGGGCAATTGTTGACAGTACCATTTCTCTGGTGATGATGATAACGTTCTCTACTGGATTCTTCTGCAAATGCATGTAAAAATTATGTTTGCAATCCTAAGGATAACTGTAGATGTCAATAGATCTACATTACGCCCAGCTTGAATCCCTAAGAATACGCTGCTTCTGGTGGGGGAAAAAAAAAAAAAAAAAAAAAAAGATAACAGAGAAAATTAAAGCTTTGGGTCTATTTTTGTCTGACAACCAGCCCCATCACCCCTGCCTTTAAAAAAAAAAATATATGAAAAGTGATAAATCCAGTAAAGTCTTTGTATTGACCTAGAACAGCAGGATAGAATCTTTCTTGCTTCTCTTTTTGTCTCTCTGAATATGCATCTGTGTATTTAAATATATGTGTCAACAGGAATATATATATAATGATGTCTACATGTATCTGTATCTGGTATCTCTATCCCTTTCTCTCTATATATGTATATGTATCTAGGAAAAGGAAAGGTAAACCTCTGATTAGCTTTAAGAAATACAGAACTGCATTAGAAATCTGATTTGCCCTGAAATATTCTAAAATTAGTTCAATTGTAAAATAGTTATAGATATCACCGGTCATCTCAAGCTGCAGTTTGTGCCTCAAAGTCTTAACCAAAAAAATATGAAGGAAAATCTACCTTTCAGTTGTTTTTTCCTGGTGACAACTGCATAATAAGGGAACAGATATTTTAGCTTTAGCATAATTTTGCTTTGAAGTACTTCCCTCTTAAAATTTCTCTTACAATACCTTACATCACTAGGCTATTCAGTGCTTAATGAACTGGAAGACTGAATATCAAAAACATGATTTCTAAGGAGAGAAGATTTATATTTAAGATTTTTATAAATATCATGTATCTCAGAACTCTGTATTAATTTTCTTCAGAACTCACACTAACCAGTTTGTGTAATTTTCATCACCCAAGGCATTTATAATGGCTGCATTTACCCTGTCTTTTCCAAGGATTAAGTTACCTTTTAGTAACAAGCATAATAAATTAAGTTGGACTTTTAGAATTTTTTCATATTCAGACATATGTATCATTTCTGCAACTGTGTGAGTGAATGTTTCTCATACATGACTCATATGGTAAAGCCCTCAGACATGTAAATGGCATGTTTGTATTTCTCCTATGACAAAACTAAAAATGAAAATGTTTATCAATAACTTAAAAACTGGTTTCTAATCTGGTCTCATTTCCTCATGTTTTATAGAAAATTAACTCCAGTGACTTCCAGAAAGTGACATTTGACACACCTTAGTGTGACGCATAGGAGAGTCCCTGGTGTAAACAGATACAGACCTTCAGAGCATTTTAAGCATGGCATCAGATGTGCAATACGTTATCAGATATTCTAGGAAATAACTGTTGTCTTGGAACTTTTACTGGAGTTCATAAAAAAGAAAACTAACATGTAAGAGAATTACATTTTTTACAGTTTAGGATAAGTAAGGGAATGGACCACCTTTTCTGTGAGAAAAATAGAAGAATTTGGTCACTTTCAGTCTAGTTCAATGTCTATATAAACACATGTTTCTCCTTGAGCTGACCCAATGTAGGCCCTATTAAGGGATGAAAAAAAGCAGGTTTAGTGGTTCTCATAGAATTAGATTAAATAAGAACAAGTGCTGGTTTGAGCACAAGCTGAAACAGTAGACCATAATTTAAAAAGGAAGGAATATTTTTGTGGTTATCCAAAACACTATGACTTCAGACATGACCTACCACACAATTTTCGGCCCATTTAAGTATGTAGACAGACAGGAATAAACATTTTGCTGCCTCAAGAAGATGGGAAGAGGAAAGAGGAAATAGGCAAGGGCAAGGGGAAAGGCAAGGGCAAGGGCTCTGAATTTTAAAACATTTTCATAAGCAAAGCCTAATTTTTTTAATAAAGGGTCTTAAGTCTAGCTAACACCATTACTGATTCTTCATATGACAGGTGAGAGTCGGACTTGATCCAAAAGGCATATGTACATGTGCAGATCTCTGTAACAGAAATCCCTCTGGTGCTCTGCTCTGTCCTGATATGCAGAGGGAAAATCCAACGCCCTAAAAACTCTGAAAGCAAGGACTATAACATGCGGAGTAATGACTGCATGAAGAGCCCCAAGAAATGAGTGGCTAACAGGTCACTATTTGAACAGCGTGTAGCTTCGCTAAGGATGAACACCACTCTGTAGTAAGGATGTTAATTAACTCACTTGGGAGAAATGGACATTCAAACCATTTGCCTGGGACAATTAATGCAGTCCCAAGTCAAAGGACTAAAGGTAAAGCCAAAGCTCCTTTTTGCAGTCTGTGAAATGAGGTCAACACAACCAGGAAGGCAATTCAGAGAAACTAAACATGCCTAATTCATATGCCTGAACCAGACAATTGTGAACATCCCCTGTGGTGAGTAACAAGAATGTGTCAATGCTATTCCACAGTAAAAGGATTGTTAACTGCAGAGCTGCAGTGTAAAGAAAAAAATAACTTCATAAAAAAAATCCCTTCTGAAAAATGGAAACTTATTTTTTCCTATCAACAGGTAAATTATACTTTTTTGATAATGCTGTACATACACTGGAAGAAACTAACATAAAATATAGTGCAGTCAAGCTCACAAACTTAAAAGCAAAAGTTGTCCCAATCTTTAAAATTTAAAAGAAACCCACATATATTCCACCCAAAAAGCCCAAACGTGCTTGTGTTTTGATAAAGAGAAAAAAAATAGAGTAAAGCACCAAATTGTGGAGCATGTGCTGCAAAAAAGAACAAATTCTTCAATAGCAACAACCTTTACACAAGGAAACAGAAGAGTATATTCTTGTGGGAGGTGAGAATGTTTATTTTAAATCACAATACTCTGTTTAAAATCATTACTTGAGAAGACAGAGGATAGGAGAGAGCAACCCTATTGAGATGTGTTGGCTGTAGATCTCTAAGCCACATTCTCTTGGAGTCAGACTCCCATTTTCCAGTGAGCACTTGTACTGCCAAAAATATGTATGTACAATTTTATCAATATGTATTTTCTCCCACATCTTTTGGCTTAAGAGAGTCCTCTTCATATAATACAGTATTGCTGACATGTAGAAGGCTTTTTAGGTCATGGGGCTACTGTAGATATACATGTAGATTATTAGTCAGTTACACATGCTGCCAAGCTCATTTCATTCCAGATGAAGAAGAATATTTCTCAGATTTTAGTGCAAACTTCAGTGAGTTTTCATTTTTGTAAGAAGTCAGATTTGCTATTATCTTCTGCTTATAAGTATATTTAAACCCCAGCTAGAGCTTTATACAGGATCCCCTAACATCCCAAAGAAAGGGTCCTAAATGTATGGACTACAAAAATTGAGAACAACTGATGCTTTTTATCTTTGCTTTGAGGTCAGTTGAATTGGGTTACACAAAACATTCAGCTGGTTGAAATAAACAGAAAACTAGTTTCCTCCAAATGCTAAATAATGTATTACTTATCTTGGTGCTACTGTGTGTTTCTCTTTAATGAGTATTTTACTGACAGTATTAGGGAAACCTTGATGGCATTCTCACTTCATTTCAGACTAAACTCCAGTTGAGTGCCATTTTAACTGAACTTTCTGCATACAATGAACTACCTCTTTACATGTCACAAAATCTCAGAGGTTTTCTGGTTTATCTGCCCTGCACCTTGCAAAGTAATCAGCTATTTCATTCACAGTACTTCCTTGTAATTTTATTGCTATTTTTACAAGTGTGTCCCTGTGGAAGAGAAGTATTAAATAAAGAAAAAGATACTACCCACATGTTGTTCACCTTGTAACTGAACGCTCAAATTAATAAATCTACCTATCCTCCTCTCCTTTTCCCTTCCTTTCTTTACCCTTCCCCCACCTCTGCCTGGCTAATATATTTGCACAAAATTAAAAGTCTAGATCATTTTATTTCAAATCTCTCTGTATTTGAGCCTAAGATTCAGAGACGTATAATAACACTTAATGATGCCTCAAAACAAGCGATAAGGCTTGACCTTTGCAAGCTACCATCCAGCACAGTACTGCATACCTTCAAGTGTTTATTCTGTGAGATGACAGCTAAAGGGCTGCACAATACCTATCCTCTATGTCTGGAGTGATTTCATCACCTAGAGTGGAAAGACACTAACTTCTGATGGGGTCTGGAGTCAAGGATTTTTATGTGCTCAAACACATTTAGAGAGGGATGCAGAGGCATTGCAGCAGAAGACTCAGCAGCCAAGCCCAGGTGACCCATTAAGTGTGAAAGGGTTTCTGCCTGAAGAGTTCAAGGGTCTCAGTGGGTGAACTGTTGAGCAGTTGCATGCAGCAGGTGGCCTCTCTTGTCTTTAGTGAGCATCCAAAAAGATGCTAGAGGGAGAAAAGCCCATTTAAACACCTGAAATACGATAATGGTCATGCGTGTGGAGGAAATCTATGTGCATGTGCTACTGCCTGGTTTTATTGCTTGCAGAAAACAAACAAACAAACAAACAAACAAACAAACAAACAAAAACACTAGAGAGGACATACAGAAAAAGAACCTTGTTATATTTCCTATAAATTCCCCCTTTCTTTCTAAGCCTGCACATTTAATTTGATGTATTAGATAGCCAGTAGATAGAGAAGAGTTCTATAGACAGTGGAAGTTACTGTCTCTTTCTGGCTATGCTTGTGTTCTGGAAGTGCAGAACTAGCTCCATTGAATAACTTTCTGAGTATTAACTATGAACACTATTTAAAAGAATGGGCAAGAATCCACTTAGAAATGAATCTACTAAAAACTGCAAAGAGTAACCTTCAAGAATGCCAAGTTGCTGCTGGTACTAACGCAAGTATTGTCTGAATTCTCAATATTCTGATCCACTTATATAAGCATATATCTGTGGTGAAATTAAATATATTCCAGTACATATGCATATCACATGCTGGTGGAATCAGAATTGTATGAAAAAAACCCCACCGAAATATGTGGGCAAGACCATAAAATATGCAGAAAATAAAAAGAATCCAGAGAAACTTCACAACTTCACTGTGCCATTTTGCTGTCTTAAAGAAAACTCAAGAGCAAGTGGAAGTTGGAAAACATTGAATTGATTAGCTGCAAATGTATTTCCAGCAGCACTAGCGGCATGGCATGACACACCAGACAGGAAGGTTCTCAGCAGCACCTATCCTTTTAAGAGCCAGCTTCTTCTTTGTTATTAGCACTGAGCTCTCTGGTCTCAGGCCAGTATAGACAGACTTCATAGTATGCTTGCTGGCTTCTGCTTAACAAAATCATAGACTAAAAAGACCTTGTCTTTACTGAAGCAAAAGTGATATGTTATTAGCGTCTTTGTTTTAATGGAGGATTACAAATCTGAGAAAAAATTGCAACTCTCTTTTCCATGAAACAACTGAGCAGTCTTAGACCTGTAGTTGCTTGTGGTGAAACAGTAAGAATTTTTACCATATTTTCACAAAAGTTTCGGTGTCTTCTCTCATTGTAAAAATCCACCCTTTTTTTTGCTGGTGAAGAGGTAGCCAAAGTTTTAGTTAAGTGGTTGCAAGTTCAGAAGATACAAAAATCATTAAGTACTTTATTCATAAATTTGAGAGAAATAATGAAGAGATGATGGAGGAATGGAGCTTCACCTTACCTACGTTTTGAACTACTGGCATAACCTAACTAACCTAAGAGTCTCAACACTAGCCTGATTTAGTGTATTCAGTGTTACCTCTCTTCCCATACAGCAAAAAATGTTTTAGTGTCAGCATTATTAATCTCCCCAGAAAACTATAAACAAATGAGCTTTTTACTATGGACCCTCTCTCTGAGTGCAATAGATTTTTAATGAGGATTACATGATTCTATCTCAGAGCCAATGAGCTCCCACTTGTCTTCCTTTCCCTGCTTCTGTTACATGAGAAGTTTTGAAGGATGATAAATAAGTCGCAGTCGCTGTTCTGCACTGACTCTAGTATGCCACCAACATAAATCTGCAAAGTTTGGATTGTTTTAGGAAACAAGCCGACATTGCTTTCAATTTTGTGAAATACTATGCAAATAGCTCCTTCTGATCTTGGAGTGGCAGGCCAGTGTGTATTTATTTATCTTCAGACGTCTGTACAAAGTAAATTTGGCTTATACTTCATTACTGTTTGCTGTCCTTTCTGTTGCTGTTTACCTTCACATTTGAAAGGAACCTGACAACTGAAATATTGGATTTGCAAATGGATTAATGCTATGCTCCACAAAGATATCTGAAGAAATCAATGACAGTTGGACCTCCCTCTGAGAGCTACATCACATGCTTAGTAAGGGCTGCTTTACAAGATTTATTTGTACATCATCTATAATAACTATGCCAGTTATTTCTTCATGTACTGACTTGAGGTGCAGCATCTCACACATGTAAAAGTTTTGATTTTTAAATTAAATTTTAAAAAAGGCACTGAAATTATTTGCATTTGGAGATTAAGCAACCTTCTGTATATTTTAAGCAAGAAATTAAGCAACATGAGAACAGTAAAATATGTCCTTGGATTTTGGAGTCAGTACCAAATGACAGACTATAACTTTGAGAAAAAAAATTCATTGTATTGCTTTCTCATCCTATATGACAATGGGAAATAAAATCTGATAGGAATACTATTTCAGGACTTTCATAAGAACCAGCAAGGGTTGTTTGAAATCAGTTTTAATAAGTTCAAATGTGTTACATTTTGTTGAACATTTTCCCTTATTTGGTAGCATTTCTCCTGAGAGGCTGTGTTCTGTGAAATATACCCACATCAGTGGTGAAAACAGAAGCATATAGAAAATTAGTGGACTTCAAATACACTTTGTCAATTCACTATCTGTTCAAAAGGACAATATATTAAGGTCTTCTTCAAACATTTAAAAAACCACAACTGTAACCTTCCCTTTCCTCTGCTCAGGAGCAGAAGTAGAGAGATCAAGTGAACACCAGCACTAGTGGAGAACTTCTAGCTCAAACTTACTAGTAAATAACAAGAGTTATGTGCCTAGGCAGATACAATCATAGCTACTGCATGTCCTGGGGTGCTTATCAAACAACGTGGAGCAACAATAAGTTAAATTCTCCTGATCACCAAGCCAATTCTTCCCTATTTCATTGATCCTTGTAATTCTTTACCATGTTCAGCATAAACATATGCACAGATTCTGCATGTATGTTTCTGTGCAGATGTTTCAGAATAAAAAAAAAAATCATTTTTAAAGGTGTTTGAAGAGTCAGGTTTGCATGCAGATCTGATCATGCATGCAAAATAATAATGTGATGATGGGCAGGTGCAACTGCTGCAGGCAGTCACAAAAGCTTCAAAAAATCCCTCCAAAGCTTAAAATTATCATTCTGATCTTATTTAATATAAAAGACAATAGCATGTATATACTTTAAGTATTGGGCTTTTGGAAAGAAAATTAATTCAAAATATTGTTCAACAGCTACAGTTTGACACCAGAGGAGGGATATGGGAGAGAATTTACTGCACTGAACCCCTGTTCAGACTTTGTACTTTATTTTATTGTTGGTGATATTACTTTGAAATATTATCAAATGTTTGGATTATGTTACTGTTTCTAGTCAAACAGTAGTTTGGCTAATGGGCAGAATCCAAAGACTGATACAGATAACCCAAAGATACAGAACAGTGTCATTTCAGGAAAAAAAAAAAAAAAAAAAAAAAAAAAAAAAAAAAAAAAAAAAAAAAAAAAAAAAAAAATTCTCTTTCTTTCCTGACACTCCTGCTCATACAGAAAATAAAGAAAAAAATCGCATATGATTGATAACATTTTATAAATTGATTTTTCTTCATGCTAGTGAAATCTTTTACAGAACCTAACTCCGGGAGTAGGAAGCTGTTGCTCTTTTTACAACCTATGTCACTGTGAGATGAGGCCAGAATGGAAACTAAGTAAATCCTTTTTGAGATAATTCTGCTCCACATGGGATTTTTCATTTGTCTTGAATGCCAGATGGATTAAGCAATGTCTTTGTCTTTTCTATGATCTCTCTTAACAGCTTTCTGTGAATTGATGCATACATCATCATTTGGCACTGGTCTTTCTCAAGGAAGAAAAAAATCTCATTTGTGCACTTTTCTACTTCCTTACAATATGGACTTAACCACTTAAGTTTAGGGTTTCATCAGTTTCCCCTTCTGTATAATTGAAGCAATATCTGGTTTTCAAGCAAAAATAACCCAAAAACCATCTTAAGGCCTATTGCAGAAATACTATTATTATAAATACTAATTATTAGTAAATATTTCTAAGACTCTCTCCTCCCCTCCAACCTACCCTGGAGCAGATGGGCATGTGTATGATAAGTGTACTAATAATACACAAAACCTAAAGGAAGGCAGGTTCTCATCTTGATCCAATGGATTTGTCAGTCATTGATAAATAGGATACTGCAGTAATTTTCATTAATTTGCATTCACGATAGCAGTTTAGAGAGTAAAACCTTGTGCTTATCTCATTTTAGTGAATATTCTGCCAGAGGCTCTAGATCCAAATTTTCTAGACTTAGGAGCTTTCTATACCTATTTAACAAATCGCTAGTCCATGTCATTTTTCAGGACACCCATTGCATATATTTCTTAACCCCAAAATGCCACAAATTGCACTTTTTTTTTTTTTTAATAATGCTTTGAAAAATAAGTGTGGCTGTGCTCAAATGATAGCAGGATTGAGCAAAGATTGCTTTCAAAAGCTTACTCTAGGTTTAGTTGTAAGTCCACAAATTCGAGGCATTCTTCTACACTGCTATGAACAATCTTTAAAAAAGTAGTCTCACTTAGCGCTGACTTAAAGTGTATTTATTTAAATTCCATTGCAAATTTACAATTATATCTTGGTTCTAATTGTCTTGCTGAGGAATAACATTGCATCACACTAATTAAACAATCACCTAAATATATAATATTGTATCATAGACTGTCATACTACTTCCCCAAGTGCTAGTATATTGTTTAATATCACTGACTAGGGACTCATCAACAAAATGTTGCTTTGAGAGAGTGGGTTAATAGTCATGGTGATGTATTTCACTGTACTGAGCCTTAATCCTCAAGTTTCTATGCTGTATATGCTGTATCTGTCACTTTCTTTTTAATGTAAGCTGTGCATCATCCTTGAACTAAATTACACAAAGCTGTAAAGTCTGCTCGTCCTGCCCCATTGTCTGTACTGCAGTGGTTACTTTGACAATATACTTGCAGGGCATGACTAATTGCATGCCCTCTCAAACGTTTGCCAGCTGAGCTGGAGAGTAGGTAAGGTTGTAGCCTCTTGGTTCTCAAGGGCAGTCTTCAACATAACTGCTGCCTTTACAGCTTTGACTTACTGAAGGGAATGGTGCCATTTTGACCCTCGTCCCTGATTCATCCTGCTGTCCTCATCGAGAAAGAGTATCATAGAATCACAGGATATCCTGAATTGGAAGGGATCACTGAGTTCAACTCCTGGCCCTGCACAGGACCAACCCAAGAATCCCACCATGTAGTACCATATTGAGTAGCACCATATTCAGTACAAAACCTCACTGTCACAGGTTGTTTCAGCACACAGGTGCTTCACACACAGGCTGAAAGGAGAAGAAAGTGTTAGTGGTTAAATGGGGAGGTTATGTTTCTTTCTAGAACCTTTTCTAACCATGCTGTGCAACTGAGCCTTATTCCAACAGCTGGTCCTTCTACACTCTTGATGTTGTCCTTTAATTGTCTCTATGTGCTTGTTTTTTCTCTTCCCTGCAAAAACAGTACTTTCAAGTTGTGACCATTACTCATATCGAGGACTCTGACCATTCAGATCATGCCATAGAAAAATGCCAATGTGCCAAATTGCCAGATAGGACCAGTCTGATTTATTTTTCATCTAAAACACAATGTATTCTGTCTGTCTTGGCTTCTTACTTTATCATTCTCTTGTCACACTTCTGATCAAGCATGGAATTGGATTTTTTTTCAGATCTTGCGTATAAAGCTGTATCTGACCAATTCCATGAACATGTTGTGTCTTCATGTAAACTCTACATGTCAGACTGAGATTGAATTGTATTGGTTTGATAAGTATTGCTATATCTATCATCTGATTTCAAAGTGACATACCACTGTGCTTCAGAATATTCTTCAAGGAAATATGTCTGATGTTTGGATCTTTTGATCCTTCTCTAAGAAAAAAAAAAAAAAAAAGGAAGCAGTAACACATATTTTACTGAATATTCTTCTGCTTGCTTAATATCGTTCAATTTAATTTTCTTATAAAACAGCATCCAGCGTTTTGCATAGCCGGTATGAAAATATAACATCAAATCAAACAGCAAGGGTATTTCAAAAACTGATTAGAAGTTCACCAAGAATTAGGTTGTCTTTGCCATTGCTCAGCTGTACAAAAAACAAGTTTCAGCCTGTGTATCAACAAAGAAGTAAAGCAAAGACTGTTTACCCAGTTCTCAGAGATTAAGTAAGTGGGAAGTAGAAAATGGACAAAGATCACCAGATACTATACTCCTGTTCTTTCTTCTGCTTTTTCTGTTCAAGGTGACTAGAACAGAGTCATCTGCTTCACAGAAAGGAAGAAGAGTAAAGAGAAAGAGAGTGTGAGGTACATTCTGATATTTTTTTTTTGCCTGCCTTCTATGGTAAAGGAAATGGGCTTCAATCTTTTGATCATTTTTCAGAACAAAAAGAATCCAGAAAAGACGGTTTAAAGATTCCCATTAATGCCAGTTAGAAAGATATGACTTTCTAAATGAGGCCTAAATGTGCAAATTGTGTTATGAAAATTGAACTGGTCCCAGAGCATGGAGAACATATGTACATAAAACACCTGTGTGGATGGCTGTGATACAAGAAAATGTCATTCAAAACCTTTTTTATTCAAGAAGTGACTCTTTCAAAAGGTTATATATGTAGACCCTCACCAAGACCTATAACTTTCAATAAGAGATCTGTAATGCAGCTCTAATTAAAAGTTAAAATGTGAAGTTGTTGCTTACCAATAAACACTTTTGTGAAATAATTTAATGACTCTGTCGTGATACAAAGCCAGTATTTTCATTGCTACCTGAACTTGCCTTAAACTAAATAAACTATTTTAAAAGATGAAGAGAGTTTCCAAAGTAGGAAAAGAAAAAGAAGAAAAGCATCCTTTTTCTACTCTATAACAATTAAAAGAACAAACTTATGAATAGCAGAAGACTGTGAGTACTCAGTGGAAGAAAATGTAACTAATCAGTTAAAGGGACTCTAAGTAAAGATGAATTGCCAGGATGACCTCTATACACCACTCAGACATATCCACAATATGGTGTCATATCTGCCATCTCCATCATCTTTCTTTTTTGTGACCCTTCAGTAATATTTCAGGATTGAAACTGAAGTTTCAGCTGCCAGTCAAGAGGCAGAGGTTAATAGATACTGAAATGTTAGAAAATATTGGAACTGCATGCTAAAAAGTCTTCAGAAAGAGAGCAGAGCTGAAGCCAGGAAAATGGAATTATGTTTAATCATCTAAAAGAACTATTAAATTGACATTATTTGAGAAAAAAAATTCTAATTATTACAGAGATGAAAAGGAGAACAAAATATAAAATATTCTATAGCTATATCTTACAGATATGTGTTAAAATCAAAATGGGATTATGGAACAAGAAGAAAAAGCTAGGCTGATTGTGTTTGTCCAATCAAGAGAAAAATGGAACAGATGAGGAAATGCAAATGGAGGAATCACAGAATATGTCAGACTGGAAGGGACCCTCAAGGATCATCAAGTCTAACTTTGAGCCCTGCACAGGACCATCCCCAAGAGTTACTCCATGTGTCTGAGAGTATCATCCAAATGCCTCTTAAACTCTGTCAGACTTCAATCTATCAATTTATGAAGGAAAGGCATGGGGGGTAAGCATAATGAAGGGTAAGAATGATGGAAACTGCTGTATATGAGCAGATCTGTGTTAGATGGTTTAACTTGTCAAAGAATAAAAAAGAATTTTTGAGTTAATTCAAAAATTAAAAAGCAGAGAAAAATCTTTCTGTTGCAAAGAACACAAGAAATCGTATTCAGGAAAAATGTTTGTAATGATAAGAAAGTCCAATAAAGTATAAAAATAACTGATCAAGGAGAAATTTAATCAATATCTAATTGATGTCAATTTAAATCAAAGAATAGCAAAATAATTCCTATGTTCTTACATGTAATTGATAGAAAATATTTGATAAAATATATTTTATCCTTCTATGGAACTGTTGAAGGCAGCTAATGTTCTCTATAAAATGTAGAATGTATCAGATATAAGCATGAAAAGTAGTTGAGACCAGACTATAAGTTAAAACTGTCATATTTTGCTACAAGATATAATTGCTTGAATTCAGCTAGAAGTAGATGCCAGTATTTTCCCAAATATCACCAGCACAATTGTTTTGATATTATTTCTCCAGTAATTTTTTCTCCTTTTTTACACTTGGGCAGACTAGTTTATTCCTGGAAGAAGTATTTTCAAAAACCAATAACAGAAGAAGTACTTCTGCATTGGAAATATTCAGTGCGCAACTGTGAGACCATGAAATGAAAAAGTGAGTTTTGACAGGAGAACTGGAAGATTATCTGTGGCCTTGACAGGCAAAGAACCAGGAAAGGGATGACGAGGAAAAATTGCTCACCCTCACTTTCCAAAAATCATGCTGCCTTAACAGCAAGGCATTGCAGCAACAATGAAGACCTGAGGTCTTCTCTTAGTTATACACTCAGAGCATTTTCACATCCTTCCCTTCACATCCAGGGCTGTCTCCTGCCCTTGATCTCTTGCTCTGTCCATCCACTAGTCAGAAAACTTAATTTTATTCAACGATATTCTCAGCACATTGCCCAAGATGCGAATAGGGTATTTATCACACCTTTTTGTGCCAAGACCCAGCACACTAATGCACAAAACCAGCAGCCTTCCTTCTCCTCAAAGTGAAAGATCATAAAAATCAGAGAGTTTAACAGACAGAAACTTGGGTCAGGGATCTTGTCAGACTTTTTACCTAGAAGGCTGAGAATGTGTGAGCCTCTTGGGAAATGAGTTAAGGCCTTTTGTTGTCTCTTGATCTTGAAGAACTTTAAAGTAATCTAAGTGCAGCAAACACGTCTTGTGACACAAGACATGTATCTTTCAGAACTCTTCCAGCATTGCACAAAGTGCATAATGATGTTGAAAGGTCAGAGGACTGCTACAGCAATAAATAGACAATTCAAGAAAGAAGAAGAAGACAAGTTCTGTACTCATGCCTTATCCTGAAATCCAGCTTAGGTATTACTAGCTATGAAAGTCCTATGAATGAAAATCGTCAGTACATATGCTCAGTAAAATATATTTCATTTTTGGAGACAGGAAAGGAAGAGAAAGACATAAGATTGCTGAGATATGTATGTTTGCTGCTGGTATATTTCTTGGCCAAAAAAGCCTCAACATCTCCATAGAATAGAGAAGTAACTACAGACTTGGAATTCTGCCTGTGTATATTCACACAAACCACTTTGCTTCCAGACTCATGGAGAACTGGATATAAGGTAATTATAATATTTTGGATCAAATTTTTGAATGTTAACCTCAAAAAAAACAAGATCAAATTCTTTTTTCTTAAACTCCATCATTTTGCTAAGTCCTTCAAAAAGTTGTGCATGCATGTGCATGGTAAAGTATGAGAGATTTGTTCCTCTTTGTGATTTTTGCATTCTTCAGCATTTTCTACTGAAATTTACAAAATACAACAGGTCTCTATTTCACTTTTCTTTTAAAGTACTTCTGCTTCTCCCTAATTTACCCTGAATTACAAAAGTCAGCCTATTGTGTTCACGGACCAAAACTACAAAAATTCCACAAGCAGCAAATAAATGGGGTTGTCATAATGTTTTTACCCTGTTAGCCACGTTTTTCATTCACAGACTTAACATATTTAAAACTGAGTCTCTTCAGAGCCACCATGAAGACTGTTGTGTTCATGGCAAGGACCATTCTTGTAGCCCACTGAAAGTGTAATAGTATATAAAATCAGATTTAGTAATATCTTAAACACAGAATAATGACAATCTTGTTTATAAGCTGCTGGGGTATTTCAGAATAACTCAGGGGACCTACTTTCTCTAGATACATGTGCATGAGTAACAATGCATTAGTTTGAGAAACAAATTGGACTTTAATTCTTTTCTTCTTCTACTATTTGCAGATAGAGAGGTGTTTAAACTAGATTGTGAAGACTGTAGTAGAAACTCATGCCTGGGTTATAATCATAACACATGCCTCTAAAGTAAACCTACATTAGCACAATTCAATGTGGTAATTAAGATAGAAAAAGGCAGTACTAAGCTGCATGGCCTATCAGATTCCTTGGGGAGAAAAAAAGGACTGACGTGACTTGAAATGTGTCCAAAGGGTTTAGTTAGCCTCCAATTAGCTGCAAACTCCCTCTATTAAAATGCATAACAAATACCAGCCTACATGTCCCTGAACCCTTCATTATTTAAGTCCTAATTTCAGATGGTTCTTTTATTATAGCATATATCTCAAAAGCTAGCATTGACTTTTAATTACACTATGCAATCATTGCTGTCAGATGATAAGTTGGAAGGACAGAAGACTCCAGGGTACATCTGGGTGAACCACAAGAGCTCAGCTCTTAACCAAAAGCAAACAACAGTACAAGGGCAAACATTCTAGGAACAACCTACAATAAAATGAAGGCCAAATGATCATTTCTCCTTAACCTTACTTTTTATACTTGCCATGAAATCAAGAGTTTATTCAGGCAGCCAGGCAGAAGCATAGGCAGTGGGAATGTGAAGTTGAATGGAGTATGAATCGTACTCAACTTGCATTCCCTCAAGTTCAAAAGGACACACATATCTTTTTTTTTCCCACATTACTGTTATTGATGTCTTATTAGAAAGGTCATGTTGGGGGTTGTTTGCTGAATATTTCTATACTGTGCCAATATAATTAATATATTGGTTGGTTGTAGTGCATCAGGCAGATTTTAGCTTCTGTCTTTCTGTATATTTTAATGCAGTTTAGAGTTTCCTGGCCATTTTCCATAGTAATTGTGTCTATGTGAGACTTTGAAGGTAGATGGAAACAGTTGATTAAATTATGAAATTAGAAGGTGCTCATATGTCCTTGGGATTGCTAGGTGGTGATGACTACTGATTCCAAATTAGAAGGACATAAAACAACCATCAATGAAAAAGCCATGGTCAGAACAGCACAGAGCAAGTAGGAAGCTTGTTGTGAGTGTCACCTTGCTAAAAGTGAGAGGTCTGCCATCAAGAAAAGCAAAACTGGGAGAAAACTAACTAGAGAATCAGTATTACATTGAGTATCACATTTTATTTGCTTATTTTCTACAGTTATGGGAAAAAAACCCAAACAAACCACTAAGGATGGAAGAGTTGTTTAGCTTATTTTGAGCCTGTTTTCTTCCATGGAGAAAACACGAGTAGTAGTCATAGAATCACAGAACCATGGAATCATAGAATAATAAATTCATAGAATGGCTTATGTTGGAACCTTAATGATTATCTAGTTCCAACGCCACCCTGCCATGGGCAGGAGCACCCCTCACGAGATCAGATTGCTCAGAGCCCCATCCAACCTGGTCTTGAACACTTTCAGGGAGAACCATCTACAGCTTCTCTGGGCAACTTGTTACAGTGTCTCACTACCCTCACAGTACAAAATTTCTTCCCGATATCTCATCTAAACCTACTCTCTTTCAGTTTGAAGTCATTTTCCCTTGTCGTCTCATTACGTGCTCTTGTAAATAAACTTTCTCCGTCGTTCTTGCAGGCTCCCTTCCCTTCAGGGGCTGGAAGGCCGTAATTAGGTCATTCCAAAGCCTCCTCTTTTCCAGGCTGAACAATCCAAGTTCTCTCAGCCTTACCTTGTAGAAGAGGTGCTTCATTCCTTTTATCATCTTGGTGGCCCTCCTCTGGACTCACTTCAACAGGGCAATATCCATATCCAACCAAGTATATATTGCTCATAAATGTATTCTTCTGCCTGCTATGTACCCTTTTCCTCTTTCACAATGGGAATCTGGAGTACTTAATATTTAGCTGAAGTGTATGATATGAAATGACCCTCTTTTTTCTTTCCTGTCTCTCCGTGTTACTATGTCTCCACTGAATGACTAAGTCCAACATATAGGAATTGTACTGAAAACAAACTTTTCATTTTATTACAGTTGTATGTATTATGAGGATCTATGAAGAATGGTCTTGTTAATTGTACATAAGTATCTTCTGAAAATCAGGTATTTCTTGCTTAAAGGGGAAAAGCACACATGTAAATCCACTACTTTTCTTCCCTGGTATATTTTCAAAATAAAATCCATGTTTTCTAATGGAAATTAGTATTTCTGACTGCTGTGGCTTCACTTTCTGCCCTTCAAGAAGGCTACAGTTGTGAAGTTCTGAATCAAGACTTGTGCAGCATTGAAAGCATTTTTTTCTTCCCAGTTTGCTTAATAATTTCCTGGGAAATTTAGTTGTGTTGGCATACAGTTAAGAAGAAGACACATTTTAAAGGGTTTGATAGCAAACACTAGTCTATTTAAGGTGAAAGAAGCCTGAAAATCTAATAAGCAACAGTCAGTACAATGGTAAATCAAAGGTTTCAGAAATCTCAATTCAATACTGCCACAACTAAGTGCAGGCTGTATTACTGTGCTGAATTTGGCCATGAAACATATAATAAAAATAGAAGAATGGCCAGAGGAAGCTGTAAAGTAATGACATTAGATCATTCAAAGTTTATGCAGCCAGTTGGAATTCCTAGTTTGAAATGTCTAACCATCTGAAATTAGTACCATTTGGGGCATTTTTTGAATACTAAGAGGTAAGGAAATGTCAGATGTAAGCTTAAAAGAAGAGATGCCAAGTTAAGGTGCAGGAAGTTACTAAGGGAGTGAAGAGTTGGATAAATACCACTGTAATACTGTGCACTGCTGAAATATAATTATTTGTGTGTTTTAAGGCTAATATTCTCTTTTCTAGATAAGCCAAACAGGAATGAGTTGAACTTAAGCCCAAGGTAAAAGTCAATCACTGAATAATATTGCTTTTCTGATAGTGAAAATTCAATGTGAAATGTTCATTAACCGTGCCATTAACAAACAGCAGACAGGTACAAATCAACAGAGTGAATACAACAGTGTCTTCTGTTTACTGATACAATCCTAATTAACTAGAAGTCCATTGTGAGTGATTAGAGACAAAAGCATTTTTTTATAAAAGCGCTTAAAACAATATATTTTAGTCAAGCTTTGGGAGGCAGGCATTAATCAGAAATATAAAGAAAGAGATATGTTTAAAACACTGCAGAACCAGCTTTCCCACAAATAAACTGGCTGTCACTGTGTAGCCAGGTAAAGTAGTTCTGGCTGCACTGGTCCCCAAAGCCACAATGTCTTCTGCTAGTAGTGTCAGTGATTAAATTAAACTGAAGATGAAGGTCAACAATTTTATGTTTTAAATAATTCAGAGCACAAAATACCAACAGAGTAGCTGGATGAGTTGCTAGCCTGCCTCAGCTTGATAGAGCCAGACTGCATTGACAGAACCACGGACCAGCCTTCAAATCTTCACAGTTAAACCTAAAAATCCATCTAACTATGTATTCAGTTGTGAAGAGAAGCAGACTGGTGAATCTGATTGAAAAGTAGGTTTGGCTCATCATCTAACTGACTATAGCCTCTGCCTTTGAAAGGTTTCCTCTACAAACCTGATTTGAGGTTTTATTTCTTTGTCCCCAAGAAATTATTATGTATAATTAGGTATTAATTAATGCCCTGAATTCAGTCTAACAGAAATGTTCTTATACCATACTGGGTTTTTTATTACTTTTTTTCATCATTCAGATCTATCCTGTGCCTCATAACTGATATGAGCATTCTTTGTATAATTAACCATACAGAGGAAAAGAAAATAAAGGGGGGGGGGGGGGGAGGGGGAGGGAGGGGGGGAGGGGGAAAGGGGGAGGGGAGAAAAAGAAGAAAGGAGATTCTGAGAGTTTAACCTAAGTTCCTCGAGTCCCTTACTCCTTCATAGAAATGTAGGATCCTTGTTAAAAATAAAAGGTGAAAAGAACTATGAAGGGTTATTTTGTACATGTCATTATTGGTATTCCACTAAACTCATAACTCAGTGGACATTTGCTAACAGCATCTTAATTTTCTACAGACTAAATAATCCCATCTCCCTCTGCCACTCCTCATAAGACTTGTGCTCCAGACCCTTTACCAGATTTGTTGTCCTTCCCTGGACATACTCCAGCACCTCAATGCCTTTCTTGTAGTGAGGAGCCAAAAACTAAATAAAGAATTCAAGATGTGGCCTCACCAGTGCCAAGCACATGGGGACAGTCACTGCCCAAGTCCTACTGGCTGCATGATTTCTGATATAAGTCAAGATGCCACTGGCTTTCTTGGCCATCTGGACACGCTGCCTGCTCATGTTCAGCTGGCTGTCAACTGATTTTTCCTGAACTGATCCTATGAGGCTGAACATGAGCCAGTAGTGTGCCCATGTGGCCAAGAAGGCCAATGGGATCCTGGCCTGTATCAAGAATAGTGTGGCCAGCAGGACGAGGGAAGTGATCCTTCCCCTGTACTCAGTGCTGGTGAGGCCACACCTTGAGTATTGTGTTCAGTTCTGAGTCCCTCAGTTCAGGAAAGATATTGAGGTGCTGGAGCAGGTCCAGAGAAGAGCAAAGAGGCTGGTGAAGGGACTGGAGCACAAGTCCTATGAGGAAAGGCTGAGGGAGTTGTTCAGACTGGAGAAGAGAAGGCTCAGGGGAGACCTTATCACTCTCTACAACTACGTGAAAGGATGTTGTAGCCAGGTCAGGGTTGGTCTCTTCTCCCAGGCAACCAGCAGTAGGACAGGAGGGCACAGGCTTAAGCTCTGCCAGGGGAGGTTTAGGTTGGATATCAGAAAGAAGTTCTTTACAGAGAGAATAGTCAGGCATTGGAATGGCCTGCCCAGAGAGGTGGTGGATTCACCATCCCTGGAGGTTTTTAAGATGAGACTGGATGTGGCACTGAGTGCCATGATCTAGTAATCAAGGTGGGGTTGGATCAAGGGTTGGACTTGATGATCTTCGAGGTCTCTTCCAACACAACTGATTCTGTGGTTCTATTCAATGCTTTCTTCCATTTTGACAATGAACCTTTGATAGATACATTTTTAAGTCAGTTTACCCCTCCCTACACAATAATACTTACATCAATTTTTATTTTCCCCTGTTTATACAACAGATTATGACTGCAATAGGTCATGATGTATAACATTTCCTGTTTTCTTCACTATCTTTTTTTATGCAGAATTTAAAGGAAAATATTCATAGAATCATAGAGTAACCTGAGTTGGAAGGGACCCACTAAGATCATCCAAGTCCAGCTCCTGGCCCTGCACAGGACAGCCCCAAGAATCACACCACATGCCCAAAAGCATTGTGAAAATGCTTTGTGAGCTCTGTCAGGCTTGGTGCTGTGACCACTTCACTGAGGAGACTGTTCCAGTGCCCAATCACCCTCTGGATGAAAAATATTTTTCTAATAGCCAACCTAAACCTTCCTTGACACAACATCAGGCCATTCCCTCAGGTCCAGTCACTACTGAGCACACAGAAGAGATCAGTGTCTGCCCCTCTTCTTCCCCTCACAAGGAAGTTGTAGACTGCAATGAGGTCTCCCCTTAGTCTCCTCTTCTCCAGACTGAACAAGCCAAGTGACCTCAGGCACTCCTCATATGACTTCCTCTCTAGACCCCTCAACATCTTAATTGATCTCCTTTGGATGCTTTCTAACAATGCCATATCATTCTTATACTGTTGTGCCCCAGTACTCAAGCTGAGGCTGCACCAGTGTAGAGCCAGCCTTCTGCTTTGTCTGCTTGACTTCCAACATTCAGGAATAGCCTGCACCTGTGCTCTTAGGAGGTGATGCTTACAAAGTGACCAGCCCTGATGGACTCTAGCAGCTTCAAAAGTGTTTTCCCAGGGGACTTTACTGATTAGTTCCCTGAACATCCTGAATGCTGTCCTCATATCCAAGGCTGAAGTTTTGCTGGCACCCCTGTCAACGAAGATTTTAAACTTGATTGCTTTGTGGTCACTCTGGCCAAGATGGCCACCAATCACCACTTCACTCATGAGATTCCTCTCTTTTGATAAGCAAAAAATCAAGGAGGGCATCTTTCCTAGTAGACTCCCCTAGCAGTTCTGTTACTTTTGCTTTGCTTACTTCCTTGTTACCTTGCAAACAGTTAGCTGTTTTATTTGTTCCATATTCTTCTGAGGAATTGAAATAGCTTGAGTGGTTGTCAGTTCTCTGACTTTTCTTTTTTTCCCCTACTTCCATGACCTATTTACAAATTGACATCAGGTTTGTCTAGTTTTCAAAGATAATCAGAAATGTTTCCAAGATTTCTTTAGCTGAACAGCAGAGCATAACGAAATTAAAAATTCTGAAGCACTGGATACTCTGAAAACAATCAGGAAATGGACAGGAATGTTAAATGTAAATAATTGATGCAGTACCCTCTTAAAACAGCACATTCTGGCAGGTGTATCATTCTAATTAAGAATTGTAATTTTCATTTCAACTATTGTAAATTTCAAGAATTAACTAGAGTGTTTCATAAAGTAATCTAAAATGTCAATGGAAGAAGCATTTTACTCTCCTTTAGGCATTTCCCATGGTGCAAGGGCATATACTTAAAAATAGAACTGGAAAATAACTGCTTTGCTTTTATTAAGAATATATGTATACAATCACATTTTTAATAAATACATAATGCAATTTTAACTGTTTATGGGACACAACCTAGAGATTTTGTTCATCAGCAAGAGCTGATAAAAAAATGAACTTTTTATCCTTAACTTGGGAATATTTTTTTCATAATTTTATTGCTTACATAGTTCTTTATTGCTCATCTTCTTTCTGAATCTAACAAATATATCTGCAAGTGAATATATTCAAACTTCATTCAACCGTATGAAACACATTTTCATGCATTTGCTTGTTTATTTACCACCTAGTAACATGAGTGCGGCTAGTGGTCCTTCAAAACAGTTCTATGCTTAGTGATTAGTAATTGCCAACACAACTGGGAAAACTTTCAATGTGGCTGGATTTTCAAAGTTTAGATTATTGCTGCTGTTGAATGCTGGACTCCTTTTATGTATCTCAAGCTGGACATGCAACAATTGACTTGACAATTTCCTTTTATGTTATCTGATTTTAAACCGAAAGAGGACAATGGTGAATGCAAATTCCAGCCAATGGGGTGGTGACCTCATAAGGGTAGTATGATTTGTAACTCATACAATTTCTCCCGTCTGCATCAGCTTTGTGTACCACATAGCAGAAGCAGGTTCCTCTTGTTGGAAGGCAATTTAATCTTTTTCTCTATAAGGCAATCATATTACCATCTTTGATTGCTGCTGTGTTTTCTCTGCCTTCTTTGCCCTACTCAAATCTATTACACCTGGTGATGCTGGAGAAGAAGCAGGTGGAGGAAGGGAACAAAAGAGGAGGGAGCAGGAAAACAATGTTATGACATTTTTACTTTCGTTCATCAAACCCTGTATATTGGGGGTTAAGATATTGTACTGAATGAATTTTGGTGTGCTTTGATCCATCTGCAGTTCCAGCACACTTATCTGAATAGGTATTATGGACTAAAAAAACTGATTATTTTCCGCTTAGCCAAGTGAACCACAAGAATAATAATTCTACAACCTTAAAGGCAATGGTCTGAAGAAAAACAAATAGCAGAAAGTAATCATGGAAGGGGCAAAAGGAGATCAGCCATTCTACTAAGAAGTAAGAAGTCTTCAATTAAATATCTATTCATTGGTAATGAATGCCAAATAGCATTAAATAAGCATCTAACAGGATATTAATCACATACTTAAGAGCTAATTGCAGTATATTAACAATTAATGGCCCTTTAAGAAAGTAGATATACTGGGGTATGCAGTAAGTGTTAATTGAAAGCTATTTCAGGAGTTTTATTTTGCTTTTCTTAATTGGACAGTGACACAATATAATGTTATTGAGCCCTTCTGTCCTTACACTTTGAAGTAGTGCAGTTGCCTCTATTCTGCAGAATGTAGGAGCAGATTTCAAACAGTTGTGTTCTAGGGGGGAAAAATCAAGTGTTTTTCATATATATGGCCTGCCATAATCCTTACTGGTAGCACATGTGCTTCTTGTCCAATACCTTTAGTTCACTCCATGGGGATGATGAATTAAGAGAGCTACTCTATATTCAAACCTGTCTTCCAGCAAATATTCACCACAGCTGCATCATCTCCCTAAAAGTTACTGAAACTGGAATGCACTTGCAATGATCTGCAATCACAGTTCTTTATCGGAAATCTAAAAGAAGAAAAGAAGAGAAAATAATAATAAAAATCAAGCAGAAAGAAAAAAAAAAAACAAACAATAAACCAGTCTACCAGTCTTTAAATCAGAGCAGGGGGAAGAATGGAGAAGAAAGTGTAGAGGGAACTAAATGGGAATCTAATAAAAATAAAGTACATGGTGCAATTCTTCAGTTTCTCTACGCTAATTAACCCAAGTCAGAAATTTTCCCATGGCAGATATAAATTTTTGTGTGAAATTTTTGAAAGTCTCTTTCCTCTCAGACTAGGCTATTACATACACAAACAGTTCCCAGTGTGACTCCACTCCAGGCAGTTGTGTTATACCCAGGTTGACAGACCAGTGCTGACATCAAAAGAAGTCTCTTTTTTTCAAATTGGTGTCTTCTCATCCTCTCACTGTTCATTCCTGTACACCAGCAAAGTTGTATATGTTGTTAGTATACTGTTGTCAGCTTGGACACCTGATTCAGATGAAATAGCATGAGAGGAAAATTAGTTCTAAATCAGTTCATTTCCCTAGTGAAATTAAAATATCCTAAAAGTTCTTCATCTAATGTGGCATGACTAGATTTTTATAGTGACATCCTGAAGCTCAGACTTCAGATTAGACATCCTGTGTTCCCCACGTATTGCAAAAAATATTGTTGGTATAGCACCAGCTGTGTACAAATGCTTTCTGACCCTCCATCATTCTTGTAGCAAAATAACAGAGTATTCAATGATCAAAGAAAGACACAATTTGTGTTGGGCACATGCTACTCAAGTGGAAAACATGGGAAGGAAACAATGTGCATTATTTCTAAGGCAACGTATTTATTTAGGGGCTTATAACTGCAGTTCCAAAAGTTCAGTGAGGCTGATAATTTCCCTCTTACAGGAGTATTACAATACCTGAATTCAGCAGGCTGCTGTATTGAGCATTTTTACATGTCTGTTAAGAGCAATTGTGCTGTACAGGAACTTAGGATCTCACCCATGTGAGGATTTTTTTTCTTTTATTTTTTTTCTCTGTTTTTATTAGGATGACTGTGACATTTTTTCTTCAGTGAAGGAAATATACTGAAGAAGTCCTTGCCACCAACCTCTTGCATATGGATTTGTAAATGAATGACTAAAATAGTAATGAATATAAAGTGGAAATTTATTGCCAGCAGATCTACAATCATGAGGTGGTCATGACTTCATGCTTTGCTTAGAAATGCTGGCCACCTATTCTCCGACCCCTTTGGAACCTGTACTTCATGAGCTATTTTAAACTGCTTTCCTTATATTTAGATTTGAGTTCTAGACCTGTCTCATTTAGCGTTTTTAAATTATTTGCGATGTAAATATATACGTATAGATAATAGATATATATGCTTCTTCCCAAAGGTAAGTTTCACCTTAGATTAAATATTGAGGTGGTGTGAACAGGTGCAATTACTGGAATGTCAGGAGCATTGCACAAATTTGCACATACTTCACATATGTTTTTTTATTCTACATGGTTAGTAATGATAGAATATATAATATCTCAAGAGTATCTTCCCAATATCTTTAGTCAATTTCATTACTCTGAATACTGTTTTGGTTTTACAATTTTTAAGTTTTTTTCTGGACTGATACACAAATTATTTCCACAGTTAAAGACACTGGAAGATGCAAATCCATTTGGGGTTTGGGGTTTTTTTTTTGGTGAATAATTGTAGTAGGCAACACAAGTGTAAAACAAAAAAAAAGATCAGCCAAATATAAAAATATAATAAAAAACTGTTCCTAAAACTCTGTTGTAAATTTGAGGCCAAAAAAAGTGTTTATTCATAAAGCAGTACACTATATTTTATATGTATTAGCACAAAATATTTATATTTTTATTATTTATACTCTATTATTTATCTATACTGGCAAACTGTACATCCTGTGAAACTGAAGGAAGCTTCAAGAAGTTAGAAACTGGAAAATATAAAAAATTTCTTGAATTAATATGTTGTGAGCCACTTCATCTCTATCCTCTGGCATCTAATATTGAGAGATAGAAAGTGTCTCTGCCCACTCAGAGGGGGTTGACTGAGCATCACATTTTATTAACTTCATTTTTAAGGTTTTAATTTCTCCTTGTCACATTTTCTAAAGTATATATATTTATATATTCAATACAAAAATATTAATATCATGCACTTTCTTATGGACAAATGTGAATGATTATGTAACATCTGTGTTACCTGTAAAGGCTGTGGAGAAAAAGACACCAGGCTAATTTAGTATGAGATAAGATAAGGGAGCAGAAGCCTTAATGAGCACCCACGCTCCACCAGGATTACTGTTATGGGTTTAGCAAAATAGGCCTAAATTTAGGCTTTAAAGTTCAGACTAGGCCTGGAATTGTCAGCTGACTTGAGCAGGGCTGGGCTAGCTAACAGCTGATTTCTTCTAGCCAGTAATGTTGTATTCCACACCATATTAGGACACCATCTCAGAAGGGCTAAGAGCTGGTGTGGGTGTGGCTTGGGCAGTTGCTTCACAGCTGTGGTCCCAGCAGGACACACCATGCTGTCCCAGGAGCGATGGGAAGGCCCAAGCCCAGAGGACCGGCTTACCATCATGTTATCTTAGGGAAGTAAAATGTTTGTTCTTAGCTTTTTTCTCTGCTTAAGTCTGTCTCTGGGGAATTGACTTCTCTAAAATGATTTGTAGTTCAATTGTAGAATTTGTGTTTACTGGGAAGTGGGAAGTTATTTCTTGCTATATATAACTTGTGTAAGTGTGTGTTATATTGTAGTTTCTCTTAATGTTCTCTTTTCTGTATAAATACATATGGTTAGTTTCAGCATAAACCTGGTTTAGTGGGGGTTTTTTCCCTCTCCCCCTTCTTCCCTTTTCACTCTGTCTTGGACAGTTGGCATTTTGCCAGCTCAACCCAAGACAATTACATACCCACACGCATCCCCCAAACACTGGTTTTATGGTTTTATAATAATGTTCATCCAATCCCCGTTCACCCATCCCTCAGTTCTGCCCCATCCTGCTCTAGGCACACCCCACCAGGAATTTTGTCTGGGGGAGTTTTGGGACTCCTTCTTTTATCATCTTCATCTTCCTCATATCACATCAGGCTCTTGGAGGTCTTCCAGCATTCTGGTCTTCAAGGTCACTTTGCCTATGTTTATGTCTCCTGGTGCAGGCCTTGAGGTGTTTTTCAGCAATTTTACCTTGAAAAGAAGACTAAACAGCTTACAGAATTTTGAGGGGTTGATATGGGATGGGATTGGTATGTATAAACATTGAACTACTGAGGTTACTTTTACTGGTACATTAAAATCTACATCTGCTTCAACTACTTCTAAAATCTATAAAAAATAAAATATCAAGAATCAAAAAAACCTTGGAGGCATCATCTGAAAGCTAGTCTACAGAAAATCAAGAATACTCTTTAACATATTCTCTATTATCAGCTTATTGATCTAAGTTTCTCTGTCTCCATCTGTTTGTACCTTTTTTTAAAATCCAATTCCTACTGTAAAGCAAATTTCTGTGAGTGGGAAGTGAGATCAAAGTAACATGGCATATAGGCTGATCTCTACTCCAGGGAGTCCAGAGAAGAATGAACTAATTGAAAAGTAGGTGAGGTAAACCAGTATAGATGGGGAAGGCTCAGGGTAGCTTTTCTCTAATTTTGATGAGGAAATGTTCACAATAAATTAAAGCTGACTTCTTCAGATGCTCTCTATCTGCCTCTGTCTGTATCTACTGATAAAGGATTAAAAAATACTACTAATAAAAAAGTGGGAGCCAGAAATTTACTGTGAGAATTTATACCTCTCTGTAGCAAAAGAGAAAGATCCAACCTTAGAATTCAACTATAGGCAGCCACTTTAATTCCCATTAAGTACCTTTAAGATCTTGACTATCAATCTCTTCCATATTTTTTCACATATACAAACCACACTATGCATATAGATACATGCTATCATAAATACCCACTAAAATATGCAAGAATATCTCAGCAATGCTTTCTTTTTATACTTCCATCTTTTTATTACAGGTGCAAATAGTATTTATTTTCTAAAAAGTCCTGCCAATGATGTTTAAGTGCAGCATAGTGACTTAATACAGGCAGTAGTGAATTATTCCATACAACAACAAAAACAGCAGGTAGCAAATTCATCTGTCATAAATGTCCTGTAGATCAATGTCAATTTTATTCTACCAAGCACTGTATGTGACCCCAAACAGTCTTCCCCACTGCTGAAGTGGTTCTTTGTTATCATTTTTTAAATAACTTGAACTAGGAATAGAACTGCTTCATTTTTTTGCTATGTTCTAATTTTCATATAGGTCAAAGTATTTGTTGTTTACAATGGGAACTTATGATAACTGGCAGGTCTTGGAGACTCCAGCTACTGTAATTTCCAGAGTAACTTATGTTAAAGCTCTGAATCTCTGACACTGGTGTTGCTTCTCATGCTGAAAAAATAAATTTAAGGATAGAAGGCCTCCAAATGCACTCCAAAAAAAAAAGTTATTTTTTAACACAGACACGCATAAGCATTACATTTTGCCTTATGCTCCAGATCCAGATTTCTGTATTGCCTTACAAAAAATCCCAGGAGTGTCCTCTGGTATTCAAAGATGATTAGTCCAACTGTGGATAGCTGGACCTCACAAATCTGCTAAGCATTTACCACTAGCACAGGCTGCATATACTGGGTGAGGAGGTCCATAACCTGTTACAAGCCAACCTTTAGCCAGTAGAGTTTCAGTAGCAGCCCCAATGAGGTGGCAGATTCAGAATGAGGCTTCACTAATATTGTTTACACCCAAAGACAGCTTTGGACAACAGCACTTGAGCTGTCTATCCTTTTCCAAATGAAATCTCCTTGCATCCTTCATGTTTGCTGCCTGGACAAGGATTATCTCTTCCCTCCTGAGAACTGTCTGATTTTCTTTTGTCCTCATCCAATTTATGGTCTTTCTTTACTCAGTCAAGCCTATTTGTTGTCCTCATCTGTACCCTTTAGAAGGCAATGAGGAAGAGAGATCCCAATGGGGAGAAGAGCCATGGCTTAGAGTCCCTGAAACCAGGGTTCATCAGAAGAGACAATTCCATTCCATGGGATGAAAAGATATAGTACAATGGACTTATGAGGGTATCTTATATTCTCTGTGAGTTTTGAGGGAATGCCCTCAAATTCTTTGGACACTAAAATCTGAAAAACCTTTTCTGTCAAAAGTCTGAAAACTGTAGTTTTGGAAGCATGTATGTTTTGTTGAATGTGAATGGAGTATTCAAAGGGATTACAGAAGACGTTTGATACATAGGCATTATGTATCAAATGAATAAAGGTAATTTTCCTGAGTTTTGTTTTAGAGAACTAGAATGAACCTGAATTATTATGGATGAAGTTTTTTCACAGAAAATGTGTTGTGAAGTCTTCTTCACCTACATATAACACTTCAAACAAGGTAAGTGGAATATGACTCAGTCATGAACAAAAAGCAAAGATTTATAAGGGTTTTCTGATACTTCCTCAATAGTGAATAGTACCAGTTACCTGACAGTCAGGTCTTACACTGCCTGTGGAATATCAGGAGACACCTACTATCTGAGGAATGAACACATAATAGTAGATGTAAAATGATCATGCTTTAACATTATCAGGGGTTTTTTTTTTTTCACTTGTCTCTTATATTTTGCTGCAATATATCAGAGGATAACGTATTTTAAAAAGTCTACAAGGACATTGTATTCTCCAAGGAAACTATGTGGCACTTTTAGAGCTTTTGCCTAGAAATTTAAATATGTATGTATGGCTAGGCTTCATGAACAAAGATTTGGGAAGGGCTCTACCCATGTGGGTGTGTCCTTCAAGCCTTTGCAGTGGATTTTTTAGGTGAGGCACAGTGTGAGCAGAACTGGCCCCACCCTTTAACTCCTAAGGTTCATGTACCATGGCCGAGTGAGCTTGAACAGTGACAGTGAAGTCCTCAGGACTAGAATCTATAGCCCCCAGTATTCCTAGGAGGTATCTCATCCAAGTACTAACCAGGCTCAACCCTGCTTATCTTCCAAGATCTGACAGGATTGGGCATCCGGGTGGCATTTACAGGGGTCAGATAAAAATAAAGGAAAGGCCTCTTATTACAGGACTTCTGTTGTTGTTGTTAAATACTCTATACAGAATTGTATGGTTAAGGGACATTGTTCTAAGTGTCCTTGTAAATAAACCTTAAAATTGTATAACCCTCATTAAAAACAACAAAGATTATCAAGCTTTATCACAAACAAGTTATCACAAACAGATTATCACAAAAAAAATCAGGAGGATTAATACAGATTTATTATTAGCATCTTTCATTTTAACAAAAAAAAATGTGTCTTCAAAAAGACATAATGTCATTTTGGGTTTTAACTCTGATGGGACAGAGAACATGGGGTTTGAACCCCTAGACACTGTTTATACAAGGATATATATATAACTTTTAGTATGGCTTTTATGATTTTGACTGACCACTATTTGATTATTTACTCCACACTGACTGTATCCTTCACCTTGCACAACAGGATGACAGTCACTGAAAAACATCAGTTCATCTCAATAAGAACATATTGTGTATATTCTGTTAACTTACATTTGTGATTTCTGTCTTCACTTTTTAAGTATTTAGTTTCCAATACCAGAAAATGCCAAAAAATTCAGAACCTTTGACCCTGCTCTCTGTTGCCATCTTTCCACCAATTCTTGACATTTGTTACCAGAGCTCTCTGAGGACAGTTCACTGGGAGTGATACTGGCAACCTAAACATCAGAAAAGTCACTTGATTTGCTCTGGGAAAGATATGAAGTTAGAGGATTTTTTTTTTTTTTTTTTTTTAATCAGTGACATTTTGTGAGCAATAAGCTCACGCATAGATGCGTGGTGCACTAGTATTACACTCTAGCTATCCAAATGTATATGCTCATCCCACAGTGGGCATGAATAACACACTTTCAGTGAGACATAGCTAAAACAAAGGCATGTGACACTTATAAAAGTCCACAATTTAGGATATAATTAATGTTAAATTTACTTGAGCATGCATATAAGCATATTACTACAGTGTAACTAAAAACTGTACATTAGCATTTTGTAACATGGTGAATATTTTATATATTAACTCATGAGCAATGTGAGCACCAATGGGGAAAATGAAAATTACTAAAGTTGAACATCGAAAAGGTCCAAGTAACGAGAAGCTGCCAAAGTAAAAAGCAAGTGCATGGCACTGCAAATAGGCAGGCATCCTGCTGAACACACAAGAAAGATGGCTGGAAAGACAAATGAAAAGGAGATAAGTGTTATCAAAATGATAGCTACAAACATAAAAACATGAGGCCTAAGTGAGCAAAACTAATAAACCCGGACCAGCAAGGGCCATGGCCATCAGTTCTAACTAAATGATATCAGAGCTCCATATTCATATATAATTTAGTACAGACCTGTTAAGATCAACAGTACTATATGTATACTGGTGAAGACTAAAAATATGCAAGAATTAAACATTTGCAGGTAGTGTGCTATGGAGGATTGAATTAATAAAGGTTTAAACTTTAAACTGTCCTTTTCAATCCATCTTCTAAAAACTTACACCATAGTGATGTCTGAGCTTCTGTATACACATACTGAAGGGCACAGGGAGACCAATTAGCTTTCTCTCAGGTTCTTTCTGTGAGTATGCAAATTTTGCAGGGGAACACGGTGTTTATTGCATGTACTAGAGAAGCAACACTTCATATGAGTGAAGACAAGAGAGTTCTTGCAGTGTGGTGACATGCCTCTTAGACCATTAAAATTCATGAAAAACATCCTGAAAAAAAAAATCCTCACTATTTCTGTTAAAACAATGTAATTCTACACATAAAATCATAGTCCTATCTATTTCTTCCCTTCCCTTCACAGGGGAAATCTCCTGATCAGAATTTCACCTGTTTTTCACAGAAATCACTCATGAAGAGGCAGATAGCATGGCTGGGAACTTTCCAATTTCCCATTGCGGAGGGAAAAATAAGGAATGTACCAGACTTGGCCTTTAGGAGATAAATAGATAGAGACTGTTTTTCCCTTCATGGCTGGAGAAGACAGGTGAATTCTTATTTATACAGCCTTCAATATGTTTTTCGTTGATATACTCTATGATTTGGACTATGATGACAATATACCTCATAGTTACTGAAGGAGGTCTAATGATAAACTACGACAACTAGAGGCAGAAATGCACAAGCACAGAGAGACAAATTGAATTGTTGGTGCAATTCCACTCACTTCAGTGGGACTCCATCAGGAGATGAAATTGTCCCTCAGTATTATTTAAGGGTAAAAGAGTGCATTTAATACACAATAAATGGATAATGCCCAACCTGGGCACTTTATAACCAAGTTTTCTTGCTCTCGTGGGGGATGATCCAGAGTCAGCAAAGTGTTATAACCTTTCATTTTTCATTGGTACTAACATATATCAGTATGTACCCAAAGTACCCTATATGGGAAAATCAATAAATGCAATGCTTGTTGATAAATGTTTACAATTTACTTCTTTGTTGCTACAATGTCCTAATAAAAACACTACCTTAAAAAGAAATTGTTACAGTTAGAAAAAGAAAAACTGTACAAAAGTATGCTGTAACAAATATCTTTTCTTGTTTTTAAACACTGGGACATACTGGTATTTTGAAAGAACTAAGACTGGCACAAAGGAAGGATGGCTAAACTTCAAATTTTTCATTGCCTTTTGAAAGGTGTTAGGCTGAGGATTATGTGTTTAAAGCTGAGAGAAAAAGTTGGCCTGAACTTCACTTTCCCTTTGAATCTGTCATTTATGTGTGCAACAAAGCAAGCAGTAAATGTGGATGAACTTAATTGGCTATTCTGTCCCTCTGTATCAAAAAAACCTTCCTTGCTGATGAAATATCTCAAAAGCTAAATAACCAAGTGTCACCATATTTTATGTGAAATGACAGCAGAGACTTTCATGTTTCATTTAAAAGGCAAGACAACATGATATACATTTAGAATGTGACAAAGAGTTCCTCTGACTTATGTAGATATTCTTTTTTATTCTTACACAGTCAATTCACCATTGTACAGTCAGGTGATATGCCACACCAGGGAGAAAGAAGTAATTCATGCTGTCTCTTTCCCCAGATGATTTCTTGAAGCTCATAGAGTTGCTGTAGAACCTTTTAATATTTTGGTAACTGTCAATTTAGTGTAAACAATGGCAAAAAACTGTAGTCTGATTCTATGAAAATTAAAATTCCTGTAGTTACAACTTTTTAGCCCATAATTTGTACATCATGCAGTATTTATCATTCCACTTAAGGACCCGTAATTATAACTCCCTTCACAATATTTTTATCTTTAGCACAAGCAGTTTTTCATGAAAAATAATTTATCCCATTGTTCAAAAACCAAGGTTTATCTCTGTGTTCCCATCCTGACTTTGAAGCATAGCTTCATCCAGACACTTGTTAATGGAGTGGGAGTGTACAAGACTTGTTTTAGGCCATGGAGGCACTCTGAGATCATCTTGTAGAGAAAGCATTGACTAGGATAAGGCTACTTTACTCAGAGTAAAGGCTGCTTATGAAGGACTTCTTTTTATAGTAAAGGCTTATGATTTTTTTTCCATCTTTCCCCATTTTATATAGAAACTTTGCCATAGTGCCCCTTTCTAAAACTGGAAGGTTGATTTATGTATAGTCATTCTCTTATAGAGAAAAAGTTGTGGTTTAAAATTTGACACAGTGCAGACTTGTGTCCCATTGCCAAAAAAAAGTAATTCAATTTTATCCCATGCTCCAATCCACTGAAATATGCTGGTGTGCAAGAGGCTAAAACATTGAAAGCTATCAAAATTTTAAGGTGATCATGCTTAAAGAACCTGTGGTCTTTGTTCATTGTTTTGTCATTTTGCTCCAATGTAGGGCACTTCAGAAATAATTGTTGCCTTTGAATAAATCATTTCATTTAGCGAATTTTGAAACCTCACTATGTTAAAACTAAATGGTAAAATGAAATCCTGTCTTTAATTTGGACTGTAATTGTCAATGAATTTGAGAATATCACCAAAAAATGTGATAACAGTTAGGTAAAAAATATAGTGAATCTCAGTTCAAAATGACGAGTGAATATTTAGCAGGAAATCAATAAGTATACTGTATTTAAACTGTTGCCTAAAATGTGAGAAAATAACTTTTCAGACAATATTAATATAGATGAAATAGAGAGGATCCTTCAATGAAAGCGCTTTCAAGTGCAAAAAAATACAAAAGTGTACACCTAGTATAGGGTTCTTACAAATTTATAACACTAATTAATTATCACATCTAATGGATACATCCAACCTGAGAATCATCTGCCCCCAGAACCTCCCTGGGTCTGCCCCTTTGGAGATTCTCCAAGGGTTTTGGCCTTCTGTCTTGATTTGACTACAGGATATCTTCCAGGTGCATGTGTCCCAAACAAGACGTCCTTACTAAAATCTTTTTCCTTGAAAAGAACATTAAACAGAATTTCAACAATGTGGCACAAACCATGAGAAAGGGGTTTTGAAATTGTCAGCTGCTATCTCAAGTGTGAAAAACTATGCAGCTATCTTAAAATCTACAAAGACATAAAAATCTTAAGGCATCAACATTACAAGTGCTTTGGGAAAAAAAGACAATAAAATTTGAACCTCATTATCTGGGCAAATTGGATAAAGAGAAATGTACAAAAAATCAAGTTAAATAGATTAAGAACTATTTAATTCATACATTACAAAAGTTATTTTAAATGATAAATAATCCACAAAGGACTTTTCCCCCAGTGATATAATAATTCTTGGCTTGGTGAAATAAATGTCTTCAGAAATATTTACAATGAAAATAACAAGTTTTCTGGATGTTCGTAAAAAATTGGAATTATGTTAAAATGCGTACAATGTTAAATAATGATGGGAGAAGCTTTTGGTCTAACATGTGGATTCCTTTGAATAACTGAAGCTTTAATGTAGCCCGATACAAGTTCAGACACCAGGAAATAAAAACGTAGGTCATAATTGTGAGAAGAGCTGCATTCTTGATTGCAGTGACATTGAAATGGATATAAGGGTCAAAACAGAAAATGAAATGAAGAGTGAAATAATGTAACCAAAAGGGTGAGCATAATCCTGGCATACGGAAGCAAAGAAATAGCAAACAGGAGAAAAGAGTCTACTTCAGTAATGGCATACACTGAAATATACACTGAAGCATTTCTGTGTAAAGGTGTTTTCTCTTTAAAGAAAGCTCAAAGTGTTGCCAAGAGTTTTACATAATAGCCATGAAAGAATATTACAAAAACAAAAACACAAACAGAAAACACAAACTCTTTTTACAGCAGTGAACCTCCAAGTTGGTATCGATAATTAATCAGTCAGGGTGACTCAGTCCTGGTCTACAGGAAGATCTGTGAAGGAATGAGTAAAACTTAATAGTCAATATAAGAAAAAATATGATCTTGTGGTTGAAGTCTGAAATGAGAAATATGAGCTATCAGTACAGTTAATTGCTAGAAAAAGATATCTGCAGATATGTTGAAAGTCTTCCGTTGATAGAAATTTCAAAAAAGGATAAGGATGGTTCTAAAGACTAGGTCTGATGGGCCCTTGAGCAACCTGGTTTAGTGGAAGGTGTCCCTGCAACTAGATGATATTTAAGCTCCGTTCTGACCCAAACCATTTTATGATTCTATGATTCTAAAATGTATGTTAGGTTTGGTTAGGTTAGGTTCTAAAGGGTGGAAGTTATGTTAATTAAATAAAATAGTCTGTATTGGCCTTAAAAAAGATTCATGAATCTCCAGGATGCAGTCTAAGATTTTTCTACCAAGCAACAAGCTTATTCTTCCAGGAGACCCCCAGCAGATGGGCACAGTTTTCATGGAAATTGAAAGCAGCTGAACTAAAGTGTCTCATAATGTCTGATCCAAACCAAAGGAAACTAAGACGTATGAGGGTTTGGGAGAGAAATATGCTTGACTGATTAGAAAGGAAGATCACAGGAAATTGTTGTTGAGCTTTTCAAGTTAACTGCTGTCCTGCTCTTAGAAATGTGGTATCCTACATCTGCCATATCATTCTATTTCTGATTATGGAACTTTTCCAGCCAACTACAGACTACTGGTCGATGGTTAAATTAATATTTGAAATTTCAAATGTAGTTTAAACAGAGCTTTGTGTGCTAGATTTTCATCAGTATGAGAACTATTACCAGAGTTTGAAATAAACTATATGTTTTTACTGGTATGAACAAAATTCTCAGTTATATCTTTCTATTATCCATCAGTGTTTAAAAATCAAATTGTTATTTGTAGTATGACATTTGTCTTCTGGAGCAGCCATGGGAACCAAGTTTGTCCTCCATTAGCAATACCTGATGAGGGTTGTACTATTTCACCCACTTAAACTCAGGTGCTATATGGTTGATATTTACAGCATTTAGAACTGCCCAAAGAGCCTGCAGTCTGCAAAATTCCTAATTTTCCTCCAGTCTTTCATGCAAAACCTTAATCATTTTCTCTCACTATTCTGGTTCCTCTCTTTTCCCACTCATTAGTGAGTGCCCCAGGGTGGAATTCTTCCTGCCCATTTCCCTACATCTCAATATTCTAGATTGCTCTGCAAGTCCTTTCCTAGTAATGAGCTAAAGTTGCAGTATGCAAGAGCAAATTTTTAATTACTAGGGCACCTGAAATCCAGTGAAAACTTTTCTGTCTCTTTCACTTTGGAGGGGAAATAACCAAAGCCAACATCATAACATTCACATTCAATGACTCAGTGCTCACCTGTGTATTGAGATTGTTCATCTGTCAATAGACTTTAGCTACACCTACTTTGTGAAACGATACAGTGGACTGCTGGGCTGCAATGTTGAGAAAAAAAGAGGAGCTGGTAGTTTTTCCTTCAAGACAGTTTTCTTTGGATCAGCAGTCCAAATATGTTTATGATTTAGAACATGTAATTACACTGTTATCTTCTATGTTTAAAAATCAGACTCTGCCCACTACAGAATGAGGCCTTTAATACTTAATCAAAGGTTGTGAAAGAACATTCTTTTTGTATAACAGAAGATAATACTTATGAACAGTCATCACCTTTCCAAGCCTATAAAACCTGTAACTAATGTGCTAAAAAAAGCTCTGTTGTGCAATATTATGCATGTAGCAATTATCATGAAGGAATTTTATTAAATTCATTCATATTAATGGGGCAGTTTTAATTTATAGGTTTGTAAACATTTCAAACTCTATTACTCAGCAGCATTATTTCATTCTGTTGACAGAATATATTATCTTTTGTTTTATAGCTATAATGGAGTCCAGAAATCAAAGAGGCCCATAGCAGACAAAAATTCAGTCTTAATTATAAAACTGAACTTGAACACTAACAATATAAAAGCAGACTCTCCTCAAAGGACAATGCAATGGATCCAAAATCTTCCTGTCATCCTCAACCATCAGCTGAATCCATCCTTCTCAGAATGCCGGGAGTTCATCACCATAGAAACCACTTATCAAATTGGAAAAGTTAAGATTGAATTGTCTGTTTGGAGAATTTATTTAATTGCAAATGGAGACCTTTAAAAGCCTAGCTCACCACTGGACATACTGAAAATCTCCTGTGGATACTCAAAAATGTGAAAGGATTATGTAGGAAAAGTGTAACTGAGAAGGATGAAGAGAGGAGTGGGAGATCATTTTTCATGATGGGTCAAAAAAAAAGTTTATTTACGTTCTGCAGTGGATTGAATTCTAGGACATCAGCAAAAGTGACGCAGAATTGCTCAGGTCTGTTTAGATCCTTGCTGTGGAAGCACAGCTGCAGCAAAATTAATCTTGTTACATTTCCTGACTTGTAGTAAAGTTTCACTATGTGTTTATTAGCACTTCTTACTTGATAACGATTTTCTGCTACCAAGTTTTTCTCCAGTAACTCTGTTGAAGTTAAAAAAAAAAAAAAATAGAGGAAAGAAACTAAACTTGAAACTGTATTAGACCAGGAAATAATGTTGTGTCAGACCCCAATTCTTTCATGGCATAGAAATATAATAATTCATTCCGCTTCAATAATAGCGGAATGAAAGGTTACATTTTTATGTAAATTGAATGTAAATTTCTGGAGAGAAGTATTTCTGAATGAAATGATCTTACCTTTCTTTAGAGTGGCAGAAACTACCAAATGTTTCAACTATGTCTCATTCATTTCAGTGGAAGTTCTGCCCATTGAGTAGTTCTCCCAAAATGAACCACAATGTCAATACTTTCACAGTTCAGATTTTCCAGCATTCAGCACAATCAAATCAACACAAAAGAACTGCTTCAAAAAACATGTGGATGTGGCACCTGTGGATATGGTTTAGAAGTGAACACAATGATGCTAGATTAATGGTTGGACTCAATGATCTTAGAGATCTTTTGAAACCTAAATGATTCTATGATTCTATAAAAATCTCGTCAGTCTGATTATTTATACCAGATAATCAGGAAAACTGAGGGTCTTTGGAGGCTGAGAACTCTAGTTATTGGGTGCTGCTTTCTACAAAAAGAGAGCCCTTATTTTAGTTACTGTGTATTTAATTATATTTTTATTCAACATTCACACTGAAAGAGAAGATTTTGACTTTCATCTGTTTGTCTATGGTTTATTTTAATATTATCCCAAATTGTTATGTTCATAGCTCCATTAGGCTATTAACAGAGTGAAAAACAAAACAAAATATTTTGATAAGACATAACATTTTCAATAAACATAAACCCTTATTATTTTACAAAATCTTTATAACTAAGCTTAAGTATTACAACTCATTTCTAATTAGTTTTTTTATAAAAGATTTTGGTGAATGCACTTCTATGCACTTGACCTTCAATTGTTTCTCATTTATATCTAAAAGTTGGTCTTCCAACTCTCTAATTTGATGGCTTAAATTTTCAAACACAGCAGAGAAAAATAGATTTTGCAAAGACCTCTCTTCACTCAGGTATCTTTAAAATAAAATTTATAGATAGTTCTCAGTTTGTTTTCTTTCTTTGATAGAAGCTGGTAATGTAAATCTGTTTTTTTTGACACAATGCATAATAAAAAGAATATGAGTGAACAGCTATTCTATAGTTATCATTAATTCCCTTCCCCTCTCTTTCTACCTGTTGTCTGTTTTCTATTGTCACTTGTTAAATACACAAACAGTATATTGAGACTATCACATGTATTGAACCATTGTTATGGCTAAAGGATTTTAGCTAGTAAATTTCAGCTGTTAACCATTTCTTAACAAGATAGTTGGTACCAAATACATTGACTATCTTCTCTCACTATTACCATCCTACTTCCTCTTTTAGGTTTAGCACTTGCTTCATATTAAATCTTGTGTACATTTTTAATGAAGGAGTGTAGTAATCTCACAATACCTTGGTCACTTGACTTAGCTTTCTTATTAACCAGGCTTGTATTTAGCTGTTGAAATACTAGCAACAGTGGAGGTTTTCTTCTTCAGTGAAAAAGTAAGCAAAATCTTGTTATCTTGCAGTGCTGCTCATACAATAGGTAAAATAAAAATTGTCATTTGCTGATCATTAATCAAACAGAAGCATGAAAGATGGAAAAAGAATAAAACAACAGTGCCACTGGATAGTTTATTCTATTGTTTAAGAAGATCCTTAATTTAAATACGTATAGGTATTATTATTATAAAATATTAGGGATAAAGTAAATTTTTCTGTTTTTCTCATTTGTCAAGATTTCAATATCTGACTGAGTTCTTGTAACAAATTCTCTCTGTAGTTAAGATTTTCTGAAAAAGCTGGGAAAATCTGGTCTGAATTGTTTTCAGGTGCATAATAATTCTGCAATACTGTCTTAAGTATTTTATAGCATGATTCCCACATCTGCTAATGGATACTCAGATGTTTTTATTGTATTAATGTCATATTAATCTGAAGCTTTCCAAAGTCATATTGAAACAAGCAACTGATCAGATACTGGTTCTGAATACAGTTCCCTGAAATGAATAGGCAGAAGTAGAATCGACTGTAGGAAGAACCTGTCATGTACCACCAGTTAAATAAGAACAGAAAAGATCAAAGAGAAGCAGAGCATTATGAATGTGTAGATAATACCAGATGCCGTCGTCCAGGAGAGAGGAAGAAAAGGACTCATACTGCAGAGCAAGGGAATGAGAATTCATGATGGGTATAAAGGTATGCTGCTGACAGAAGAGACAGAGAAATGGAATAGGCAGGAGACTAATTGTGTCTACTGCATAAAATGCCAATCTCTCATATGACACTTCAGATATGACAAATGCACTTCAAAAGAGATCAGTCTCCTAACCAGGCAGCAGGTGCATTCTTCCAGTGAAAGAAAACATTTAACAATAGAGACATCAGATTGCTCTAGAGGCACTTGCCTGACATTGCTTGTTTAGATAAGCAGCTGCTCTTGGTGTTAGAGAGCTCTTTTATGATGTCAGTCGACAGGAAAAGCCATTAGACAAACTGGTAAGATGAGGTCCCTGAGGAAATAAACTAGGGAATTTTTCTGTTCATACAAACTGTGTTTACTGTATCAATCTTTGGTTGTCATATATGAACCTTAGTTTTTGCCCCTGGAATCTTCATATTCATCTTGGATGATTTGTTCAGTGTTGTGCAAATCTTCCATTTTTTAGACAAGGTCTGCATCCATAGGAAACTACCACTTTTTAGAAAATAAGCCTTTTGTAGTGAAGGGGAAACAGGTAAAGCTCCTTCTGGGGTACACCTGCCATTTCCTAGACCCTAGGAAAATTCCCTTTTACATGCTGAGAGGGTGATGGAAAGGTCTAAAGACATGCATAGCCCAACCACTTACTAGTGTGTCTAAAGTTAGCTAACAAAGGCAGTGTATTGCCAAGGTAAGCATTCCTTCTTCTGATGTACAGATCCAATGAGTCTCCTTCCTAGGAGCTGTATGGTTAAGGAGCAGAGAAGGGAGGGGTGTGGTGGATTGACTGTAGCCAACAGTGGAGCAGTCATGCTGCCATTCACTCTTTCCCCTCTCCTGTGAGATGGACAGAAAATAGAAGGAAGACAAAAAGACTTGTGCATTGATATGAAGAGAGTTTAACAGGTGAATCAAAGTTTGTGTGCACAAGCAAAGTGAAATAGGGAATTTATTCTCTACTTCTCACCAGTAGCCTGATGTCCAGCCACTTCCTGGAAAGCAGGGTCTCAGGAAGCATAATGATTACTTTAGAAAACAAGTGCCATGGCCATGAATAATCTCCCTTCCTCCTCCTTTGTCCCAAAGGGGTTAGAGTGGGTAAAACCAAAAGCCTTAGTGCTATGCAAACACTGTTTAGCAATAGCCAAAACACCAGTGTGTCAAGATTGTTTAGCCCTAAATGGAAAGCACACCACCATATGGGCTGCTGTGAAGGAAACCAATTCCGTTCTACACAAACCCAGCACCAAGGACAAGATGTTATATGTGAAGGTGTAATAGTCTTAATATCTCCTGTTGTATATCTGGCCTCCTGCCAACTGCTATAACTGATGTTCACACTGGGGATTGCCATTCTGTAAAATGCAGAAACCCTCTCCCCATCCTGCTACAACAGCTGTGTAGTACAATGCTAATGAAGAAAGCCAGAGATTTCTTGTCCCTTAACCTTCTCTCCAGTGGCAGAGCTACTCTGAGCGGTCTTCTATGTGCATGACAGGCAAGAGGCGTGGGGAGGAGTTCATCCTTGCTTCAATTAAAAAGTGTTACTTTTTAACAGCTAAATGTTTTATCTTAGCTGAAGACTGTATGTGTTTTTGTTTTGTTTTGTTTTGTTTTTAACTGGACTCTTTTCTAATGAAAAGATTTACATCCTGCATGTCACTCAACTAAAGTAAATTAAATAGCTTTTTACTTTCCTCCCACTACCTTCTAACCTGGTCCTTAATTATCCGCAAATCACTGAAGTCATATGAGTCTGTGTACCAAGCTTTCATTAACTTTTTTAAGTTTGCCAGTGTTTGACAATTGATCCCCAAACAATTACACTGGCTTTCAATGTAATTACCACTTTCAGCTTGCTCTTACAGATGCTTAGTATACCACTTAATCTCCCAGGTGCATGGTTTTTGGAATTATTTGGAAGGTCATTACTTAAGATCACATTTAATCATCCAATTATTTGTTCCCAAAAGGAGAGTACTTGGGATCAAGAAGTACAGCATGTGAATGTAATCCCTGTTGAGTTTCCATTTTTCTGTAACTTGAGTATTTATTAGTAGCTCTTTCTTTAAGCCAGAAATTTGCATAACAATTTTGATGAATAGAAAACCTCTCTGGTGAATCCTGAAGCATTTCTGCTTACTTTTCCTTCCAGAATAATTCAGGCCAAACTGGTGGAGAATAGAACTTACATATTTTCCAAGGTGTTTAGTTGTTATTGTTGTTAATGTTTTCCTCCACAAAGGCAAAGAAATAGATCATTTTTGTATGGCTGAGAGGTCACTTAGTCAGGACAGATCCCCTCCATAGAAGTCTTCAGTCTGTCCAATAGAAACTGGATGTTACTTAAACCAATTTTCTACTAAACCACATAGCACAGTTGCAAAAGTAACATCAGTGATGCAATAAAAACAAGGCGGGGGGGTGGAATGCAGTTGACCAAATTCTGCAGGCACATCTTTTGTTTTCCCACTATAACAGCCACTTGGCAATAATTTCAACAGCATCTTAAGACAGCTTCTCTTTATAGTTTGGTTATCAATCTTAGAGGTCTGTTATTCAACTCTATAGTTTTTCTTTTGATCTGATGTATTCCAAGGACTATTCTTGTCCTGGCATCATTTCTTAACAACCCTCAGGTTATGAACCATTCTTTTGATTCCATCCCCCTTGCATTTCTTCTTGATAGCTATCCCTTAAATTTAAACTACTTTATATTGCAAGTCTTATAGTTACTGTGAAACTTGCAAAATTTATTACTACTAGAATTTCTAATTGACTCACATTCAAAGGTTTGACCTACCCTTTTGCTCCAAATAATTAAGGTCTACCTTTTGTAACCTTCCCGTCTTTCATATTTGAACTGCACCATACAAGATCCTTTTACATATCAGTACACATGTCTATTTCATGTTTTACATACATTTGAATCTTATATTACAGCTGATTAGTTATCCACAGAAGATTTCAGAATGCATTTTTCTGATACCCCTATTACTGTCATGAGTAACTTATAAACTTACGTTTGCCTACCAATAGGTTCAAACTTGTGGGTATCTGTCAAAGAATGCAGAGTCAAGCTAGGAAAAGACAAAGCCTACCTTTAATTGAATCTGGAAACAGATGTCAGAGACAACAAGGAAGGCTTCTGTATATACATGAATGACAAAAGGAAAACTAAAGACCATGAGGGCCTGCTGCTGAATAGGGAAGGGGACATGGCAACATGGAACATGGAAAAGACTAAGTTGCTGAACACCTTCTTCACACCTCTTTTTGATAGCAAGACTAGCCTCCAGAATCACAGGCCTTAGACCAGAGGGAAAGACTGGAACAAGGAAAGTATAATCTTGGTAGATAGATGGATCAGATTATACTTAAACAATCAGCATACATAAATACGTGAGCCCTGAAGGGCTATGCACAAACAGGTGCTGAGGGACCTGGCAAATATCATTGCCAGGCCATGCTCAGTAATATTGGAACAATCATTGTAATTGGGAGAAGTGCCTGAGGACTGAAGGCAACTAAATATCATCTTCAAGAAGGACAAGAAGGATGACACAGGTTACCAATTGCCCTCTCCCCTCAAACCCTGGTAAGGTGATGGAGCAGATATTCTTGAAAATCATTTCCAGCTTCATGGAGGACAAAAGAAATCGTAAGTAGAAATCAGCAGGGATTCAACAAAGGGAAGTTGTGCTTGAACAACCTCATAACCTTCTACAATGAAACAGCTGGGTTGGTTGATGAGAGAATACCAGGGGGGATTTGTATACCAAGGCTTCAGGAAGGCTTTGATAGTATCACCCTTAAGATCCCTATAGAGAAATGGATGAAGTATGGGTTGGATGAGCAGACAGACAGTGGCATGCTTTGAAAACAGGCTGAATGTCAGGGCCAGAGGGTGTTGTTCAGTGGTACAAAGGTTAGCTAGAGGCCACTAAAAAGTGATATACCCCAGAGGTCAATGCAATGACTAATCCTATTCAAGATCTTCATTGATGAACTGGGTGATGGGACAGAGTGTACCCAAGTCCTGGAGGTCCTGGTAGACACCAGATTGAACAAGTGCCAGTGACATGCCGTTTTTGCAAAGAAAGTGATTGGTATAGTGGTCTGCATCCAGCAAAGTATTATGAGCAGGTCAAGGGAGGTGATCCTTTCCTTCTACTCAGCTCCAGTGAGCCTCAGTCATGCTCAGTAACAGGGTAAGAGGCAACAGGCACACACTGAAATGCAGGATGTTCCCTCTGCACACCAGGAACCATATTGACAGTAAGAGCCACTGAGGAATGGGCAGAGTTTGCCCAGGAAGGCTGTGGAGTCTGCCTCCTTGGAGATATTGAAAAGATGCTTGGACATGGTCCTGGACAACCTGTTATAAGTGAACCTAATTGAGCAGGAGGTTTAACAAGATGACCTCCAGCTGTCCTTTCCAACCTAAATGAGTCTGTAATGTTGTGATAGTTCATATAAGTAAAAAAACCCAAAATTGGCTGAAGCACATACACTACTTTTTTTTTTTCTGGTATCATTAGAAAGCTTTCCAAACTGAAAACCCTGCAAAAATCTGCTAATAAGGTTTTTGAGTTCTTCTGTGTGTTTAAGACCTTCTAGCTTTTTCAGTGGAATCTTTCCTGTGAGGTCTTGCCCCCAGGAGGATAGGAGCCCTTCTCTCTTTATAAATTCTATCACTGTGTGTGTGTGTGTGTGTGTGTGTGTGTGTGTGTGTGTGTGTGTGTGTGTGTTTGTGTGTGAAAAATCCATCACTGTCTCTTCCAATTTGATTTTTTTAGGCAAGGTAAGTAATGAGCAAGTAATAAACAAAAACTAGTACTGTAGGTCCATCAGAGATGGAAATTGGCAAAATAAATAAGTGATTTTTTTTTTTTTTTTTCTCTTCTAGAAATATATATAAAGGATCCTTACAGTGGAGATGATTACATTAGATTTGTAGTCAGAGAAAGTAAAACATGCAAAGACATGGTCATTGCATAGGTTAAAAAATTATCTTTGCAGTAGCATTCAGAATGCATTGGAATACATGATTCTCTTATTCCTGCCAAGAAACTGATGCTGAAGCTATGGCCTACAATCGAAGTATAAGGAGTTTAGGGATTTAGTTTTCAGGAAAAAAACCCAAGGTGTTTAAATAGGAAAAGCTCATCTATTCACTGGTAAATAAGGCATGGGACACCTTACACCTCTCTCTCACACGCCATTTAAACAAAGGTTTCAGACATTACTGCCCTATAAAGACATTGTAGAAAAAGCATTTCTTGACAATATTTGTCTCATCATTTTATATACAAATGTTCTTCATTGCAAAAATTAGGCCATCTGTAAATGCATACTCAGCTAGTTGTGAATTAAGATATCCCCTACATTCATTTGTGCTAAATTAATAGATTAATAAGGTAATTTTATGGAATTCACACAAGCTGATATTTGAAATTCTTAGAAAAATATTGCTTGTTAAGTCTCATTCTTGAATGTTTATTTGATCTCTGTAAAAAAAGTTGTGTAAGAGCATGTTAATACAGGAAAAACATTCTCGAGAAACAAGCAAACGAAGAGTTCTCTCCATTTTTCCAGAAGACAAGGAGGATGAGTAAGGAATTAGGAACTGTGAAGCCAAATATCTTCATTGCTTTGATCTAAACATAGGATTTACATATTCCTTTAGAGTGGTTAGAACATCGAGTTTGTATGTCAACATGAAGATCAGCCCTGAATGATACAACCAAGTTCTGCAAATGAAGGACAAGTAAAAATCAGGACAGTTACCAAATCTTTCCAGCTTTTCTATTTAAAACTGCTTCAGAAGGGCCTATAAGTGAACCATTAAATTGAAGCAAAGTAACTTTTCAATATAGCTGTATTTTGAATCATAACTGCAGCCGTACACAATTTTGTCCTGTGTTTAGCTTTTCCAACACTTCTTGTCTTATCTCATAAAGGTTTCTCTAGATTAGCCATATGAATATGACTGAAGAAAAATTTCTTATTGTTCATGACAGTGTGCAAACTAAGGAAGGCTATGGCCTAGAACAACTGAGTTCATGGATTTCTTGCGATTTTGCAGTTCAGGTGCTTATAGTATAGGAGACAAACAGTAGTCCTTCAAAGATACAGTTCTCAAAAATAAGTTACCGTTCTGTAGCTACCTTAAAAATATGCTTAATAACTGAGATGAAACCACAGAAAAAAAAAATGCTGGCATTCTTTTTACTTTTATTTGAGTTAGTTATGTGGATTATGACATTCATCCTTCCTTTTATACTACATTTTCCATTTGTGCAATATACATGTCTTGAGTGAAAGTACAAAGCAGAAAGAAAAGAATAAGGATGGTGAGAGACCTGAATAGCAGAGAAGAATTTGCATTCTAAATTGTCAGAGACCTAAGTCTACTGGTAAACTTCTTTTCTTGTTTTGGATTTTAACCGTAGTTTTGGATTTTATCAGTAGTTTTATATTTTGGTTTTTGCTGTGAGTTGTTTACTTTATTGTCCACTTTGTTATACAGGTATGGATTTTTTGGAATCATCCCATGCCGTAGCTACCCATGTATATACATTATAATGAGACCACATCAGTCTTGTGCCAGCGGATGTCATCACCACTGAGAAACTGTGTAAAGTATCATCAAGAAGCAGCAGACATAAATCATCATTGAGCTCAGGCTGCCTTTGAGTCCCAAAAGCATTCCACTGATCTCCCTTTTACCAGTATCCTGCCTGTCAGATTTCTCCATTATATACATACTTTGAAGATGAAATACACATCTTAGATTTGAATGTCGAGAGATCAAACTGTACAACCAGCATTGCACCGAGTCCACTTGCAAATGATGCTGGGACTTAACATAAAACTATAAGTCATCCTCTTGAAGTTGTCCTGCAAAAGTAATGAGATGAGACTGTACCAATAGATATTTCCCTAAGAATTGACTTTGAAAAGATTGTCTTTCCTGTTCACTTTCTTTTAAAAAGCTTTCCTGAGAGCAGTGGCAAGAAAGTGTCACAGAGGAGAACAACAAGGACACAAGTTGCCGCTGCAGTTGCTGCAAGGGTATCAGGACCACCAGTTTCAGCTGGAGTTACAAAACGAGATCTGGTAGACAAAGACGCAAGTGCTGGCAGCTGAATCCTGAGCAAGGTTAGGTAGCTTATGTCCTTTGCAAGGATTTGTGAGTTTCTAAATATTTTCTTCCTTTTTCTTCTGAGTTTTCCTGCAAAGCTGTGCATCTTAGGAGGATTTAGCAATGATTAAGGCAGAGATAATCAGCCTCAAAGCAAAATACAAACCAAGCAGTTTGCAGCTTAAACAACATTCTAGTCTTTCTCTACAGTTAAATTCTTTATTTAGAGATAAACTAGGATTTTTTTTTAAGATACTTAAATTAATTTTGATATTTTCTATAAACTTATTAACCATAGAATAATTTGCATTCAGGAAGAAGACTTTAAATGACAAGCTGAGACAATTAGCTGAAGCTGAGTATGAAAGAAAGCCTGTATAAATAAATGAAATATATCAGGATATTTGAAATGAAAACAATATGCAGAAATACTCTTATTGAAAAGAATAACTAGGCATGTTTTTAACTGAGACAGCAGCTGACATAGGTAAGGCTGACTGATGAAGAAATGATGAAAAAATTATTTTGTATAGGATATTTTACTCTTATGAGTTTAAAACACAATCCAAAATAGCTCAGCAATAGAATTTGCTTAATGAACATGCATCTTATCACTCACAAGTATTTGTCACCTCTTATATCAGAAACTTCTGTTTCTGATTCATTTAAGTGAACACAGAAGGATTGATACATCTATACCTTAAATGTTTAGTAGCAGAAAAGTCAAATACATATGATTGACATTTTTTTATGGCTTATAGCACTAAAGAAATGTCTGACATAAAAATAATCTCTATGGTTGATTGGCAGACAGAATTCCCTATAGCACACCAGAAATATATTTGTTGTCCTTGTGGTCTAAGATTGTGCAGCATTTAGATTTCTGATTTAGCAGAAAGAGGCGTAACATTTTGTGGGGTGATGGCCCTTGATAAGCCTGGAGGGGTTGAGGGAAACGCCTCAGCCCCTGGAGGGATGCTACAAGCAGAGGACAAAGGCTTTCAAACTGGTAAGATTAACATAGAGTGGAGTGTTGTTTAAGGAATGAAACACACCCCCTTTGCGATATCTTCTATAACCACTCTAGGAGCCACCTCCCCACAGGCATCTGCAT
>JAWWEV010000083.1:96994521-97009570 GCA_035583235.1 Hafferia zeledoni
AAAAGATTGATATAGTCACATAAAACCACATGAAGGAAAAAAAAAAGGTATAAAAAGTGTGCAGTTTAAACTGCAACAGAGAGGAGGAAATGCCATGTCTCTGCTGGGGTGACTTCTAGCAACTTGTCTGGCCTCCTTCTCCCTCCTAGAATAATGTAGGGGTAAGAAGACCATGTGCTTTCTATTTTTCTATACTTTACTTTCTTAACTTTACTTTCTTCTACCTTGATACTAATAACAGTAACTTCCTTTCTTACAAAGCTTATTCCTTTATACATTCTATCTTAGATCTTATGCTAACAGCTACTTTGATTCTTACTTTATAAGCATCTACTTTACTAACTGTGTTTTGCAATGTGCAGTTTCTTTTTCAACATGTGTGTTGATAAGGAGCAGCTCTGATCTTTCCTTTTGTTTTTTGTTACAGAGAGAGTGGTGTGCAAGATATTTTTATTGTCCGATATTATTGCTAGATAAGTGTTTTAGGTGGCTGTGGTTTTAGTTAGTAGTTCTTTGTTGCTAATTTCTGTCATGAAAATAGGATACATTGCTGTATTGTAACTTGAGCTTAGTGTGTTTGTCTCTGTAAAATGTGTTTTGTGCTGGTTTCTTTTTGGGGTCTTTTATTATCAACTAAATACAATCTTGCAGCTAAACGTTATCTCCGGCAACGCGAAACCCACAATAACTCACATATTTGTATTAATAAATGTTATTTCGGGAGCTGTTCTGAGGAAAGTTCTTTTCTAGCTATTAAGTGTGGTCCTCATATCAGGGGTTAGAAAACCTTCCAGCCTGTGTTCTGTCCAGCAGTTCGGCAGGCAGTGCTGGGTTCATAAGGCTCTAATTTTTCTGAAGGGGCTTATTGCTAATAATTTCTCCCTGGCTTAAGTGAGGTACTCATAGGGAGTCAAAAACCTTTCCAGTCTGTGTTCTGTCCTAGTTTGGCAGGCAGTGCTGAGTTCATAAAGTTTTGATTATCCCAAGGGCGCTTATAGCTAATAACTTTATATTAACACAGTTAAGACTAGAAATCTTTGCATTTCTGTCTCCCTCTTCCCTTTCATGTGACACATTTCAATACTGCTTAAATCACAAATCTAATAGACTTTACCTATCAAAAGGCTTTTGGGAGTGCTCTTTGGGTTGCTTTGCTTTGCTTCCCACAAAACAAGGACTAAGTTGCAATCAAAATATCCATTGTATAAGAAACTGGTAAAGGAAAAATAAAAACATTTTGACATCACAAGGATGGTGCTCAAAGAGATGTGATGTGCATATACAAGAAGTGGTAAGTTTCCTCTATAGGGTTATTATTCAAGGCTGTGAAATCTTCATATTGGTCTTCAAATCCCATTTAGAAACAACTTGAATTGGTGCTTGGTTTTCCAACAAGTGTTTGTAACAAGTTTTATACAACTGTAAAACTTGCAAGTGTTCCCTAAATCCATATGTTTCAAGAAAAAAAAAAATAAAATTGAAGGTTCCTCACTGTGTAACAAAACCACACTGAAGTAAACTGGATTCCTGAAATAAACAGAATCACGGAATTATTTAGGTTGGAAAAGACCTCTGAGATCATCAGGTCCAATCATTGACCAATCAACACCTTGCCAACTAAACCATAGCACTAAGTGTCACATCCAGCTGTTTCTACAACACCTCCAGGGATGGTGACTCCACGATCTCCTTAGTCAGTTCATTCCAATGTTTAAGAACCCTTTCCATGAAGAAACTCAATACAATCTGAACCTCTCATTGCGCAGCTTGAGGCTATGCCCTCTTGTCCTGTCACTAGTTGCCTGGAAGAAAAGGTCAGCCCCTACTTGACTACAACCTTCCTTCAGGTAGTTGCAGAGAGCGATAAGGTCCCCCTTGAGCCTCCTTTTCTCCAGGCTGAATATCCCCAGCTCCCTCAGCCACTCCTCATAGCACTTACCCTCCAGACTCTTCACAAGTTTCACCGCCCTTCTCTGGACATGCTCCAGTACCTCAGTATCTTTTTTGCAGTGAAGGGCCCAGAACTGACCACAGTACTCAAAGTGCAGCCTCACCAGTGCAAGTAGGTATTGTAGCTATAACGGTTCCAAACACAGTAGCAGACATGAGCATAAGTACTATTATAGACAAAGTGCTACCAACAGCTGTTATCAGGGTTGCAGTCAGAACTCTATTGCAAACTGAAAGAGTTTTTGCATACTCAGAGTTTTTAGAAGCATTCATTCATCAGTCTACTTTTTTTCAGGCAAAACAAAGCCATAATCTACTCCTGTGGAAGTGTCTTCAAGAAAAAGCTTTCTCAAAGGAGTAGTTGTTAGTAGAGTTCACTTTTCTCTTTGAAAAATGATTATGGCCCCTTTTTAAAAAACTCAGTGCAAAAATGAGTATTACTTAAATTTCAAGAGAATTTTTAAGAGGAAAATTTCACTGTGGATATTAATTTTTGCTTGGCCAAATTTAAGAGATTCAAGTACATGTTTAATGTATTTTTGTTGAATGAATTTTTTAACATGAATAGAGAATATTCGCACTTGGGAACGGGAATAAAAAAAAAGAGAGAAAAAAGGTTTTCCTAAGCTTCTTTCTCAGACTTCTTCAGAAGCAAAAAATTATTTTCTAGGGCCTCATTTAGGAAACCAATGAAATGTGTTTGTATGTTCTCTACAACACTAAAGCCAAAGGCGGCAACAAATACAAATCAAAGTCCTTGAAAATATGTTCTGTTTCTTTATTTCTCATCATAAATTGATTGCTTCCCAGCTATATATGACAAGGTGGGTAGCTGCAAAATATATTTAAATTTGATTATTCATGGAGCCTATAAAGAATAGGATACTGTTGATAGAATTGATCCAGTTCAAAACAAATTCCAACAGCAAAACACAATAAATCAAAGACAGACATGACATTGCAAAGTTCTTTAGAATTGGCACTGTTTTATTTGATGTTCTCATACACTTGCAATATGATTTGTAGACTATTTATATATTTTTAAATATATGCCTAATAACTGTACACATATAATATTGACTATATATAAAAAGTGAATTTCAGACTCAATAATTACTTCTTTCATATTTTTACATACTGTCCTAAAATAACTAATAAGATTTTGTATGTCTACCTGCAGAAAATTTTAAAGTATGTAAAGTTCAGCTCCCTTACCATTTATTCTGATAAAAAGAATGTATGCTCACTGACTTAGGTAAAATTGCAATTAATTTTCATTGGCATCTGTATTACTAAAATCTGTTTCTATTTATAAAAAAATATTATTTGTCTGTGCCAATTATGCTGTCAGGGCCACAAAGTGCATTTTTCCTCTGAGAAAACTTGTAACTACTGGTATGTTGATGTAATAAATTAAAATAATAAATTTAATATATGTTTTAGTAATTTCAGTATGTATAGAGTTGCAAATGTATATTAGCTTCTGGGAAAACGGACTTGTTTTTCATATATTAAATTTTGTGCTTAAGTAATGTTACTTAACAAAACAACTCATGAACTTTTACTTTATGCTTCTTATAAGGTCAAATTGTTTAGAGACAAAAAATGTACATGTTTTCTTATTCTGTTCTTGCACCATTTGATTTTTTTTTTATTTTATTTTTTAGCCTTGTTTTCAACATTATACCACCATGGAAAACATATGACAATAAATAAAAGCTATATTGAAAACAATTATTCTTAGAAAATTCTTTGAATAAAAATAAAATGTGAAATTAGGTAAAGTGCGATTATTATTGCTGTGGAAAAAAAAACTTTTAGCAATTTGAAATAGTGTAAGTTTGTATTTTGATTTTTTTTAAAAATGCTGAAGTGTGTAAATGAGTAACAGACAGAGCACATTTTGAAGTAGAAAAGCAATAACTTGGTATGTCTGCAGAATTGAAGATATTTCTGAAGGAAAACGTCACATGACCTTTTTAATAATAATGTCATTATACAGTGCAAAAGACCTAAAAAACCACAATTAATCATATAAACCACCTGAAAAAGAAATTTGCTTTTCTATGTAGTATCAACTGAGTGATTACTTCAAGAATAAACTATCTTCTATCTAAAAGTAACTATAGTAAGCGACATTAATAGCATAATATCATTTGCTCTACGGAAAAGTAAAAAACATTAAACATTCAACCACCCGTAGAAATATAAATATATTTATCCTTCTGGATATACTCAAAACAATTCTGCATTTGCAGAGTCCAACATATTTCTACATTCAGTAAGAGAATTGTGCCAGCATAGAAATGAATTTATATCCTACTGATAAAATTTCTGTTGCAAAAAAAGAAAAACTTGCAGTGTGGAGTGAAAATTAATTTGCACCTCAACAGATGTAAGTGAAGACAGAATTACCCATCTGCCAAGTAAGAAATTGCTTTAAAACAGGTCTTTAAAACAGAATGAAAAGTGTTAGCTTTCCTTAAAACTGAATTTACACCTTGCTTTTGTGGGGGAGTGAAAGCAATGAGGTCACTCAGTCTATATTTTTGGGGTATCTACACAAATCTTCATCATCCTACTAGGCATCTTGCCATATATGTAATAAACAGAGTTCATAACTAGAGTTTATTTACATGTGCATCTATGCATAACTTAGAGGTGCTATTTGCTTTTGGTTATAGAATTCTTCTTTACTACAAATTGTCCACAACTTTGATAATTCTGTCATACTTTTTTAGTATGCATTGATACTGGTCATTCAAAGGAATCTTGCAAAAAATGGAAAATTCCAGGTCTTGCCTTTTCAAAATTTTCTTGTCGGAAAGATTATTTATGACCATGAAATAACTATAAGAAAAGCTTCAATAAACTCATTAATGTTCATCTCCATGCTCTGTGTCTACAATCTTAGAAGTGCTTTATCTCAAAGGCAAAAACTAAGCATAACCTTTAAGCATTTAGGTAAATTTCACTGACCTCTGAAGTATTTCCATTAGCTTGAAAACTGTAATAGAAAAAGCTAACTTCGATACATCTCTTTTTCCCTCAAGACAGATAAAACTAATACCAACAGTATCTCTGTCTTAATTACTGTCTCACACCTAAATAAGTAGTCAGCCCCAAAGATCTCTTCTATGACTGTCTCATCACCTCCATCTCAACATCTCTTCAGCATACCGCTGATTTGGTCTTTGTGGTTCTTTCTCTACGTGACACTGGAACTGTCAGCTACAGTTGTCTCCAGGGAGTCCATATTTCTGAGTAATGTCACATCTTCTTCGCAGTACTGCATAAGTTTAGATTTGTGGATAAGTACTCCTTTAATTAAAAAGTTAAACTGCATCTTTTAGTTACCTCTTAAGCTGTAGCAGCTACACATGGTTTTTCTCACTTAAAACAATAGTATTTGCATGTCTGAACCACCTATGCTCTATGTAATGCATTTGTCAGTGAAGTAAAAGTACTCATTCTTTTAAAATTGCATTCCCAGCTTGCTCTAGTTGGGATCCCAACATTCCTGAGTTCAACTTAATCGGAAATCCCAAGTGGGCCAAATTCCCAGTTCCATGTAGAAAATCTGGGACACCTGTAACAGCCTTCAATCTAAAGTGCCCTAAAGCTATGAACATGGGCATCCCAGGCTCCCCAACACTTTGACACAAAAGCTATCAGAGGATCAGTCAGCTTCATGTTATGAGCCTGCCTGTATTCTGATGTAAAGAGTGTCCAACAGAGAAGAATCCATTTTTGTACAAACATTTCAGACCTGAGAAAGGCCTGAGAGACTTGTAAAAGGGCAGCATCTTGGCAAATTTCTCCAATGACAGATCCTCACAAAGACAAAGCCAGCAGAGAGCCTGAGGGCAAATCAGAATGTCTGCAACAGACAAAACCCTCTTCCTCTACTTAGAGAGACTTCATGTTTCATGTCCACATCAGAAAGAGTCAATGCCAAACTTCTAGTCCCAGGGGTGAATGTTGGATAGAATGGGCAATACAAGTAAGACAAGGTACCACCATTTGAGCTAAGTATATCATTTGACGGGCACATTAAGGTATTCATTTTAAGCTTCTTTTCAGTGTGTTTAAATCTGCTTTTTTTTCCTATTAAAAACTGTTTAAAATAAGTGAACTAAAGGTTTATTTGCCCAGATGGCTAGACTTTGAACCAGGCAGATGGAAGATAGCATATCCTGCCTGGATTTCTGACAGTTTTTTGAGGTCCGTTTGCTTGGAAAGCTGTGCCAGATAGGCTATGCACCTCCATCATGTTTCTATAGAGGGCAAGTAGCCACCATGGCTTTCCTAGGTTCAATCCAAACTTCAAAGGTTTCCGGAATCCCCATACTAACCAGAATTCAGCTCCAGAGCCTGAACACCTACAGGAAACCCAGAACCTGGGATGAGTTCCCAAGGCTCTTGATTTTTAGGTAACTTTGCCTTATGAAAAACTTGAGTGCTTTGAACATTTCAGTCTCCTTCCTAGTGAACTTGTCCTGAAGATATTGTCCCTGATAGTATCACTCAGCATCTGCAAGGACTTTGTGAATATATTTTGCTTCTGAAACAGCTATTTGTATCTTGAATCCCAAGCCTTATTATATTCTGTTTAGCCATGCTACTCACTGGTGTATTTCAGCTTTGCCTTTGAATCAGTGATCATGAATCCCAATTGTTAGAAAGAAACAGGTTTGTCTAGTGCAAAAACATTAAGGAAGAGATGTTCTATAGGTGCTGCTACACTCCTACATTATTAGTAAAATGGCACCCATTTCCCATGGAAAGAACTATTATTCCTATGCTGCCTAGAACTATCAACTCTTTTTAAAAAAATAAAGCGCATATGTATACTCAAATAATATATTCTTACAAACATATGTAGAAAGAGAAGCCATATATCTAGTGAGAGAGGCAGAGGGAGAGAGAATATATGCCACAAGAGAATTACTGTATATGTGAAAAAGCTGTAAAAGATCTTTTTGTCAAGCTACGCTGGCAGAGTTTACATTAAGGGATTCATAAATTAAACCAAACAGCACTACTAGGGAAAATGTTTGGAAAAGAGAATGAGGCAGAGAAATGTGCTATATTTCAGAGGTTTCTTTAGAATTTTCAGGTGTTATTTTTAGAAAACAATTAAGGATAGTTAAAGCATAATCCTATTGAATAGGAGTAGGCTAAACCAATTACAGAACATTAAGGTTTGACACATATTTTCCCTTCAAATGCAGTCCAGTTTCTGCAGTGTTTTGAAGCATATGCCTAACAGTGCTGAGAGGCAAGGCTTAGGAGGCTGATAGTGAAGAGCCTTTCCCATCCAGAGCACTGGAGAATTAAGGAGCATGAGAAGATGCTTCAAACGTTTTGTCTGCTTCATTAGGCACACAGCAATTGCTCTGTGCAGATAGTTTTGACATCATTCAGCTCTGAACTCCTGATTTGAGAAAGGTGCTCTCAGGGCCCCATGGAGGCTCTCCACAGCTCCATCAGGGCAGATCCTGCTAGCTAGGGCCCATCCCACCTCCCCAGCCAGGAAGAGGGCAGTGGGACACTGGGATAGACCCAGCCTTAGGCACTGGGCACCTCCCTTAGGAGGGAGAGAGGCCAGAGCTGGGAAGGAAGGTGGGTCAATGGATAGGTCCAGCTGTGGTTAGGCAGGGCAGAACTGTGGGAGCCATGGATAGGATTGAAGGAGCCACAGAGCCAGGCTGGGACATGCAGCGTAGGCAGGCCCTCAATGCTATCACTGTAAGGAGTTCAAAGATTTTATCATTATGGCGACAGATTTAGAAAACAAGTGATGAAAGGAGCTTCAGTGTTCTGGTCATCAGTTTCACTTTTCCTACTTTCATGTATTAGTGGGAAACAGAAGATGTTAACCCTCTTAGCAATGACATGATTTTTTTTATTTTTTTTTTTAAATAAAGTGATTGAGTCACAAAAACCACAAGATGACTTGGAACTAGAAATAAGCTTTTGGACAATTATATGCTAATATTTTCAGTGAAACAATACCATATCATCCACATTTTATATGGAAAATTATGAAAAAAATATTTATTTCAGTAAGGCTGATTGGACATGGCACTGAGTGCTATGATCTAGTAAATGGACTAGAGATGGACCAAGGGTTGGACTCGATGATCTCAGAGGTCTTTTTCCAACCCAGTTGATTCTATGATTCTATGATTCTATAATGGTTTTGACTTTTTTGTTTCAGCTGCTATGACAAAATCAAAACAAAATATTTATTCACTTTCTTTCTCAAGTACAGAATAAACTTATTTCTGCCTATGAAATATTTTATTTAACTCAATCAGTATTTTTTAATGGAAAATATATTTCATATAAATGTTTCTGAGAAGATTCCATGCTGTATGAGAGAGAGGATGTAAACACAGTTTTGATTTTAAGTAGCTTGAATTCAAAGGGTAAAATTATCATTGTGCCTTTAGGCAGTCATAGGACTATCCTTGATATCCATCTTAGATATGAGTATGAAAAACAACATGTATTTAGAATGATATTAGCATATTAGTTTAAAGGTCATGTTACACTTTTGGTCTTCAAGACACAGTCAGTGGATGCTAAGCATTCAACAAATAGCTGAGAATAATCTGTAGTTAATAAACTTACATTTATAAGTATCTCATCAGCATCAGAGATATTTAAGGCATTCACAAACTGAGAACAGTTGAAAACCCATTATCTGTACTATGTCACATTGACAGCCATCAAGACGTCTATCATTGAGAAGTATGGGATAGCAACATACACACAGACCACTACCACCTTATATATGATAATATCCCACAGAGCAGTATTTTTCCCATGTGGTTTTCCACCTTAAGATAAAAGGTTCACACTGTCATGGTCTTCTATACATAAATAAGTTTAGAAAATTAGATCCATGTGTTTAAACAGTGAACAATATTAAAAAAAAAAAAAAACACCAAAAACCAAACAAAAAAACCCAAACAAACAAACAAACAAACAAACAAAAACCAACCCCAAAACCACCAACAAAAAAAGCACAAAAAATATATTCCAAATTTTCTAAATATAAAACAAAAATAAAGGACATTCCTGACACAATGAAATACCAAAATACAATGTTGGCAGCTACAGCAACATCGCTCTTCCTGGCTCTTCCTGACTGGAAGTACTTACCTTTATATAGCACAGAATAATCTGAGTTATAATAGAAATAGAGGAAAATACAAGATATAAAAAAATAGATACAATAAAACTCAAGATTTCTACCAGCAAGAAAACAATATATTCCTGTATGCATCTTCATTAAGACTGCCAAAATGCCCAAAATGATACTGTTTGTGGAATTACATCCTGACTAGGATGCAAATTTTTTTAAATGGAACTACACAAGTTTTACCTTAAAAAAGGCTACTCACATGAATCAGCAGAGTATGATTTGTCCACAGCACAGCTGGCAGAAAATTCATCCCTCAGGAAGCAAGCCCTGACAACTTCAGTTTCCTATTGAAAAGTTCTCTCTTCTGTCTTTCTTCTGTATTCTTGTCTGGCCTGCAGGAACTGGTGATTTTTAATTTGGAGAGGCTGGGGTAGACTATCTAAAACACTTTCAGCATTTCTTGACTGCATAGCATTAACAGTCTTATAATCTACAATTGATTTAATCTATATTTCATTTTCTAAAGGTGTTAGACAAGTGTTTAGATTAAAAGCATATTGTTCATTACTACTTACTAACTCTGTATAGGAGGTGGTATAGGAGCTTCTTGGCCTGTGCCTATCCTAAAATCATATGTCCTTCATTACATGTCAGCTCTGGGAAGCAACTGTCCTAAATTCATACAGAGCATATTGAAAGGCTTTCTAAGTCTAGACTAAACCTAAGCAGTCATCAAGATTTTTGATAAGCCAAACCATTGAATCTTGTCTCATCTTCCGCTTGCTCTGTATTAAATCAGGTCTTGGCAAGTGTCCTGGATCAACAACAAATTCCCATATGGATTTCTGATTCTGCTTTCTGAAATTTAACAGCTTGAACTGGAATTCAGATGACTTTTACTGAATCTGGTCATATTTTTCCCTTCTATCAGTATTCTACCCATCTTTTCCTTGTGCTCTGCCCACACCACCTGCTAACCCATCTGTCTGTTCCCATGTATTTTTCCTATATCCCATGCTTTACTTGCCTAGTATTCAATATCTCTTTATCTGTGAATGAAGCCTGCTGCCTTCAACTTGCCAATCCTGCAAATCCCTAACTTGTGGTCCTTCTTATCATCATCCTTCTCTATCTAAGATGGGTCAGTAAGGCTGAGTTAGCTGATATGCTGATACTCAAATGGCTTGCTCATGTCATTGCCTTTGTGAGGCTGAAACCAAAACCACCACAGAGATTACCCACATTTTTCTGCCGGACTGTACAAGACACCTATATGCTCCCTCATCTGAAGAACAGGAAAATACTGCACACCTTCTTTTCTCTTGCCTAAAACTGCAGGTACTCCCCCAGTCTCTTCAGGCTAGATTCTCTGTATGCTGCATACCCTTCCTCTACCCTCTCTCCCAGATGCCTGTTTTCTTTTTCACCCATCCTTATTCATTACTCCAACGCTTTTCCACTCCCCTCTCTATACATTTGACACAAACCACTGTTCCCTAATATATCCACACATTCTCTACATAGTCCCTTTTTTGTTGTTGTTTCCCTTATAGCAGACTCCCTGGACTGTCCATTTTCTTTTATTCAACTATCAACACAGCATTACAGAATCAGGATGGTTGAGGTTCAAAGGCACATCCTGAGATCACCTATTCTGACCCTTAGCCTGATCCCACTGCACAAGAGGGATCATCTAAAGCAGGCTTCCCTTTTGTACTAGGGAGTCCAGAAATGGACCCAGCGCCCCAGATATGGCCTCACCACAACTGAGCAGAGTGGAATGCTCATCCCCTTCAACCTGCTGGCAGTGGTCTGCCTAGTGCAGCCCAAGACATTGGCAGTAATTGCTGCGAGAAAACACTGCTGGCCCAAGTTCAAGTTGACCACTAGGACTCTCAGGCCTTTTTTCTGTAAAGCTACTTGCTAGCCAGCCAGCCCTCAGCATCTCCCAGTGTATGGAGTTACTCCTTCCCACACACCAGAGAGTCTCATTTCATCTCCAAGTCTCTTTATCCCACCTTGTCTTCTAGTGTTGTAAGAAAACACTAAAAAACGTTGTAAGAGTGTAAACTGGGAGTCGAGACAAATAGATACAGATATGCTGGAAACTATTGTCCCCTTTCTTAATCTGGAATTCAGCAGGCACTATGGCAGCTGAGTTAAGAAGAAAAAAGTCCAGTGCTTTTACGCTGAGAACAGTGATGTCAGTATTCGTCTGCAAAGTTGCAATTGCTCAGAAGTTGTAGCTGAAACTAATAACTTGAAAATATGACAGAATTGCCAAGACAGATCACAAGGTAGTTTCAGGTCTTGTGCTACAGACTGTTCTTAGCTAGTGAGATGCCTTTCTGACATAGTAATTCCACTAATAGTTTCCCTCTGACATTGTTACTGCAGAGCCATTTGGGACATTGCAATAATAGTATTATTCTCTTGGCAAGTGGTCAGAAGAATAATTCAGAACAATTTATTAGAAATTGTGTGTGGAGACAAGACAAAGGTCATTGAACTACAAAGTTACCATCTTGCTTCTAAATACATTTGCATGTTTTTATCATCCAAACTAATTTTATGAATGGTAGTCTGTAATTTCTTAACTTGACTTTGTTCCATTTACCAATACTAATCATGATACCAGCTATCAGATATCTATGCTGGAAGAAAAAACAAAACTACAAAAAGAAACATATGTTCCTCATTTTCTGTCTGCTATCTCAACATTTGCATCTTTTACAGGGCTGAACTCCAAGTGTGGGAACACTGTCTTCCTTCATTCCAATGGATTTCATGTGTACCTTGCTAATAGTTTGCCTTTAAGTCTAGCTTCTCCTTATGGACTATTCTTCTCTGTGTTTCCAGCTGATTAAGCACCAAATATAAAGAGAAAACTGAAAAACTTATGAGCGTCAAGAGTGAAACTAGTCACAGTTAGAACACGTGTGTTTGTGTGTATGTATACATTCTTTTAAAATGCTGGAAATAATAATGAATTTGATTTGGACTGGGTAAATGTTTTCAATATCTCAAGAGATGATGCCACTTGCTCCATGTTTGCATTTCTAGCTTTCCATTCTCTGCTTTCGTTTTCCATAAGCAAGTACAGCAATTAAGGGTATATGTAAATGACCATGTAAATACGTAATTCAACCTTACATTTTTCAACCTATTTTGCTTAGATCCTCATTCAACACTACAAAGTACAACACAGCCTCTCCAAGACCCTAGTTGGAATTGATCTACATATACAGACACTCATGTCAAACTACTGAGAACCACTCTTCCCTCAGAAACAGTCAGATTATTCTGCATGAGTAAATCCTCAGCAACCATCATTTAGATACAGTAGGAGACCAGTCTGTCTGTTCCCAGCATGTATCACAATATAACTTACATTTCTTGCTCGATGTTTTGTACTTCAGCTGGTACTTGGCAGCTGCAAGGGTCATAAGTTGAGCTGCAGAAATGTGATTCCAGATAATTATTTCTCCAGCAGCTTTTTCTTCTCCAACAGTTTGTCTTTTCAGAAAAGCCAAAAAAAGGAACCATTACTATGTGAAAACTGTAGTAAATACCAAAAGTATCAAAAGACTAAATTTCTATACAGAATGTATTGCATGATAAGCACTGGCAATACAAGAACACCATTTTTGTGCTAAAATATAAGTAAAAGGAGATCTCAAATCACACACATAAACTCACTGTCAAAAATGAAATTCCAAGTGTAATTAGAAAGGCTGTGGATTTGGTCAGTCACTCTTCTGAGAACTGGCTTTAAGCAAAACAACCAATAAAGGTCACAAACCAGAGAGAAGGAGCACAAAAGGCCATGTACATACATCGAAGCAGTGAACGTGAAAATAATGAGATGCAACCATGAAAAGAGGTTAAAGCAAAAGCATTTGGATCAGGATCTGAAATGTCATCAGGGATGAAGGCAAGAAAAATGTCATCAGCTGTGGTACTCTTTTGTATTTAGAGAAGCAGGACTCTGTATATTCTTTGTAAATATGCTGAGTAACCTTAAGATGTCTGACTGTTATCTAGGTGGCTGTCTCCCAGAAAATAGTTATATACTTGTGTCAAAGAAACTATAGTCACAATTAAATTTAAGATACAAACCAGACAATATTAATTTCAGTGTAACTTAAGGCAGTAAAATCAAGCACAAAACAAACTATTATTATTTATCTTCTAGGAAAACACAACTGTTTGATCCTTAGGACTGCAGTTATTAGAATGCAAAAGGTTAACATGACATCATACACAACTGATTTAACTAAAGTAGTTCTGAGTCTATGGAAATTTTATTATTATGGCAGATAACATTTGCTTTATCTGGTTAAGTTCTTTAGAAAGTGACTGAGTGAGCTGAAACTTGTATAGACAGAAGACCTTTGGTCTTCTCACAAAAGCTTCATACCACAGTAACCACATAGAGGTCTAGCTGTCTCAGGTTCCTGCAACAAATTCTCAAAAGTAACAAAATGATTACATATGTCAGAAATACAGACCCTTTTTCCAAAACTTTGATGTGCTAAGGAGTTTACTACTGGTGGATTCAGATAGTAATCTAAAGGTGCTCCACTAATTAAATAAAAACTCTAATATCACAGTGTTATATTTTAGAAGAAAAGCCACATATTTCAATTTCATTCTTTTGAGTATTCAATTTCACATTTTCTGTGACCGTCTAGTGAGAAATTTCCAGAGTAATTTAACTAAATGAATCTAAATCTTTATTTGACTGGCCACTTTCCATACATCAAATAGCAGAGAATTCAAGTGCTATAAGATTTGGGTCTGAACTCACCCTAATCAAGCTTGCAGATGACAACATACAGAGAAGAGAGGTCATACGGGGCATTGACCTTGGGCTGGAGGCCAGGTGTCAACCAACCCACTCCATCAGTCCACTTCCCTCAGCAGGATGTGGGGGAAAAACAAAAATCTTGTGACTCACGATAAGAACTGGGAGATTACTTAGCAATTACCATCACAGACAAAACAGATTCAGCTTGAAGAAATCAATTTAATGTATTGTCAATAATAATTGTAAGGACAGAGCAGAACAGTGAGAAATAAAAAGAATACTAAAAGTATCTTTTCCCAATCCCTACCTTCTTCTCAGGCTCAGCTTCGTCATTTCTAATGCTTCCACATTTTTGCCCTCTGAGTGGCCAGTGGTAGGTCAGTTTTGGAGCCAGCTGGAACTGGTGCTGTCTACATGGGGACAGCTTGTGTTGTCTTGTCAAAGAAGTCAACCCTAAGGCACCCTCCTGACTACCAAAACCTTGCCATGTAAACCCAATGTAGATTGATATGTCAGAAAGAAGAACCAACATACAGAGGAATCTTAACAGGCTGAAAAACTGGGTCAGCAAGAGTTCCATGAGATTTAACAATGGTAAATGTGAAGTCTAGCACCTGGGACTGAATAACCCCAAGAAGCTTTACAGCCTGTGGTCTGAATGGGGTAAAGGGCAGCTCTGCTGAAAAGACCCTGGGGGTGCTGTTGCACATGCAAGCAAGTTTTAGTGGCACTCCAAAGTCCTGTACTGGGAGCTTCAAAGTGTGTATGCCTGTAATTCGTATACAGAAAATTATCTTTGACATCAAAAGCACTTTTAGCTGTTAGTCATTCCAGCAATTGTAAAATGTCAGTATAACTTGGGTTTCCTTTTGGCAATATCATGGACGCAACTGTGCCATTACATGTGGAAACTCAGAAGCAATTCCTTCTGAGCACTCTTTTCTGAAAGAGGAAAAACTGTAATTAGTGAGACACTGAGCATTGGAGAGGAAAAGAGAAGCATCTGCACAAAATAGTAATAGATGGACAATGTCCACTCCCTACATTGCATAATAATAATGGCCCAATCTTCACGAACGAAGATTTGGGAAGGGCTCTCCCCACTGGGTGTGCCCTTCGAGCCTGCGCAGTGG
>JAWWEV010000083.1:97009670-97047769 GCA_035583235.1 Hafferia zeledoni
GGCCGTGGCAAATGAGCCTTAGGACTTAAACGGTGGGGCCAGTTCTGCGCACGCTGTGCCTCACCTAAAAAAAAAAAAATCCACTGTGCAGGCTCGAAGGGCACACCCACGTGGGGAGAGCCCTTCCCAAATCTTCACGAAGACTGGGCCATTACTACATTGCATAATCCAAATGTAAAGGGTATGAAATGAAGACAGACAGTATGCTACTTTGGGGACTGCACTGAATATACGAGAAATTTTGTGGATCTGAATTGTGTCTTAGCATTTCACTTAATGTCTTTAGAAGCAAAATGAGGATCGACATTCTTGTCTGAACCAAGCCATAGTCAGTTAACCTTGTAAATCACAATTTCTTTTATGACCCAGAGCAGACAATCCTTAAATTAACAGAATTACGGATAGCTCCACAAGGTATAATAGCCTATATTTGCAAGGAACAAAAAGTGCATGTGAAAAATTTGGAAATCCATTTTAGTTTATTTAAACTCAAAAAAAACCAACAAAGCAGCTCAAAAAAACTGAAAGTAAAACGTGTCCTTGTTGTGGGTTGATCTTGTCTAGCTGCCAGACTCCCACTTACCAGGTCTTTTACTCCTCCTCTTCAACAGAACAGGAGCAGAAAATAAAATGGAAAAGCTCATGAGTTGAGATGCAGCAAAAAGTGCATGTGGATGAAAAGCACAAAGAGTAATTCATTCAGTACTTCCCATCAACAGGCAGATGCCCTGCCACTTCCTGTAAAGCAGATCCTCAACACTAATAGCAGTTGTTTGGGAAGACAAATGCCTTAAGTATGAATGCTCCCCATCTCCTCCTCATTTTGCCCATCTGAGCATGAAATCATATGGTATAGGATATCCCTCTGGTCAGCTGGGGTCAGCTGTCCCAGCTCTCTCTTTTCCAAGACTCTTTCCCATCCCCAGCTTATTGACTGCCAGGGAAAGGAGAGGCTTTGAGAGATAGCTTTCAAGCTGCACAGGCACTGTTCATCAGTAGCCAAAACACTGTTGTGTTATCAATACCATTTTAACCAAAAATGCAGAGCACAGCACCATATGGGCTGCTATGAAGAAAGCTAACTCTTTCCCAGCCAGACTCAGTACAGCCCAGTGCTACCTTTCCTTTTTTTCATCTATGATATTCCTTTCAGGGTGAATTTTTTTTCTGTTCTTTAGACAAAGATATGGTTTTCTCCTCCCTATCAAGTCTAGTATTTTTTAAAATTATAAATCAGACTTTTATTTTAATCAAAAATTCTAAGGGATTATAAAGTATGCACAAAAGTATTGAAAAGCATTCTATACTAGGCAACAGTATTGTCTTTTAGCCATTGCAAGGCCATTGATGGTTTGAACATAAGATTATTGATATACATATAAGTATCCTTTTTTCTATAAGTGGGATCCAAAATTTGGCATTTTCCACCAAAAAACACTGAAACATTGGAACTTATTAACAAATGAAAAATCTGTAGTAAATTAAAAGTACTCTGAAACTCTGCATAGGTACAACAGACAATGTAATATTTAAATTGTATTTAATTGGTTGGTGTTGATGCGAACTGTGATAAATCAAAATGCTGACATATATTCCCTGATTCACTGATACAGCCAAAGTTGCTATGTATATTTACTGCAATTTGGAAATCCTGTGGGGACAAGACAGTTTGCTGATATGGGACACTTTTTAATTATAGTTGAGGCTTTGTTGTATCCTCATTAAATATGTGTGTGATCTCACACACAAAGAGATGAAAGTATACACTACCTTTGTATCAAAGGAAAGAATTAAAAATAGCCAAGAGCAAGACATCACTTCAGCAGATGAAGTACTGACAAGACCTAAATACATCCACAATTTGCAAATATAAACAGAAAAAGTAAAACTACCTGAAAATATGGGTTCTTCAAAATAAGTATTTTCAGAAAATGTTGACCAACATTTCAAGTTCCACGTTACACATGAAACAACAGTAACTAGCCAGGTCTATAGACAACCTCTTTTTTATTCATATCAACGAAAAAAAATGACAATGATCCATCACCAAAGAGGTTACCACTAGCAGGTTTCATTACCATGACACATTGTCTTTATTGGGTCTTGCTCACTATTGTATAATATTTGGTTTATAAAAATTCATATGGAGGAACCACTCATTGAGTAAAACACTGGTTTTAGTTACACTACAAAAATTTCTTTTTCATATGGAGCAGGTGACTACAGATACAAATTTAAAAATTAATGAAAGTGGATATGAACCTAACCTTGACTCTCCACAAAGAATCTATTTGACTGATGTGCAGTTTGTCATTTTCTCAATCCCGGAAGCTAATCATGTGATAAATTTTCTGTCTTCTATCTATAGAACTCAGGTTACATGTGACTTTTGACACAATCTTCGAGCCATAATAAAAACTTGTACCTTTATCTTCTGTGTCATCTCTAAGGATTAAATGAGACAATGCAAAAATTCCCTATTGCGAAATTAGCATTTTTGGAGTAGAAAACATACCTCTGATTCAAGAGCACTATATTCCTAGAATTGAGTATTCTACAATTGGCAAAACCGAAAAACATAAAACACTTCAGAATTTTTAATGTCCCTTTCATTATAAATCCCTTTCTTACAGCAGTTGGGATAGTCAGAACAGAATTATGCTTGGCAACAGAACATTTCAGGAACACATTTGTGGAAATATTTAATTTCCAAGGATCTTTAAGTGTATTGATTATGCAGCATCACAGCCAACTATTTCTACAGAAAATGAGAGTGAAGACACTGTTGGAAGTTTTCAATAAGCAAGGAACCATATTTCTGGCATAAATGGCAGTATGAAAGTGTGGGGGGGTTTCGTGCTCACTAAAAAAGTGAAAATTGTATTCTACTGAAGTATTTTAATAGATCTGGGATAAGCAATTTCTGGCAAAAAGGCTTCTGAAGGCAACATCAACAAGTAGTTGAAAATGAAATTTAGGCCAACTTTTCTGCCTCTCCTAGAAATCCCATCCACTTCACCCTTTTCCATCCCTCCTATCCACCACTCTTCATGGTTGGTGCTAGTGTTGAATTTCATTGGAGGTAGGGAAAAGGGCTCAGATTGGCCTCCCACACACCTTCAGAATTTTGAAAATAAGACACCAGAAATGCTGTGAGGAAATCAATGGATGAATGTCTTCATAGAGTAAAGTGGTGACATTTGTTCTTACTTCCTACTTTCACCAGCCCCCAGTGCAGTCCAAGCAGACAGATTAGCAAAGAAAAAACCAAACAAATAAAACTCAAAATACCTGATGATGACTTCTAAAAGAGAAAATATTAAATTCTGACAGCCATACAATTTTTTGCTTCACAGTATTCTATCTTATATTTGGCATTTATCACCATTACATATAAAACTTTTGAAAGGCAATTTGAGACATTTTGCATAATTGCAAAATATCTTTCATTTTCTAAAGACTTTCATAGAATCAAAAGTTATTCACAAGTAAGAATTGTCATGTTTGAAAATATGACATTTGCTTGAAAAGGCAAAAGAAATGTGAAATCCACCAAAAGCTGAGTTTGCCACTGTGGGGGTGACAGTGAGCGCATCCCTTAAGGAAAGCTCTTTGGAATGCACCCTTAAAGAGAAGAGAGCTACCTGGAGTGTGTGTGGTCCTGTGACCAATGAGAGGCTGTGGTGTATGTGAGGTGAATTGGTTAACCAATAGTGTCGTGGCATGTTGGATGTGAAAGTGTATAAAAGGTATGGATGCTACTGAGTGAGAGCTACTAGGATCTAATAGGAACTTCTAGAACTACCTACTACTTCTACTACTATGAGCTATGAGGAACTGTCTGTAAACTATCTTGAATAAGTCTTGTAAGCCTTCTGATCAAGCCTTTTGATGTCTGCTGTGCCTGAGATCTTCTGACCGTCATTCAAGCTGTGCCCCTGCTCGGGACTAAGGGGCTACCCCTACATCCCACCATCCTCCAGTGAACAGTCTATGAACTAATGAATTTTTAGATGGTAATGCCCAAACCACTGCTGATTTCAGTTTCTAACTCCTTCATACTCTGGAACTGTACTTCTCTCCATAAACTTTGTCTATTTGATTAACAATATTTTCATTTTACAGTTACAGGAACATGACCTAGAAGTTAAGAGAGTTTTAGAAGTTTACACGGCTGTCTCAAATTTATATCCAGGATTGGAACACAGATTATTAAGCATATTTACATTGTTTCAAAATCTAAGCCTACCCAATGCATTATTAAGAACAGAACTGGAAAAAAAGGAATACCACAATAGAAAGTATATAATAGTAAAATTAAAACTAATTGTTGTGAAAACCACTAAAGACAAATCAATTTTCTGTGTTTCACATATTCAACACTGAGGGCATAATCTGAAACTGAATAATAGACATCCAGTACAGAACCAAAGTAGTCCAAGCAGCACACTGTCTCAGGGAACACAAATGACTTTTTCACACTGCTTCCTATTAGCAAAGTTCTTCAAAGGCAGATACTAAAAATAAGGGCCACAGAGAAGATTCCACTCTGGGATAAATCAAACACACTTTTTTCAACCTGATACAACATCTTTCAGTGCTAATAGAACTAATATCTGTTCAAAGCTGCCGTCATTTGCCTTATGATGAATGATTTACCAGTCTCAGAGTAACCCATATGGATGGGAAATGACTTGAATACCCTCACCATGGCTGCTGTTAATTAGCAGATTAAGAATAATATAAAAAAAAGAATTTAGCAATGTGAAGGATTTTTGTTGTTGTAGTGTCATGTATATATGTAGATAGATGACTGGCTACCTTTTTATTACCCAGGTAAGAATGATACAAGAAATTGAAAGAATAATAATCCCACCATATAACATACTTTGTGCTCATTCAAATGTAAAAGCAAAATCTTGTCATCCAGGTGCTGTCTTCATCAATCATTGACAGATGATAGCAAAAGTCCTCAGCAGTCAGCATCTGAAGTGATTAATTTCTTTAACCTTGACTCAAAAGGCTATTTGCTGTAATTATGCTGAATACATGACTCTGTGAAGCCTGAAACACTGGCATGTATGTCATACATGTAGGTCCCAGTTCTCCCCCTTGATGTACTAGTTTGGAATCAGTGAAAATTCTTTGAGAAAAACTGGAAACCAGAGATGACCTTTTAGGGATTATGAAGTTGTCACAACAATTAGTTTGTGAACAACTATTTCCAGAATTCCCTAATGCTGTCAGAAGACACTGGTGATGCAACGGCTCATTTTTCACCTTTTTCTTTCCCAACAATCTCTTAAAAAGTCTAAGTCGTTTTCTTTCCTAACTAGTCTGTGTTGAATTGGCAAAGACTTTCTTAAATTCAAATGTATCTTTGTCTGGAAAGACTTTGCAACAACTTTCAGACCCCTCTACCCTTACACACAGAGGTGTACACACACACACACACACACACACATACATACATACATATATATATATATATATATATATATATGCGTTGTATACATTAGTGGCCCGCCTTAGCTCATGGCCAGAGTCTTAATAGCTGATGAAAGGTTGGCTTTGCTATGGTAGACTGCCTACAGTAGTCTCCATGACATTATTCTGAATTAGATCACCACAGTCAAGATCCACCCTCTTCACCCAACTCCCCCCCTGGTTTCTGGCACAACAAGTAACCTCATCTTCCTGTCTCTCAGTTCTCATATTTAGACTAACCATGCATCCTTTTGTTTTTATGTGTCATTCAAATTTAGATTGCAAAATATTAAGGCAGCAAATACAACACATCAAGCATAACTAGAGCTTTATTTCAGCTAAGGCTTTCAGAAGCTTTTGCAGAATAATAACAGAAAAAAAGTAATTAACATCAACACAAATGGATTCTCTCAGTATTAATAATATGCAGCAAATTCTGAAAGTTTGGTAGATCTTAATATTTTCACTAGAAGACAATGCTGTACCTTCTGTGCTGCATATTAAACTTCAAATAAGATGATAAACAACAGGACAAAAGGGAAGAGGGAAAGGACTAGATGCTGACTGTCAGCATTATAAGCCATTCCTCCCACTATTTTCAAACTCATTAACGATTGTTCTGACTTATGCAGCTGTAATTGTTTTCTGTAATCTTTTCCCCTTGAATCGCTGAAGGCCACTTTACCCCCATATTCTATGAGGAAGTTAAGCAGTTTGTCTGAGGTGATGTGAAGGCTTGTTTACAATATGGAAGCTCCCTTTATAGCTCATTCACTGTTGGGAGAGAGGGGCTGCTTGAGGCAATAAGAAAGTATGAGGATTTTAATTGCTGAATAATTATTACTGGCAGAGTTGGCAAAGCATAACTCTGTGAAGGATTTTGGAGAGACATTAAAACTCTATATGCAAGAGTAGCCAATATGAAGTGTGTTAGGCCCTACAAAATCATTTTGATAATAATTAAAGGGCACTTTTGGATATGGACAAAAACAGGACTTTATAAACAAAATAAATTGCCACTTTCTTAAATTGTTGAATTAAAAAAAACTGTAACAGAAAAACAAACAACAACCCTTATACTTGATTGAATACATTGTCATTTTGTATAACTCAGAGTTATTGAAGTGATAAACTTGAAATGGGGAATTAGGTAATCTTTATTGCACTGTTACTGTTTTGTTCACAGGAGGAGTTTTAGACATACATTTTAAAAATGTGGTGTAGCTAATAATGGCTAGAGTATTGTTACACTTTTTAATTATGGTAATTAAAATTTGTGTCCTGAAAACTAAAATAATACCTTTGCAATGCAAAAATAACTTCCACATAAACTGTGAAGAATCGCTTTTACATCAAGTAGCTGTTTTCCAGAAAAAAATTTTGGATTACAGAAGAAGAAACCACTCATGCTGCACTATATATTTCACACAAAGTAAAAGAAGGATTAAACTTTCCAGTGTAATATGCTTATATGCAATGTAATGTGTTTACATGCTCAATTCAGGTTGTGCTGGGTGTAGAGATTTGTAATTAAACATTATTGCCAATTAAATGTAAATAACCAATTGTGTCTATCATAAATTAGAATGAGATCTATGTTCAGCACCTCTCCTATGATTCTAAAAGACTGTTCAAGTGAATGAAGCACTGCACTCTGGTGCATCCACCTTGATTTAAAGAAAATCACGTATCTTTTTATCCTCAGAACTGTGACTGTTATGCACATTACTGAGAAGGAAATCACTTACATGTCAGACTTAAGTAGTCTGGTAATTAAAGCCTGCTTTAGTCTTTTAATACTCCCCATCTCAATCACTACAAGTTTTGTTCTTAAGTTCCTTCAACACAGGCCAAATCATGTAGCAGCTCACAATTCCCACTTGCTGAGACTCATTACAGAACAGCATGATCCTAAATTTCAATTGAATCTCTTTAATATTCTAGATCTTTGGGAAGAAAGAATAAATAGCCGCAGGGGCTTAAGAACTCCTTTTGGACACTTTGAGTTCTGTTCTTTCTTGTGCTTCTGGTTGGCAAGTGATATCCCTTGTGGTTCCTAAACAGTACAGGGTTGCAATAGCAGGGAGATTTCTCAATTAAATTGTCCTTTCATTATTTCATTAGTTTTTATCAAGTAATTCAAAACTGACCTGCAGAAGCGATAGTCAAACTGCTTGCAATCTCTTTCTTTGGCAACAGCACACTGAGATACTTGGTCATGGAACTAGTAACCTGATTAAAGAGAGAAGGAATTGTCACATATTTCACATTGTGCCAACTCTTGCTGCTTTGATGAGAACACAAAATTTTTTCTTTGCATTTTTTACACCATCTAGGATAATAGCATCACATCTGATTGCTGAAAACTCAGTTTTAATAGAAAATAAAAGTTGGAATCCTTTCTTGTGGGAGAATGTTAAAATGGAGGATGGCACTGGGAAACAGCCCAGACCTGACCAGCTACAAATATGAGACTCTCGTTGGAGTTCAAAAGTTATGTGTTTTACTGTACATTTTTGGGTTCAGAAAGTTTTCTGTATCCCCGTACATGGTTGTCAAATGTTCTGTATCTTCCCCTGGTAGCATTGTCCCCAACAAGTCATCACGCTGCTTAGGAGTGGGGGCTGTGCCACCCAGGGGGCATCCCTGCCCTGTGCTGCCAACGCAGCCGCCACTGTGGCTGCCGCTGCCGCCACGCGACAGCATCCAGGACCCACTGCAGGTACCCCCGCGGGGTGGGGCCAAGGCAGCCCCGTTTCAGGATCGCCTCTCCCTTGAATTACTGATGCAGCCACCGGCACCCCGCCCACCTCTTCTCTGTGTTTCTGCCTCTTCCCCAATCCCTGGGTTCCTATTGGTTAGTTCTCCTGTCATTTGACAACTTGTTCCCCATTGGCTGTCTGGTTGCCAGTTACCTACTCTGTCTCTATCCTCACCCAATCACGTGCAAGTTCCACACCCTTCCCCTCAAAACCTTATAAGTATCTGTGAGTTCCTCAATAAAGGTTCAATTTTGTGCCTTCATTCCACCGGGTCGGAGTGGATCATTATTTCACCAGTCAATGCGCATCACTTTCTGTTTCAACTCCATGTCTGTGGTTTTGTTCAGAACTAGTATGTGAGTTTTCACATGTTTTAACTGCCAAGCAAGAGTCAAGCAAGTGGGTTTCAGCTGCAGCTGCAGCAACTATTTTGTACAAAGGTTATAGAATAGATCTCAGAGGTAGCTGGGCATGGTATTGCCAAGGCTTTAAGATGAAATTTGCTGCTGAATATGATGCAATTGTAACAAAATTAACAACGGGCGTAATGCAATCACAATGCCTTAAAGCAGAGTAATTACATTGGCAGATTGCAGAGCTCTTCTTAGCAGACGTAACTATACTCTGATGGTATTGATTGAGTTTAAAATAACAGAAACTGATCATTTGTCAAGCCTCACAAAGCAAATCAGATTCTTCACATTAAACTTTCGCACAAGACTCTATAACCTCCTATTTTTCCTAGCTGTAATACAATGACATAGATTAAATGGAGTTTAAAAATATTATGGTTTGATAGGCAATGATCAGATAAAGACCTTCACAAGAATCCTCTTTTAAGCTTGAGGAACTGTTTTATTCAAAAGTTCAGTGTGATTTTCATCACCTCTTTCATCCTTTTGCTTTCAAAGGCACAAGGCATGATCATTGCCTCCCTGAACAGATTCCTTCTGGTATTATCAGTTCAAGGAGTCATATCATCTTCCTCATCATCTTATCTCTGACATGAAGTCCAGCTGATGACTAATTATTAGTGGCACTCCTCAGACATTGATTCAGAGACTACTAAAGTTTAACATCTTTATTAATGGTCTGCATGATGGAATGGCATGCATTCTCAGCAAGGTCATGAATGACAGCAAGCTGGGGTGGGAGTGGTCTATAGAGTGGAGGTCAGGGCTGCCACGGAGCTGGACTTAGGCAAGATGGAAAAATGAGCCGGCAGAAACCTCAGAGGGGTCAACAAAATTAAACGGAAAGTCCAGCATTCATGGTGACAAAGTGAAACCTGTTAGAAGCATGTCACTGTAGCAGACAACCATCTGAATCTTGGGCTGTATTGGCTAGAGCATAGCTATTAAAGAAATTAGTTCTTCATCTCTTAGTACTTATGACATTGCATCTGGACCATCATGTTCAGTTCTGGTCTCCCAAGCACAAGAAAGAAACTGATGTCCTGGAATGAGCCCAGGGACAATAAAAACATGAACAACACCACAATATAAAGAAGATATTAAGATATTAGAAAGATATTAAAGATATTAAGCTCTTAGAGAGCACCCAAAGGATAGTTGAGGGGCCTTGATGGGAAGCTGTGTGAGGAGTGGCTGAGTTCTCTTAGTCTGTTCATCCTGGAGAAGAGGAGACTGAGCAGAGACCTCATTGCAGTCTTCAACTTCCTTGTGAGCGGAAGTGGAGGGGCAGACACTTATCTCTTTTCTGTGGTGACCACTGACAAAACCTGAGGGATTGGCCTGAAGTTGTGTCAGGGGAGGTTTAGGTTGGATATTAGAAAATGTTTCTTCACCCAGTGAGTGGTTGGGCACTGGAACAAGCTCCCCAGGGAAATGGTCACAGCACCAAACCTGACAGAGTTTAAGAAGCATTTGGATGTTACTCTCAGGCCCATGGTGTGACTCTTGAAGGTGGTCCTATGCAGGGCTAAGAGTTGGACTCAATGATCCTTATGGATCCCTTCCAACTCTGCATATTCTGTGATTCTATGAACAAAGTTGACTGGTGACCTGGAGTGGATGATGGGCAGGGACACACTAAAACAACTCAATCTGTTCAGCCTAATTAAAAGAAGGCTAAAAAACCCAGTTAACTAGCTCTCTCTAATTGCGTAAAAGGTGCTCCGGACAACGTGGCTTCAGGCTCTTCTCTGAGATTCCTAGAGACACAAGTTGCCTCAAAAAAAAATTCTACTTAGATACCAGGAAAAAGAATTTCATAACGAAGGTAGTCCAACAGGAAACAGACTGACCACTGAGATGTGAATGTCCACTGTTACTAAGTATCTCTGAGTAACCTGAGCTAAACTGGGCCTACTCTGCCTGAGGCATTTTCCTGGATGAGCTCTTCATGCTCCTTCTGTTATATGCAATATTTTGGTTCAGGCAAAAGTGACCACAGCATACATAAGGAGTTAAGAAATTATTTGCTGTACTAATTAAAACAGTCTAGTCAAAATAAAACAAGCATTTATTTTTAGTTCAATTACAGTAATACTAACCCTTTTAGGAATAAAATATCATATACATCCAACACAAACTATGCTGTGACTTTATGAAGATTTCATTGACTAACCTGATGTGCTTCTTTGATGTGAAATCCACTGTATCAAAACAGAGGTACTGTGTCAAGTCATCACATAATGCCTGCATTGCTCCTCTGCTGCTCTGTTGCTGTGTCATCAGTGTCATGTAAGGACCTGTCTGTGAAACTCATTGATATGAGCAAGTTTGCAAGAAATAAATGCACAGTCTACAGATTTTCCCATTCATTTTCATGAACAGCAGATAAAATAGGATAATTATTATGTTGCCAAACTAATGATGACATGCCAAACATAGCCTGGCTTCCTTTGTTATCTTCCTGGTATGACAGTTGCAAGTTCTCTCTGTATTAATTGTCATGCACATGAACACCAGAATTTTCTGTCTTTGTAAAATTTAAGAAAATTAACTAGTTATATCTCATTGTAACATTGTGTATGGAAACTAAAGCATAAAGAAATTATTTAAATGAAGCCAAAGAGAAAATCAACATAATCAGAAAGCCATCATTTTAGTATCTAACTAAAAGGTATCTCTTCTCCTCCTAAGATGTGTTTAATGTCAGAACTGAAAGAGGAAGTCCTGAGAAATACTGAAAGATGATCAGATTTATGAGTTCTGTACTCACATAGAATTGTCACAAAAATGGAACACAGGAATTCAGCAGTACACATAGAGGTAGTGTTATGTGAAATACACACAAAATAGTTTAGCTATCAAGTTCAAAAATTATGTATCTTGACCTTCATCTATGTTTAAGGCAACGAGTAATAAATATCCCATGCTGCCAGTTATTTTGGTAAATAGACATTTGCAAAGTATTTTGATCGTCTGCTTGAGTATATGGACAATCACTGGTTTTGCTTGCAGTGTTAGATCTCAAATACGATAAAATAAATTTTAAGTCAGAACTACTGTAAAAAGCCAGAACATGTATTCTCTATAGTCCAGTGATTGCCTTTTATGCCATACCTATAATTTTTGGGATCTTATGCGGGCAAAGTAGTTTAAGAAAATAATTTGTAGACTAATATTGGTAAAAGAGCCTTAGGAAAGAGCATTATCACTAAAAGTACAGCTCCTTTGGATTTTCTTTCTATAGGTGAATGAGACAACAATATTATTGTGGAATTGTTATGTGAAGTTTGATGCCTTTGATTACTTCTGGTTTTCCATTTCTATCCTTAGAAATTCCTGAGGAAATATTACCACCAAAAAACCAAACCAAAACAAGAAAAACCTCAAGATGGTTGTGGGGTTTTTGCTTTAAAGCCTTTGATCAAAAAGCATTGGGGAAATTCAATTGACCCATTAGTGGATTAGATTTGAAGGGCAAATTCAATTTCTGTAGTAGAAAATAGATAAATTTAATTTTTCTATTAAGATTATATTTTTCCTTCTCTCTTACCTATGGACAAACTCAGCCTGACACCTAAATAGCATTGTTCTTATCTGCTTTTCCTTTGTCAGCCCTGTGATTGCAATTTCTGAGGTGACCAGGATAGTTCCCCTGTAGTACTTGCCCACAATTCTTTGCCTTGGTTTTCAAAGTTCATTTGGTCAAGTTGGTTTTATATTCAAAAGTTCTAAACCTCACTCTTCATAAAAATTTAATATTCATGAGACTGGAACAAGTAATATATGTCAGCCGCGTAATTAGTCTCCTGTGATGCACTTTGCAACGGCAATGATGTTGCAACAGCTCATTGCAGAGTTAATGGGGGCTGAGTGCAGCAAGCAGGCACCCACAACTTGAAAAGCATTCTCTCCTCCAAAAGTGAATACTTCAGTATTTCTCCATGTGGAACTTATTTCCTGTATATCATGACTTATTCCTCCTAATCCAGAAGCCAAATTCCTCCACTTCTGTAATTAATCAAAATTTTGAAATGTAAATATTGTCTACAAGGTCCAATTGCAGTAGTAAATCTGAAGTAACTGAATAGCCACATAAACTTTTGACATATCAAAGAGTTAAATGTTTGAATAACTAAAACATCAGTACCATGATAAAGTCAAACCTCAAAAACCTTTAAACTCCAGTACTGAATTTTTCATTCTTGGTAGACTAGTTCTTAAGAGATGAAATCTCCCTTTTGTGACTTTTTTTCTTTTTCTCTACTCTGACACCCTTAACCACTCAAATTGGTCCAATTAATTGATGAAATATCAGAATTAAAGAGATTTTCACAACAATAACATAGTAAATGGAGATTCTCAGGGTCTCAGCAGCACTATAGTAAAAAAATCCCAAAAGTATTCGAAAACTATTGGTTAGGAGAAATAAGGAATTATGATGAATTAATAGAGTAGCAGCCTTTATTCTTTTTGATGAATAATTAACAAAACAAAAAAACCAAACATAGGCAGAAACAGAAGAAAAACTGAAACAACTTTTAATCTTGTAAAAATACTTCTGTAGATAAATACAGAATTGAAGTCACGTCACGTTTGATCTAACCTAGAAGAGTCACAGAATTTCCTCAGGAAAGTACAGACTTTTCACTAAAACAGCAATGCAATTATATTTTCCAAACTGACAGCTGGGCTGTGTGATTTACTTTACTGATGCTTGTAGAAATATTTAAGGTACTGGGATATTATAAAAATGTTGTCTCCCAATTTTATAATTTGTATTTTCATAGGCTATTGTTATTCACAACTTCATAGAACATAATTAAAAACCCCCTGCTACATTGACTTTTATTTCAAATTGAAATGTTAGGTGTTTCTTTTAGTCTTCATGAGGAAGGAAAACAAATCCTCTCCAAATCTCCATTTGTGTGCCTATATTTAAAACAATTTTTACATTTATTAAAGTGACTTTTTTTTTTCATTTAAGTTTTGAGGTGGTTTTGTCCTTTAACGCATGATTCAGCTGTAGTTCCAGGGCTGCAGAGGTCAAAATGTTTCCAATTGGAGCCAGACTCTCCCCTTTTTCTCATACACTGTATAATTGCTTAGAATCACCCTTCATCCCTGAACCTGGTGTAGATAGATATCATAATGTCCTAAAGACTACATTGTCTTAGGCTAGTAATAATCTTTCACAGGTAATTGTCTGTCCCTCTTTCCATCTGCTGACTGGAAATGGGGGAAATTGGGTAAATTGATCTTAGAAGAGTCAGTGGATGTTTTAACACCCAGCTGCAGAGATCAGAACCAGACCGCGACCACAGAACTTGTAAGTAAAAAGAAATTCCAATTTGTTCAGATAGTTGCTGTCTTCCGGGTGTGCCAGAAATCAATAGGCCTTTCATTTTCGTAGGCTGGGATCTGTCTCACTTCACTTTAACAATTTGAGCAACTAATCCAAACAAATTGCCCGAGATTCCTTTGCAGTCCAATGAAAGACAGATCCAAAATCTGATTCATCCCTTTTAAAGACTTCCATTAAAGACAAGTGAGATTAATGCCCTATTAGAGTTGGTTATGTTTCACTACACACAAGGAAAGGTGATATAATTAGCTAATAACAGATGCTTAACTCTTTTTATAATGCTAAAGCTGGAGAAGAAAGTGTCCTCCCTTTGTAAGTATCTGTTATCTGACTTCCATTGCATGTTGCCAGTAGCATGTTCCTTATTCCTTGAAATAGTTTATTTATCCCAAGTCATTGCAAAATTGGCAATTTTCTAGAGATTTTTCAAATGCCAGTGTAGTGCAACAAAATAAGATTGAGGAAAAACTCCTCAAATATCTACTTTAGTTTGTAGGTTACTCAGTTCTTTTTGGCAGACACAACTTGATGCTTCCACAGGAAACAACTGGTTTTTAACATAGAAAAGAGTTGAAAAAATCAGTATGAAAAAACATACAATTCTTCATAGCATGTGGCTTAAATAATTGCCACAAAGCTTTGTTCTGCTATCCATTTCTTTATGCATTTCAAATTAATTTAGTGCCCCACTGACTTACATTGAATTTTATGCAGATACTGGGACATTAAAGAAAACAGCATTATTCGTGTGATCTTACATATCAATATTAATGAATTCCCTACTAACCAAGATGGACAGGCTGGACTGTTTAATACAAAATCACCTTTTTCTTTGTGGTGGGTTGACCCTAGCCAGCAGCCAAACACTCACCCATCCTCTCACTCAGTCACCTGAGGGACATGAAAGAAGCAGAAGTAAGATAAGACTTGTGGACCTAGATAATGAGAATCTAAAAGGCAAAGCAAAAAGATTAATTCATTCAATGCTTTCCATTGGCAAGCGTCAGGCCACTTCCCAAAAAGACAGACCTAAGCATGTATAACAGGTTCTTTGGAAGATAAACACCATAACCACAAGCATCCTTCCCTTTCATTCTCTTTTTCCTCAGCTTTTGCTGCTGAGTGCAACATCTTATGGAATGGAATATTTCTTTGGTCAGTTGGGGTCAGTTGTCGCAGCTGTATCCCCTCCTGACCTCTTTCTCACTCCTAGCCTAATCTCTTCAGAGAAGAAGAGAAAAAGCCTTGATGCTGTGCCAGCACTGTTCAGCAATAACCAAAACACTCATATGTTATCAAGTCTGTTTTAGACCCAAATGTAAATCATAGCACCATATGGACTGCTATGAAAGGAGTTAACTCTATCCCAGCCAGGCCCAGCACACTGTGAAATGGAATAGAAGAGTTGGAATTATGACATAAAATTTGTTCCTTAAGAAGCTGCATTCTGATGCTTTCACAGATTAGGTGAAACAGAGAACTCTTTCATATCCTTTTCCGTCTATAAAGGTACACTTTTGCTGTTGCTAGATGAAGTTATACCTCATATTACTTTGATATAAAGCTTATTTATTATCGTTTGCTTATTTCTGCTAGTGCTAGCACTTGTCTGGTATGTACTGTCTTTTGTTTTCTGGATGTTTCTACTGATAAAAGACACTCAAAATATAGATGTACATTTTGCTTTTACTGTCAAGTTTTTATGGGCTTCACCCTTTACAGGTGCCAAAATGCCAAGTGTAGAAACTCAAAAGCTGGTCAGTTTGTATCATGAAAAGCCTATTTCTGTCTTTCTGTTTCTTTGTGTATGTTTAGTTTGTGAGGAAAAGAACGACCTTCTAATATGAATTGTATTGTACTAATTATACCAATGCAAACATATTGGTCAATAAAAGGTGATGGAGAGGTATGAAAGCTAGGCCAAAACATTTTGATGAATCCTTGTTCTGACTGAAAATACATTTATGTATATAAATAATTTTGGAAGAAAACAGCAGAAGGAAAATGAAGAAGAAAAGTATTGTGATCCAAGGATTTATTCAGTGTAAAGGAAAATACTACAATAATAATTGAGTTTATGTCACTGATTTAAATTCAAAAACCATCAACAAAATCTCTGTTTGGACAACAGGATTCTCTTTAAATGGTTATTTATATAGCAAGTTTGCATCTGCATCTGCTTTTGCCAGGATTCAGAGAAAAAGGATAAGGGAAAAGATATTTTAAATGTATAAAAATCCTTACAATAGAACTCTAGGGCTCAGTAATGGTGAAGTAATTCTACCAAATCAGGAAAAAGATATATGCAGTATATTATAAAATACTCTGTGAGATAGTAAAGAAATTCTTCTTATCATTTGTTATAGTCCTAGTCTGTGTCCCAAAAATAACTTTGCTCTCTTGCTTTAAACTGTATCTTCTGTAGGGCTTCCCCTGTGATCAAAGGCACATAACTCATTTAAGGGTTCTACACTGAATTCCTCTGTGCATGCAAAATCAGTGGAATTCTCATTTATCTAAGACTTCTGGGATAAACCTAGGAAGTTCACCCATTACTATTTTTGGTAGACTCATTAGAAGTAAGTTGTATTTCTAAGTGAATTTATTTAAGGAAACTGGTCTTTTTCTTCATGCATGATCTGAAAACTTACCACAAACACCCACCCATTCTCCAAAATTTCTCTGGTAAATAATGTTGAATTTTCACAGAAATTAATGGAGTTTCATTACAAATTAATGGAGTTTCATTACATAAGGTGTTAAAAATAAAACTCAAATAGAGAGAATATCAAGAGGCTTAGTGAGTTTCAATAAGAATTTTTCCATCAAAATTTTTTTACAGTGGTGACATAGCATTAAAAAACCCACAATACTGATAGAATGATCATAATTTTGCATTTGAATGAACAATGCATTTGGCTACTGTTTCTGCTGACAGCAATTTTTATCTGAAAAAAGAATCCTCATAATTTCTTTTTTTTTTCTTTTTTTTTTTTTTTGGTTTGGTTTTTTTTGGGTTTTTTTTGTTTTGTTTTGTTTTGTTTTTTTTGTGGTAGAAGCATAAGGTGCTAAGCATTCTACTTGGTAGAGTAAATGTTTCTGCCTTCCCTGGTATTCAAGGAAATTATGGCTACTTGTGTCAGCCCTTTGTAGCTTATATAATGTAACAGCCTTGCTAGGAAACTTGAAGTGGAAAAAAAATATTCAAAAGTGACCTATGTGGGCTCTAGAACAGAGCCTACACTGTAGAGTCTGAGTATATAAATATATTTTATTTCCAGCACACTTCCATATCTGATTATTTCTTTCCCATCTATTGCACCTTGGGGTGGTAATTACGTAAACCTTCCATTCAGGTTGCAGAAACAATATCACTTGAGCTCCGCATGGGCAATAAAATACACAATTTCAAATTCTATTTCAGAGTCTGTGTTTGAAGTAAGCCACTACTGTTTGACCAGACACATTACTGAAGCTCAAGTGTTTGAATGTACCTTTGAAGAGACTAGAAGAGGTTCACAAAAACAGTCCTTTTAAAACTGACTTTTGAATTTGAACTAATATTCACTGAGTATTACTGGTTGCTCAGCTTGACCTGTTTCTTGCCCTGTCTAATACAGTGTAAGGTGTCTGCATTCTAGATTTTGATTTAGGAAATGTTTTTTGTTCTTACTGTTCAGTGGCAGGGGTATAATAGGTAGGCACAGTGGGAAGACTGGTAGATTAAAACGCTACACATCTTCTGAGATATTCTTTTCAGACCAGAGGTGAGGATGTAGAAGAAAAACCATTCAGAAAGCAGCTTACAGTGAGTTAACCACAGCAAAATTTAGCTATATTCTTAGAAGGATGACTCATTCTGCAAATACCACCATATAAAAGAAATTACCTATACTTCATAAAATAGGATTTCAGTTTAAGTGGACGATTCAGTTTTACTTTAGTATTTTTAATAGTGAACTGGATATAAGATATAGCTCCATAAAAAATCCATGTATAACACAGAAGGAAATTTCTAAAAATAATGTGAGGAATTTATATAAAACGATACCAAGCTTCAAGCACATCCAATAGGCAATATTGTAAAGCATCTTGTGTGGCTTTCCTATGTGATCTGGAAGTTGAAGAAGAATGGTGTAATTTAATAATGTAACTCAAAGAGTTACAAAGAGACTGTTATGGGTTTAGCTAGGCCTAAATGTAGGCTTTGATTTGCAAAGCAGGCCTCAGATTATCAGCTGACTTGAGCTGGGTTAGGCAGCTGACAGCTGACTTCTACTGGCCCATGGTATTCCATACCATATTCTGATGTCACAGCAGGTATAAAAACAGGTGTAGGAGGAGTTCTCTCAGTTTCCATCATAGCCAAGGTAGAGACAGGACACGCTGCCGCTGTCATGTTGAGGTGGGCCTTGCTGCTGCTGCGCGGCTATGTCGCATTTTGTTTTAGTTCAGGGAAGTAAACATTTTATTGTTATTCTCTCTTTCTTTTCCTTGCTGTGTATCTTTTGGGGTGCTTTATGGATCCAGAGTGATGGGATCTGTTTTCAGTGGGAGGTAGAGGATTGTTGTTATATCTAACTTGTGTAGGTGTGTGTTATATTGTAGTTTGCTTTTCATTTTCTCTTGTGTATATAAATATATAAACCTGTTTTAAGTTTTCCAGGTTTTTTCCCTTTTCTCAGTGGGGTGAGGAGAACTCTGTGTTTGGGTAGTTGGAATTTTGCCAGTTCAACCAAACAGAGACAAAGACATAGGATCAAGAAAATTAATTTTTCAGAATAAGATGTTCTGTAGTGGCAGAATTTTCTGAAGGTCATGTTAATCATACATGAAAAATCAACAAAGATAAAATGGAAACATTAAGGAGCTGAACAAAGGATACTTTCATTATATAATCAGTATAAGAAATAGTGCAAGCTAACTCAAGTAATTCAGAATCAAATGAACAGCTCCAAAAAGTGGATCAAATGCAAGACTTGACCTTAATACAAATTGCTTTTTATCAGCATGGAAACATCAAATAGTCATTTAGAAGTACAGTACAAACTGGCCAGTGATGCTGTTCCTTCTCCATGATAATTCTGCCCACTCAAGCACTTAGACTTTTTTTCACAACATTACTACAGAAAATACTGTTCAGCACTTTCAGAATTTTAGTTTTCCCTCTTAGAATTCCAGCTACGGCACTCTGCAATTTTTTTTTTTTGTGGTTATTTAGACCTAAGAAACCTTTAAGACACAATTTGGTTTGGGTAGTGTTGTGACATCAGGTGCCCATCTAGTCACTCTGTCACTCCCCTTCTCGGCAGGGTGGGCAAGGGGAGAAAACCAAACTAAAAAACTCATGGATCAAGATAAAGGCAGTTTAATAATGCAAAATCAAAGGTCATGTGTGCAAACAAAGGAAAACAAAATATTTGTTTTGCTCATCCCATGAGCAGGCAATGTCTGGCTACTTCTGAGGAAGCAGTGCTTCAGTACTGGTAATGATTCTCTGGAGACAAACACTGTAGCAAATGCCCCTGCAGCAGCACAGGGAGATGGGGAATGGGGCTGTGGTCAGTTCATTACTTGTTGTCATTACATTTCTCATCACAGAGAGGACTCAACACTTTTCCCATGCTCCACTGTGGGGTTCTGCCCACAGGAGACAGTCCTCCACCAACTTCTGCAACGGGAGTCATTCCCATGGGCTGCAGTTCTTGACAAAAGACTCCAGTCCAGGTCCCTGCCACAAGGTCAGCAAACCTGCTATATTGTGGGCTCCTCTCTCCATGGGTGCACAGGTCTCACTGGAAATATGATCCATTGCAGGTTTCCCACAGGGTCACAGCCTCCTTCAGACATTCATCTGCTCTGGCATGGGTAGCTGCAGGTGGATATCTGCTCCGCTATGGACTTCCATGGGCTGCAGGAGGACAGCCTGCCTCACCATGGTCTTCATTGTGGTGCTGCAAGGGAATCCCTGCTCCGGAGCATTTCCTGAGCATTTCCTCCCTCTCCTTCTTCACTAACCTTTGCATCTGCAGGGCTGTTTCTCTCACATACTCTTACTTCTCTCTCCATCTGCAAAATGTACCGGGTTTTATCCTCTTCTTAATTTTGTTATCCCAGAGGTGCTACCACCATTACTGATGGGCTTGGCCTTGGGCAGCAGTGGGTCCATCCTGGAGCCAGCTGGCATTGGCTCTGTCAGACATGGTGAAACTTCTGTCAGCTTCTCACAGAAGCCACTCCTGTAGTTCCCCCAGTACCTTAACTTTGCCAAGTAAACCAAATACATGCAGCTGTCTAGCTAGTTTGGATTAAATGTTCTTGTAGAGTAATGTGACATTAGAAGAAATTTTTAATTATTTTTTTTCAGATTAATTTTAGACTTTTTCAAATTCCTAGTTACTTGCTAAAAAGAATAATCAGCAGAAGGCATCTAGAGATTAATCTTTACAAAAGCCTATGCATCCAGAGAAATACAGGCTCCTGGTGCTGCATTCTCAAGTATTAAGAGCTTCTCAAGGGCTATTCACTACCCACAGCCCTCCAGGAAGGCCCACAACATGGTGAGCAGCTGGACCACCACAGACAGGATGGAAACAGGCAGGAAAGCAATGAAAGCACAGAAGCCAAGCTCCTTAACTGTGCTTGGCATTCCTGGTGTCATGCAGTTCTAAAGCAGGACAGAAAAGCTATTCAGCCTAGAGTGAGCAGCCTGAAAGCAGATTTTAACCTCTATTTTGGCAGAGACAGAAGTGACACACTGGCAGATTTCTCATTATGCGCATCCTGTGATGTTCTACACTTGGTGTTCGGAGTAGTACTGGCATGCCTAAGTGAGGCAAGCAAATCACAGGGGACAAGGCTAGCTGTAAAACGGAAGAGAACACAGAAAGCAGCAACCAGAATTTCGAAATTGCTTTCCTTCCATTTCCCTTTGGGTTTTTTAACCCTTTGACCTTACTGTTCTTATCTCCACCTGTATCTTTACTCTTATTTGAGTACAAGGGTTGCATCTTTGCTTTGCTGCAAGAATGATGACAATTGACTTCTGTTAGAAATAGGTTCAGAATTTCAAGTCTTCTGAGCTCTTGCAAACTTCAGGCACTGCACAGAATATTAAGATGAAACAGTATGTCTCATGTTACAGTTCTTCAGGATTCAAACTCAAAATTGACTCACTAAATAATTTTGCTACATGGAAAACTAGCACCAGACAAGACATATCTCTGCATAAAGGCTGTTTCTGGATACAAACGTTTACTACCTTCAGGTAAGAAAATCTGGAAAGTGATGGAGCTGAAGTCGGGCTGAGCTGAACTCTGATGACCAGCTATTTGTATCTATCTTATTTATTCACTGCACGTACCTATGGGGTGGTACCGTGACTTTTGAGAATATACAAAGGTCAGTCCTTCAGTATAGAGGATCTAGAGTATCATTATTTCCAAGTATTCTGCATGTTGCTAAGACATTTTAACACAGTACATCCACTTTAGCCTTCATACAACACAAGCTCAGACACTCCTTTAAACACACTAGTATCTCCAGGTGCCTATCCTCACTGAAGTCAATGATAAAGCTTTTACTCACTGTGCAGAACCCTGGAGAAAGATTTAGAGTATCTTGATAAAAAGCAGATTTTTAAGCACTTTAATAAAGCTATGTGGGGTAGACAGCAGGGTATGGCCCAACAAGGTAGTGAGGTTCCCTCAGGCCTCTGTGTGGTCTGTTTTCTTCCCTTCTGCAAGTTTGGGGCTTCCTAGCTCTCCATAATCCAGCAGAGCTCCCTGAGCAAACAGGGAAAAGCATTAAAAGATAATAGTTTCCTGCAAGCCTGGTGAGCTGAACCAGCTCATCATGAGGTACAAGAAATGCCAGAGTTGTCTTGCAGGAGAAACCAGTGGGCCAAGTGTGAGTGAAAATAAAACAGTCTTTAGGGGACTCAGGGAACACTACATCAAGGAACACTTGTATTCCAAAAATGGGCTTATCAGTTCTGTTTTAGGCAGATATACACACCAGTTTCCTTTTCATTTTTATCTCAAGCAATATTCAAATATCTCCAGTTTATTCCATGCTGAAAATGTAACTTGTAATGTATTTTATTTAAGTGAGAATTGTCAGTCTTCATGAATGACCCTGTCATTTAGATTTGTAAATTAGTGATTTTTCTTAATCTGCAGAACAGAATTAATAGATATTTGCAAAGATTTTGAATACTTTTCCTATAGGAAAAATGTCTCCCTAAAAAAAGCCAAAGTGAAAGGCAGTACATAAAAGGTTGTCAGAAACCAAGACTTTTTCACATGTGTACTTGCAATAAATGGAACATTGGATTGATTATTGCATACCTGCCTCATACCAGTGCTGACACAACTGAAAGATAGGATTTGTATTTGTAATCTTGATAACCTTCCTTGTGTGAACAGACATTTTTCTCCTTTAAAAAAAAACTCAAACAAAAAAAAAACAAACCCCCCCCAAATGCACTTTCTTACAGAGAACTGTGTAACTTTCTTATTCTCTGTACTTTGATTTGTAAATACACACTGACCTGTGATAACTGAGATTTTGTTGTGCAAGAACACAGCTGAGCTACTACTACATAGGAGTATACTAATGAATCAGATATTATGTACACCAGTCTGGATGCAGCCTCTTTCTGAAAGTTCCAGAGTTCATCATATATTTTGTTCCAGAAGAAAGGAAGGACAGAAGGTTAACTCCTATCATGTTCTTTCTTTGCCAACCATGTGAAAAAGAATTAGTGAAAGTTAGAGAAATTAGAGCAAGTTAGTTGCTTTCACACAAGAAATAGGAAAAGCAGGCTCCTTTCTTCGTAATAATTTGTTATGTAAAGCATTCCAAGTAATGCCACTTTCTTAGAAAATCTGCTGCTTTTTAGTATATGATAATGAAGAGATTGAAGAGAGTGACTCTATTTCTGAAAAATGTTGAGCTCTCTAGTTCTGATATTGTATTCAGATATTCATGAAAAATTCTAGTTTTTAATAGACTAGAATTACTTTCAGGTGTACTACTAGGTACTATGATGCTGAAATTCAGGAAAAATGCCCCCTTGATATCTTTAGAATGATAGGCTTATATAGCTTTTCATGTGTGTATGTGCATGTACTTTGTATATGTATCTACATGTATATATTACAATATTGACAAACTCTGTGACATCTCTGACTTTTGTCATGTTCTAACTGATTTATCAGTGCCAGCTACAATGTCCATCTTAAAGCCACTAATCTGGCAAATGTTTAAGTTAATTCTTGAAGACACAGAGCAAGTTGTTCATAAATTTAAAATGTCACAGAGAGTTCTAAGTTCCATTAAATGCTTATTCTATTTGTTAAATTTGTCTTTTTACTTCAGAAATGCAAAGCAGACCAATATTGGATAGGCATAACTTCTATAAGCACACATTTACCTCCATATTCATGCATCACATTTTGTATTATTTAACAGCAGCCTGATCCTGCTGTTTTATTGCCCAATTGGCTAGGATGACATATGACCATAAGAATAGATAGAGACTTACATTTGCATTTGTTCCCATATTATAGAGCTCAGAAGCAAACTGGTAACCAGAAATATATTATCTAGAATTACAAGGCACACATTGCTACCATGGTAATGTTTTAAAAAATTAAGTGTTCTCAGTAGGTGTTTAGTGCCTCCATATTTCAATTAGCACATGCTTCCTATATGCCTGCAATTCTTAAAGATCGTGAATAGTGATATGTTATTTCGATGTGCATTGTGCATTCATATCTGAATGTCTACACATTCTCATAGCAAAAGTTTCTTACCAAATATTTTAAGAATATATTACAATGGAAGAAAGAAATCCTGCAAGATAGGAGATCTCAAGCAAAAACTGAGGAATGAGGAATGCACAAAACTGATGGATCCCTTCCCTGATTACAAGGATACTGTACTCAGAGCTGCTCCTGAGCCATAAATAAGACTTTTCTAGCTCTTGGTTTGTGCTGACTTACTTGAGAGGCAAAACTACAGCAAGGATTCCTTATAGCACACAGTAAAGTTTGGGTTCCTGAGGCTTCTAGCATCTCTTAAATAGCCTTCAATAATCTAAATGCCACCGCAGACTACTGAAAAAGATCACTACATAGTGAGGACTTAATTCCCTGGTTCCAAACATGCCAGTTGTGGTGATATCAGCCAATACTGCATATAAAGAAACTACATCACAACAGATGGATTGCCTGACCAAATATCACTTTGATTTTCACAGTGGGAAAAAAGAGCTACAGAACTTAGGTCTGTTTTCCTTTATGCTCCCATGTATATTGTGTTACTAAACTAAGAGTAAAAATTTATAAATGGCATTTTCGTATAAATATGAGTGTATAGATATATTTATGTATGTATGTATGGCTAGGCTTCATGAACGAAGATTTGGGAAAGGCTCTTCACACGTGGGTGTGCCCTTCCAGCCTGCACAGTGGATTTTTTAGGTGAGGCACAGCATGCGCAAAACTGGCCCCACCGTTTAACTCCTAAGCGAGCTTGGACGGTGACACTGAAGTCATCAGGACTAGAATGTACAGCCCCTGGTATTTCCCAGGAAGTCTCACATCCAAGTACTAACCGGGCCTGACCCTGCTAAGCTTTTGAGATCTGACGGGACCAGGTGTCAGGGAGGAATTTAACTGCCTATAGATATATGTGTATATGTATATATAAGTAAATACTTACATAAATATGAATTAGATCAACAGAGTGTGCATGCTTGATATATATACATTTGACTAAATATAAAACATTTTTAAGGTGATGAAGTTTCTGCCAGTTCCATCAAAGTTAACATGAGCTATGAATGTTAAGTGAGTGAAGAGTGAAGCATGGTTGTTTAGATGACTAAGCACTGCAAAGAGCTGTCCTGTTTGAATACACAGGCCACAGTGCTTGGGAAAAAATCAGCTTTCTGCTACTGAGTAGATCAGCTTAGTGGAAGAGAGGCAGACAATACAGTAATCATGAAAACTGAAACTTGACTTTCAGAAAAGAAGCTAACTCATTTTATCTTTATTTAGCATAAGAGACATAACAGAAAATCATTTGTCTTCCTAATAGGCAGTTTATGAAGAAAAGGGAGAAGAAATCCATATTCTATCAGACAAGGCTATTTCAATGACCCCTTTTTCTCTTTAAAAAAAAAATAAACAAACACACACACACACACACACACAAAAAAAAAAAAAAAACAAACAACACTATCATTATTTTGTCTGTAGAACCACTAGTATCATTCTATCTTGTAGAAACACAGGTTAGCACAGCAAGTTTAATCTTTTTCATTTATTAGCCACCTTTTTGGGAAGATATCTTTGGACAACAAGTCTTGAAAAAGAAACAGATGGCTAGGCTAAACATTCCTAGCAGGGTCACAAAAAGCCTATCCATTCAGCTATGACCAGGCAATCAGGCTCTTTGATCAAGATGCTTTGCAGGATTGTGACAAATGTAGAGCTACTCCATTGGAGCAGACTTATTTCACAGCCCTCTGTCTGGTAGCACCCTTTATCAGGCCTCAGTATGTTCAAAGTGCTGACAGGCTCTTCTGTGTTGGCTGCCTTAATGGTCTTGAAGAAAGAGGTGGCCAGTTGGCCACCCTTTGGCTAGTTGTCATCAGCTGGTGAAAAGCTGCTGTTGAGTTTGCGAGTTACTAATTTTCTGCTGATCCAGGACCTACTGAACTTAGGAATACCTGATATCCTGTGAGCACTGGTCAATGTAATAGAATTTTTTTTCTCTCTGACCAGAAGTTGCTAGAGTAATATGGATTAAACATGATGGTCACTTCTCATACTGCTGTCAGTTTAATGAAAGCATTTTTCAAAAAGTTATTCATTGTTTAAATAATTTGATGTTTAAATATTTCAAAAACCACTAGGAATATAATAGGTCTACCAAAATATACTATGATTTGATTGGAATTAGTGTGTAATTCAAAATTCAGGGAAAGCTGTAAACTTTCTGAGTAACACTAAAAAACCCCCAGCACCTTAGTGACAGAAAACACTAAGAAAACAAAACTTTGGATCCCCACAAATATTTGTTGTTTAAAAGTTTTTAGAGTCAAGGCAAACTCCTTATTAGTAAAGGGCTCAGTACTTTAAGGTAGTTTTGCTCTTTTATAAGCTGTCTCATCTTTACTGCTCTGTGATTTCAAATTCTCCTAAGTCTATATACTTTTATTGCACAGTTTCTATAAGCCTTTCAACATTGTACATTCACTTGTGTATAGGGAATGGGCCCTATGAAGTGCAAGTAGAGGATTTGCAAATCTGAAAGCAAATGAGATAACGTTATTCAAGGGTGTAGCTACCATTGTTAATTACAGGTTTCCTCCAGTCTTGAAAATTAGAGAAGTATAACATATGTGCTGTAAAAATCAGTTACCTTATTCAGTAATACTATATAAAGTGATGATCTGTCATCAGATCTGACATTTGTTGCTATATTCCTGAAAGGGAGCAGAGGTTTTTCTTCAGCTCTTCAGACCAGGCTTGGGTGTAGGCCCTGTGCCTTGCACCTAGAAAAAGAGAAAGCTGGGGGAAAATCATTCAGTACAATGGACTCAGTCTATTCTCATCTTTTAGCAGTGTTGCTTTGGTCTACCTCTGCTCATAAGATTTTTTCCACAGAATCAAAAATTTTTGTTGGCTGTCCTCACTCTGATCCTCACATCGTGGCAGAAAATATATCCCATCTCCTGGAGAGACTTAGAGCTGTATCAGACCTCCGGGAACACAATAAATAGTTGCCAGCAGATATTATATTTTTCAGAACAGTATGGTGCTTTTTCCATCTGTTTCACCCAGGTCCCCATTAGTCTCAAGGCAGACTTCAGTAACAGCAAATATGAGAAAAACTAAAGACGATGTTCTGAACTGGAAAGATGAGAACAAAGAGAAGGTCATAAAAGGACATGAAGAGAACAAGAGGACTTTGTATGTACATGTGTATGTATATGCATGTGAATACACACATGTAAATAAACAGATATTACATCAAACCATTTTTGTAACATCTTCAGGCATATGTTGACCATTAAAATGAAGTAGTTCAGCTAACAATGTTAAGTACTGAATGCAACTTCTTGTCTTTATTACATACCCAGAAGCTTTATAACTTTTTAATACTGCAATGTTCTGTTTGTACTCTTCGATAGCCTTTAATTTCCCTTAGAACGAAAGTAGTAGCTTTAATGGACTCTGTGGAGACCATGAGAAAGAAAGAGGTTTAAGTTTACAAGGGAATGCCACTTTAAAATATGTGTAGAGATTTCATACGTGTTGTAAAATATCCGGCACACAAAAATATCCATATATGTATTTTTGGCTTTCATTTTCATCACATATCTTTCTCCACTTTTTGGCAAGTCAGGTGTAACAAATTCTGAATTTAACTGTCCTCACAGACAGCAAAATCAACTGTATTGAACTCTCCTTCATAAACAAAACATTCAGTATTTACAGCAAAAACTGAAATTACATTTTAAAATAAACAGGGTTTTCAATTTTTAGGAATTATGGATAAGTCATAAGAAAATTCATTACAATTAGATCTTATGGAATTTATCATACAAATTTTCCCATTTCTTACTAATACATAAGATTTTAAATTAACATTTATCACTATTTACTTTGATACATGCATATGAACCTGTTGCTGACTTTTCATTGTGCAGGACAGTCTTATCCTTCAAAGACCTCATGATATACAACAGATATCTTAGAACTTGGCAGTATTTTATCTGCTTTCATATACACCAGAAGGCTGCAAGATTATCCTCCTCCTCTACTCAGCCCCAGTGAGGCCACATCTGGAGTACTGTGTTCAGTTCTGGTTTCCACAGTTCCAGAAAGACAAGGTGCTATTGGAGAGGGTCCAGTGGAGGCCACAAAGATGATGAGGGCTCTGAAGCATCTCTCTTGTGAGAAGAGACTGAGGGAACTGGACTTTTTTAGTCTAGAGTAGACGGAGAGGGGATCTCATCATGAGAAGGGTGCCAGACCTTTTTTCCGTGGTGCTGAGCAACAGGATAAGGAGTTGTGGCCATAAACTAAAACACAGCATGAGGAAGAACTTCTTTACATAGAGGGTGACAGAGCACTGGAACAGCTGCCCAGGAAGCTCGTGGAGTCTTCCTCTCTGTAACCTGCTCCAGGTGACCCTGTCTTAGCAAGGGGATTGGACCAGATAATCTCCAGAGGTCCCTTCCAATTCTAACTATTCTATGATTCTAGGATTCCATCTTTCAGACCCAAATTAAAAATCAGAAGACCTTGACAAGGCTTTCTATCTTGTTTAAACTTTGTAAGCTTTAATTTTCGGGAGAAGACATGCTGAGGTTCCTCAGACAAACTTTTACCTTTCTTACTGTTTATGTACACAATTTTATTCACCGCTTTTTATACCAATAAGGTTCGATGCTGCACAAAACATCTGCTTAACAAAGTTGTAATATCTGCCACAAGCCAAGTTTATTTAACAACTGGGAAATGTACAAATCAGCAGGGTAATTAAGACTGAATGGAAGAAAACCAGAGTAGCTTTATCTGTCCTTATTTTGTGCCCCCGCACATCAAAGGCAATTCAAGAAGTACAATTAGAAACCAGTGTGTAATACATACTCTGTCTTAAGCTGCAAATCAGAAGGGAATTTGTACAAGCTTGAAGGACAATGGATTTGCAAGCATTTTCAAATCTGGTGAATCACAGTTCCAGCACCTCACTTTAAAGACTGTACACAACCAGTCATCTTCTAAAGGTTTTTTCTCTACTAATAAGGCCAGTGGTGTCAAAGAGTTATATAAAATTACAAGTAATTAGAGGTCACTGGCCTCTCTCTTTCTTGTGCTTTTGGAAGGAGGTATCTCATTTCAGAGGGCAAATTACAGCTAGGAATTTTAGCGGATGGTATGACCTTATATAAAATACAAAAGTCTTGCAGTGAAGCTATACTAAAATATATTACCTTCTGTATCTGAGTTATCTTTAATGCAACATGTGCATGGTGCTAGTCAAGGATGCAAAATCGTGTGTTCCTCAGGTTTCCCATACACTTCTGCAGGACCAGACCTTCTGTTTTTTCCTGATGTGTATGTGAAACCTTTCTCAGTGTAATAATGAAGGGAAAAACAGAATATTTTTCCTTATGCCTCTCATTTAGGAAAAAAAAATCATTTTGGCAACACCAGAAGCTCCTGATAATTTTGGAGTAGATTCAGGTCTCTTTAATTTCTAAGGATTTTTATACTTTGTGCTAGTAAACACATACAGTAAGTTCAAGGCATATTAATCTGCTTAATCATTTGGAAGGTTAACAAGGACTGTAAACAAATTCACCGCTTACATGTATTTGGATCAAATATTCTAATAACTGTGTTTTTAAGTGAACAGAACTATTTTTAGCCTCTACCTCTTCTTCAGTGTAAGACAGGGAAAATGCCCTCCAACAATTTACAAATTTGGACACATCCCAGATTTGCTGAACTCATAGGTTTGGCTCACCTCTAGTTACTGCAGCAAGGTAGTGTAAATTACACTAAGATGTAGCAATTTTCAAAGAGTGTAAAATTATGCTGTATTTCCCATTAAACTGAAGAGTTAAGCTCCATCACATGAAAATATTGCTTGCTTGCTTCTCATAATACAGCTGAGGTTTTTATAATAAAGGGATAATAGCTTCATCTAAGCAAGTATCATTTCTTTCTGTAGATTGCTGTCAGGCATTAAGGCAGACCTAATGATCAACATTCCAAAGGGCAAATGGGAATATTGGTTATGACTTATGTTTCTTTCTTGCACTACTTTGAAGAAATGAAGTGTCATTAGTACCCCAGGAAAGACCATGTTATTTCTTTCTCACACCCTTTTCTGTGACCTTCTGAGATAGCTTGTTTCAAGCTGCCCACCAGTCTGATAGAGCCAATTTTTACTTTATAGTGGCATTCAAATGCTTCTAAAATCTCCTTCTGAATGACAAAAGGGAATGAAGTTGCAATGTTTTTCACAGGGTATGTCACTATTACCTCAGACAACACAAAATGTTCATGTCTTTATATTTTTTTATAAGAAATTTGCATTATATGGCAAGAATTTATGTCCTAGATAGAAAGAAACTCTTGCATGGCATTATAGAATTTCTCACTACAGAGGTTTCATATCTCCCTCTGAAACATCTGTTGTTGGCCACTATAGGATATCAGTATAGATTGATCATTGGTCTAATCCCATGTGACACCTTCTCTCTTTGAATTATGCTAATCCATTTGCCTAAATGCAACCTTTTACCATGAGAGGAAATTTAGACCATATTGGCTGTGGAACCCCAAGGCGAATATGTTTCATGTACTTAGGGGTACTGGAATGGAAGCAGGTATTCCAGTTAAAATGACCTAGACTCTTTCCTAAGTGTTTTTCCTCTGGAAAACTCAGGAATTATTGAACTCTTTGGCATCCTGAAGTCTTTCATATGGATTGGTCCTTTTCACTTCAATGCCTCAAAAAATGATTGTCTTTCACACTTCTACTCTCCATCTTTGGAAAGCTGGCCTTAGCATCAGTTCATTTCTCTCAGACACTTCAGGGACATCAATCAGAAAGAAGGTCACATCCAGATATCTCTTCTGAAAGTGTGGATGCACTGAGATACACATAAAAGTGAAGTTGCAAGTCCTTTCAAATTACAGCACGTTAGTCTGGGCATCTGAGGAAAGTATTCCCAACCTTAGGCAGTTAACTTGACTTTCTAGACTTACAGCACAGTTAGAAATCTTCAGAAACTATTAGATTTGATGCCCCCAGAGGAGCCCCTTCCTTCCCACTACCCAGTCAGGGAGACTGACAATTCTCAGCTAAGTTGCTTCCACATTGCTCTAAGGTCATTCTATTTGATCAGTCTCCTGACTGTTCAAATAACTTGAGATTAAAAAAGGAGAGCAAACTGAAATGTTAGGAATGGTTGACCCCTGAACAAAGTAAAACCAGATGGCTTTTGCACCACCTAGCTTCAGGGTGTGGTTTCTTTTCCACTCTATGGTTGAGGTTTTTTCCCCTTGGCTTATTAGGAATGCTTCTTCCTAGTCCCTTTTAGTTTGTGATGTTAATTTGTGCCATTCAATGTACATTTCAGATACTCTTATTTCAATCTTCTTGAGAATTGTTCTATCATAATGTATACATATAGTTATAAAAAGCATACCATGAATGGCTGGAAATAAACAACTAGATATCCATTGTCTTAAACAATCTCTGTTCCTTTTGCCAGTGTTTCTGCTTCAGGAGGTTGACTGTTCCCTAGTTTTCAATACACAATCAGAAAGCCATGCTTAAAAGATGTCATGACCAAGGCTTGCAGCAGTATTTTAATGCCAGCTTCCACTATAATTTTAAAATTTCCTGATAGCCAGTAAAAGAGAGCAAATTACATTATTATTTTTGATTTCTGATTCTGAGTGATCTCCTCAAAGTGCGATATTTACTGTGCAGCACCTGTGAAAGCACAGTGCATAATGTGAATGTTCCATGCATTGTTATTCCACAAATGATTACTTCTTTGATCACAGTATAGCAATGCCAACCTGTTTGAAACTGTTGTCAATAGGAATAAAAAGCTCAAAGTGTTTGTCTTAGAGTAACAGCACAAAGCAGCCTGCAATCAAGCCAGCATGTTTAGAAGATAAAGCAGAAAACAGTAAAAGGTTAACTTAGAACCTTTCATAATATGATAAAGTGTTGTTTTGGTAAAAACATGCAATTGAATTCAAATCTGGCTTTTCATTGCACAAAAAGCATATTCAGTGAAGGCTTGCTCCATCCCTAAACTGTAAGACATTCTGGTTATTAGGCGTCAATTTTCATCAGAGATATTTTTCATATCCAATTTAAAGATAACTCCAGAAATGCTTCATTTTAAATGATAAGAAATAGCAGAGATCAGCTAATCTTTCATCATTTCTAAAGCTTGTGAGTCAGGGCACAGAGTCAGTGCATGTGTTTCCAGTCCACAGAAAATTTGTTGTTGTTATTATTATTGTTGTTGTTGTTGTTATTTTTTTATTATTGCATTTTGGAACATTGAAAGCATCATACTAGTAAAATTTTTATAATAAATGAAGATCTTCATATGTGCCACAGCAGCAACAGTTGGATGAATTAAGAAATATCAAGGTTTTTCATGTCCTGTGATTGGATCTATATTGTTCAGACAGGCTATTCTAACTATGCCAAACTGCCTCTAATACATCTTGGAAATAAATGGTTACCAGAATGCTGGATTTAGTCCTCGGTCCAGTTGTCTGAATGAGCACACATGAAAGAGGCCTTTCAGAGGACTTCACTCTGCACCTTGGAAGTCCCTTCCTCTCTGCTGAAAACTGGCAACTGGCCTTGGGTTTAATCCTAATAATTATTTACATCTATGGATTTAATCTTAATAGGGAGTCATTGGGATACTTTATGGTGCCAGTAAGTGTTTTGAATGAATCCATCTGACTAATCCAGTCTCAGTGCAGTTGATTTCAAGCCTATAACTTGATAGTTTCTGATCATGGCAGAATCATTCTGGCTCTGTCACAGGATTGTCTGACCATAATCTACTGCTGGTGACTCTGTCTTCTCTTCTGGCATCTACATCTTCTTATTCTTCTCTTTTTTTAGGATTCTTCCTTCTAAATTTATGGGCTAAGGATACTTATACCTTCCTGACCTTAAATCCCAAATAATTTTTCTTTATAAAAATCTTGTAACTCTCAAATAAACAAGTTCAAGACCTGCACAATGCTATAGCTTCTTAGCTTTCTCATAAGGAATTGGTCTGTTAATTTTTGTGTGTTGTGTTGCTATATTCACATGAAAACCCCCAGTCTTCCAAAAATATTTGCATAGATTTATATGAGAAATTCTATTTGTTGATTATTTGCCATTCTATATTTGATTAATTGAGTTTTAAAAAGCATAATACAGGCTTAGTGAAGGATGTCTGATCTCCTATAGCATCTAGGCAAGAAAACAGTTAAACCTAAGTAATTTCACAATCCCTTCTGATTTAAATTTCTAGGAAATAATAATAAAAATAATGATACACTCTTAAACCAGCAGACCATAAACAGTCACTGAACTGTTTCTTTCTCACAGTAGCTGGACAGTAATGCGTGTAGTCTGGTACTGAATTCACTGAAGCCAGTAGAAGGGTCACATGAGTCTACTGACATACAGCAAACTAATGTATATTTTTTCCATCATATGACAATACTAATTCATTGATCAACCTGCCCAGTTCCTACAAAGAAAAAGTCTTTTAAACTTATTTGTATGTATTTATTTATTTACTTACTTACTTATTTACTTATTTTTAATTTTAGGACAATTATTACTACATATACACACACAAATACATACAATTTCCATGTAATGGGGTTCCTGTGAATCCTCTCTTGAATCAGAGAATTAACCACAGCCTTTAAATGTTTATTGAGAGAGTTCGGTATAACCCAGTAGAAATTTGCCTTGATTCTATTCCTTTATTTCCAAACTTTTCATATTTTCATATTTTGTCTGTGATATCAAAGTCCTCTCCTTATTTTATATCTGTTTTTCATGTACTCTGTTACTGTCAGTCCTAATTCTTCTCTGTGATATCCTAGATGCTCAGAGCACATTGCTATCTCTTTTCAAATCAGTTTATAACTTTGCTCTGAAACCCCTCCAGATTTTAAGTAAGTTTCTGGATTGTATATATGAGAAGTGTTTTCAATAATGCTAAGTAATAAACCAACACTGATCCCTCCAACAGTCTAACTTGTAAATCATCAGAGATAATTTTTCTGGAGTAATATCTGGTTACCATAGACTAATGTTATTTGGAGATAACTGCTTTTGCTTTATCTATAAATTCAGTCCTGCTTCAACTATTCGATTAGTTTACACTAAGAGAATTATATAGCTAATGGAGTCACTACATTTCTATCCTTTTTAAATTAAAATGCTCTATTAGTTGTCCCTTTTCTTTCCTTTTTTTCCTTTCCTTTCAGTTGTCCAGAATGTCCCAATTGTTTAAAGCTGTATTAGAAATCAACACTGAGAAACTAGGAAGCTTCTCACTTTTTTCATTTTTCAGTCTTTGGAACAAGAGGTTGCTCAGATCTGTTGCTTTAAAAATAGCCTGCTATAGGAGCTGCAGCTTCTGATTTACCATTAGCATGAAAAGTTTTTCAGCAGCAGCCTGGGAAATGACTGTGTTTATTTCATTTTATCAAACAGAGAGTAGAAATAGTTATTCAATAGAAAAGGGAAATATATATTATTTATGATATATTATTTAAATCTAATAAGGGAAAAGTAATATCATTGGTACTTCTTTTGTTCTCAGTGTAGTTAAAAACCTCCTTTATAATGTAGGTTGTAAGGTTTTCCTTGTGTCTTTTTGCCTCTTTATCAACTTTTTGCCATTCTTGGTTTCCACTTTATATTCATTGTTAATAGTGGCCCCATATTGCTATTTGTTACATAATCATATAGTCATGGAATTATTTGGGTTGGGAGGGGCCATAAAGATCACCTAGTTCCAGCTTCCACTCCTGCCATGGACAGGGAGAACTTCCACTAGACTAAGGTTGCTAAAAGCTTCATCGAACCTGGCCTTGAGCATTTCCAGAGACAGTGCAATCATGACTTCTCTGGGCAAACTGTTCCAGTGCCTCCACCACCTTCTCAATAAAGAATTTCTCCTAGTATTTAATTTAAAGCTACTCTCAGTTTTAAGCCATTCTCTCTTGTCCAGTCACTACACACCCTTGTAAAACTCCCTCTCTACAGCTCTCTTGTAGGTTTTCTTTAGGGGGCTACCAGCTAACCGCTGGTAGTTGTTTATAACAGTTTCCAAAACTATTGAAACTTCAAGGCACAATACATTTCAAGATTGCATAGGATATTCTAGAACAAACTGACTATAGAAATTGCTACTCTTTATACAGGTGAAACCTGCTATTACATTTAGTTGAAGATGCATTTGTTTTCCCAGTTTTGTTTCAGAAAATACTACAGAACAGGTGAGATTTTAATGTTTGCATGTTATATAAAATATTTACCTGATAGAAGATGATTCTGGTCACACAGCAAAACAGATTTACAGTTGATTTTAGGGGAATAACATATGGATCCAGCATAGATGAGAAACTCCAGTTCCAGTTGTTTACCACGTCTCAACATCTACCATAGGCCAGCACATCTGCAATGATGGCATCTTCCTTGTCAGTATACTCTGCACAAATTTGGTAAAACACTAGCGCTGTTACCCCTACAAGACAGATCTCAATTGTAAAGCAGGAGGCTTCAGCAATTTATTTAATATGCTAGCTTTGTTTCTCCACTTACTCTTTCAGCACTTATAATTCTCAAGTAATTGGGACAAAGTTGTCTCCACTCCCTTGTCTGGACAGGAGGCATAGCCACAGAACTACAGCTCTTATCTGCCCTTCTTCCACTCAATTCTATACACTTTTCACCTCAGCTCCCATGTCAGACTGTAACTGAGACATGTCAGGGCTCTGCTGCAGTCTCTGCATCACAGAAAGAGAGCCAGACTGGTGAGTCAAAGTTTGCCTTTTTCTTTCTGCCTTCTATATCAATACTTCAGATCTGGGACAACCTAGTTAAATCTATTCAAACGATTCTGATTTATCAGTCCCATTTCTACTGAAAATTAATTTAGATCAGAGCTCTTCAGAGATCTGTGATATTGTACTAATTAAAGCTTTCAGTTTACATATGGAATTGTGTAAAGGGCTTAATTGTTCATGTAAAGCATAAGATGCTGTGGTTGTTGATATGCATAAAAGCATTTATTGATCAGTTTCCTTATTGAAATTTCTTTGTCCAAATGAGATTTTTTAAAAATTATTTAAATGGCTTCTTTAGCAATGATAATAATGTTCAGAAAGCTCTTGGTGTAAGAATGTAACCGTCTGCTGCTTCAGCAACACTATTTGATGATAATGTGTAATGCAAACATATCAGACAGGCATTAAGGAACTAATGACCCTGTCTCATGCAGGGCACTGTAGTTTGTAGCCATCATTGACTCCTGTCCTACCTTGATTAATTTTTACAAACATTCAGACATTCAAGAAACATTCAACACTTTAGAGCATGTAAATTTCCTTCACCTTTTACCAATCAATTTTTTTTCCTACTAATGTACAGTCATTTCATTGGATATTCTAATCACACCCATTATTCTAGTAGCTTCCATTAAAGGCAAAAGTATTTTCAAGTTCATGAGTTTATCCTTTAGACTATATTTAATATTCATAAAATTGAGATGGCATTCCCTACTATATGTTTTTTTAAGAATGATTTGGAAATAATTTTAAAGCCATATCTTAAAAAATGAATAATTTTGCAAGTCATCACTGAGAAGATATTTGTTTACAAAGGTCTTTCTAGTAGATAACATAGGATGAGTCAATTATAGAAAAATATGTGCAAATTTTCACCTATTCAGATAAAGAAGGAATTTTGACATAATAGCAAAAATTACTGGAAATTCATAGGAGTCTAAAAGTCAGAGAAGGTAATCAAGGAAAAAAGGAGAGCTTACCAACTGTTGAAGAAAGGGCTGGTTACTCATGAAGAGTTTAGGGACTTAGTTAGGTCTTGTAGGAAGAAAATTAGAGAGACAAAAGCGCAATTTGAAATCAATTTGGCTACTTCTGTTAGGGACAACAAAAAGTGCTTCTATAAATACATCAATAACAAAAGAAGGGGCAAGGAAAACCTCCATTCTTTGCTGGACTGGAGGGGGGACATAGTTAATCAGGACAAAGGCTGAGGTACTTAACACCTACTTTGCCTCAGTTTTCATCAGCAAGACAGGTGGCTTTCAGGACAACTGGCCTTTGGAGCTGATAGACAATGACAGGAAGCTGAATAACCCCCCTAAATTCCAGGATGATACAGTTAGTGATTTACTAAAACACTTGGATCCTCAGATGTCTATAGGACCAGATGGGATCCACCCTACGGTGATGAGGGAGCTGGCTGAAGAACTTGCCTAGCCACTCTACATCATCTACCAACAGTCCTGGCTCTCTGGGGAGGTCCCAGACGACTGGAAGTTGGCAAATGACACGCCAATCCACAAAATGGGCTGCAAGGAGCACCCATGAACTACAGGCCTGTCAGCCTGACCTTGGTGCCTGGCAAGATTATGGAGCAGATCATCCTGAGTGCAACACACAACACCTACACGATGGGCAAGGGCTCAGATCCAGCCAGCACAGATTTAGGAATGGCAGGTCCTGTCTGACCAACCTGATCTCCTTTTATGATCAGGTGACCCATCTGGTGGATGAGGGTAAGGCTGTGGATGTGGTCCATCTGGACCTCAGCAAAGCCTTTGAAACTGTCTCCCACAGCACACTGCTGGAAAAGCTGGCAGCCCATGGCTTGGACAGGGGCACTCTTTGCTTGGTTAAGAGCTAGCTGGAGGGTCGAGCCCAGAAAGTGCTGGTGAATGGGTCTGTGTCCAGCTGGTGGCCGGTCACCAGTGGTGTCCCCCAGGGGTCAGTATTGGGTCCAGTCCTATATAACATCTTTATTGATGATTTAGATGAGGGGATTGAGTCCATCATTAGCAAGTTTACAGATGACACCAAGTTGAGAGGGAGTGTCGACCTACTGGAAGGCAGGAAGGCTCTGCAAAGGGACCTTGATAGGCTAGAGAGATGGGCTGATTCCAATGGGATGAGGTTTAACAAGGCCAAGTGCCAGGTCCAGCACTTTGGCCACAATAACCCCATGCAGCGCTACAGGCTGGGGACAGAGTGGCTGGAGAGCAGCCAGGTGGAAAAGGGACCTGGGGGTTTTGATTGACAGGAGGCTGAACATGAGCCAGCAATGTGCCCATGTGGCCAAGAAGGCCAATGGGATCCTGGCCTGTATCAAGAATAGCGTGGCCAGCAGGACCAGGGAAGTGATCCTTCCCCTGTACTCTGTGCTGGTGAGGCCACACCTTGAGTATTGTGTTCA
>JAWWEV010000083.1:97047869-97127646 GCA_035583235.1 Hafferia zeledoni
GGTGGTGGATTCTCCAACCCTGGAGGTTTTTAAGGTGAGACTGGATGTGGCACTGAGTGCCATGATCTAGTAATCAAGGTAACGTTGGATTAACGGTTGAACTTGATGATCTTGGAGGTCTCTTCCAATCCATCTGATTCTATGATTCTATGAATACAAGCATCACTCACAGAGAAAAGATGTCATGCATGTATCAGTCTAGTGCTTCTCTTACAAAAAGGAAATTTTATCATTTAAGTAATTATCAATACATGGAAATGGAGGAATTCTTGAATTCAGCAAAATTTAGTTATCAGGAAATAACATGGGTAAGAATATAATTTGGGTGATAATGTTTTCATAGATAATTTTAATAAACTATTTGTTTTTATCATTATTTTATTTAGGAATTATTTTTATAAATTGTTTTAGTTTTGAAAATAATTAATTCTACAGATAACATGAAAATTTTTATATATAGAACCACAGATTACCTTTTCATTACAGGCTGTGATTATAACTACAATTTTTTCACATCAAGCTTCAAAATAACTAGAAATGTTTTCATTACTAGTATTGCTTTCCTGGAAAGAGTGGGGAATTTGAGAACATATAACATGGAACCTCAATTTACTAAAGGATTCTAACAGGACAAAAAATTTACATGTGTCAGTGTTCTTACAGTAATCAGGAAGGTTAATCATGCTTAAAGTCACTGCTTCAGTGCCTTGCTGAATAAAGCTCCAGATATAGTAAAATGATACTTTAAGTTCAGCCTTGAGCATAGAGAGGAATATAATATCACATATCCAAGTGCCTTGAATAAGTACAAGAAAAAAGTAAAAAAAAAAAAACAAAAAAAAAACAAACAAAAAAAACACAACAACAACAAAAAAACTGAGAAGGGAACCATCTGCTAAGTAATTCAAAAAGTTACTATAACTCAGAAGTTAGGCTGTCCCTGCCCCAGAATGCATGTAATATAAATAAGCAAGACACAAAACTATTGAAAAAGAATCATTCACACACACTGAAAGAACAGACATAGTTGGCAAGCACTGTGTCAGTACCATATTTTGTTTAAAGAAGCTTTTTTATTTTTTTCCTTGTGTGTGCTATGGTGGATGTTGTTTATCAGCGTAGCCAAGGGAGGAAGACAAAGAAGAAACAAGAGGTAGTGACCAGCGAGGAAAAAGAAGGAAGGCAGCACATAGTAAAAATAAAGGGACGGGATCTGGCTGATGTTTAGAGAAAGTCTGTAATCAGCACGGGAAAATGAGCATTAGTAAAAGAACTGTGGAAATATGTTAGCTGTTCCTAATTCTTTCATTTCCAGTTCATCTGCTTGACAGGGTTTGGTTTTTTTTTTTTCCTCAAGGTTGTAAGACTAAGGAAAGAAAACAGAAATTCATAAAAGCACGTGTCTAGAAAAAAGGTAGCCCTGTGTAGTTCTGTAACCAGGATTGCTTGACTTTTCCACTTCTTGGACCAGGATACAAATGTCCAACTTACACTTAGGGTTTGTTTCTCCTTGATGTTTCTTTTTTTCTCATAACCACGGCTTACCAGAGCAAGCATAATTTGAGAATGCAGTCTTTTTTGGATAACTGGACCAATTTGCCACCTGAAGACGAAGGCAAGACAAGGAAAAGGCCTAATTGGACATTTCTACTTTAAACCCAAATACATCAACTTTTATTTCAAGAATATTTATTGTGGGGGTAAATAATCTCCAATGAAATACTGCAATGCAAAACAGTGTCAAAGTATATTTGGTTTTGCTGTTTTACTTCCACTCTTTCTAAAGTAGGCAGTGCTAAATGCCACAGATGAAAGAAAGAGTCTGAAAAGAGCAGATAACTACTTATTCCTCTGTATTTTTGTAAAGTAAACAAAAGGAAGTTTCTCAAACATAATCAGATCCAAATATTATTTAAACTTAGGTTCTCTATCTAATCTTTGTGCTTCTGGGACAACTACACATTTTCTAAGAAAAGTGTTATTGGACAGGTATTTTTCACTTGAGTGCTGATTCAGTAATTACTGATTGGACTCAGATTTCTTCAGATAAAAATATGGAATACTCTTGGTATAATATTGTTTGCTGGTTTAAATGTAAACCAGCAGGAGAAGTGAACCCAACTCAAAAAGAGATTATAAATCAGAGTTACAAATTTAATAAAAATATTACAATAAATGCAATGATACAAAGAGAAATTGGTTTTAACCCACAAAAGCCAGAAGTATAACCCAGCACCCTCAGGCATAAACAGAATAATGTTCATTAGCCCCTGTGCTAAGACCCACATGGTTCCCCTGAGTCCAAAGGAAAAGGAAAGGAGAAAACCTGTTAGTGCAGATGATGGCCATAGTCTGGTTGAGAGTGGTGGTTGCAGTCCTACCAAGGTTCTGGTCCTCCCCTGGATCCAACAAGTAGTACTAAAAGTCCCCAAACCCCAAGATCATACACCCTCAGGTTCAGGTGGGAATGCCCAGTACCTCTCCAGGGTGAGGAGTTCCACAATGAGTGATCTGACTCTGTGAGTCATGGGGTATTTTTGGAATCATTGACACGCCCCCTCAGGACAGGTGTGAAGGTGCTAATGACTCCCTGGAGGGGAGTTATCACAGCTCCTATCTCACAGGCTTCTTTAACACCTAGCTTGCAGCCTGAGGGGTCGGGTGTGCCCTGGGCAGCTGTTGCAAATGGCCCATTGTTAACAGTTCATGACAAATGACATAGAGGGTGGAGAATACACAGCTTTGGTTACACTCACACAGTGATAAACTTGTTCCAGCTGCTGAACTAGCTCATTTGCAAGAGCTGTAGGAAAGTTTGGTTTTCTTCAAGACATTAGAAAGCAAGCAAACTGGTCATTTTCCTAATCAGCAGTCTCCCCTACACCTCTACAATAAATTCAGTACTTGAGAAACTGTCTCTGTCTCCCTTCAAAATCACTTTTATAACTCTGTCTCCTGACATTCCCATACTAATTCACATATCTCAAAAAATACACTTTTAAAGATTTGATTTTATCTGAATTATGCCTGCACAGGCCTAAACATTTGTTTTAATGCCTCCAGTGGCAATCCTTTACCACCTCCAGACATTTCATTAGATAAATGTATTTAACTGGTTCCATCTTCAGTCCCAAAAAGAGAGAATGAGTGGGATGCCTTCTCAGGTTAACAAGGTCTGTGATCCTTTCAGGACCAATGACTACTCTGTAGCAATGTGGTATTTAATGTGATAGACACTGTACTATAAAAGAGTGCCCAAAAGCAGATTAAATAGTGACTCTTTCAATTCTAGGTCAGAAACACAACTCTTCTTCCCTCTAGTAATCCGTGTTCACACCTCTTCCAAATACTTATGAACTCTAAATCAGCTGCTGTGTTCATCAGTCTTTTATTACATTCCTTTAGCTGACCTATGTTCAAGTTCCCTGTATATTTTTTTAATCTTTCATCTTGTTCTAAAAAAGGAAAAAAAAACCAACAAAATACTCAGTTGCTCTGGAAACAAGCACAGGTGGATCTGAAGAGGGCTGTTTGCTTCTCACCTGCCAACACAGAATTCCTAATTGGATGCCTTGCTGTGACAAAAGACCATTTGGGAAAAAACAATAAAACTGCACTTCAGTTTTTCCATGAATGTAAATTCTGTAACGATGCCCTAGAAATAAGGTACTCTCACAGTTTCCATTATAAACGCATTTGAAGAGAAAGGTGTTTCAAATTGTGCGGTGCCTAGGGACATGGCTTAGTGGTGGACTTGGCAGTATCTGGTTAATGATTCGGTTTGATGATCTTAAGGATCTTTTCCAAGTGAAATGATTCTATGATTCTATAAGTTAAGAAGAAAAGCTAAAACCATAAAAACAGCACCATCACAGAAATATTTCCCTATACATCTTTGGAATTTTTCCCAGTTCAATGACAACAACAGATAAAAATTAATGTTGCTGAGAATTTTGTGGTTATTACTAAATACTGTTTATTTTCATGAGTATTAGGATAAAGCAGCAATTAAAACTGCTGCAGAGAATACAGTATATCAGTAAAATATAAAAGGAGTTATCACATGAATTACAATATAGAGGGAAGAGATAAAGTGCTTTTTAATGTTTAAACAAATACACTCCGCAAAGCAGTGAAGGCAGTTAAGTGATGCTGTGGGAAGATTCAAACAGGAAGTAAACTGGGCAATGGCAAGCATTACTCCTTCCTACCTCTTTTCCAAGTGCTTCAATATGAACTTATTCTAGTTAAAATAGAAGTCTACATATGTGATCAGCTTTACAAGCATAACACTAAATTAAGAATGTGTTTCAAAATAGAAAGTACAAGCAATGTCCAAATGTGTTTCCACAGAAATTGTCAAAGTTGTATTCACTCCATTCTCATGTTATGATGCCTTACTTTCAGGCACTCTTTTTTTTTTTCTTCCAAGTAATTTGGTCTAAATTTGCTTCACTTTCTCAAAGATCTCTCAAATGACAGTCTTTTCCTAAGCTAGAATTTATGTCTTAAAAAGTCAGTGTAAGGCTTTCTTCTGGAAGCATTCCTGGGGTAAAGGAGGTTTTTGGTGTCTGGTTCATCTAAGCACCATTAAAACATCTGCACTATGAATTAAAAATACAAAGGTGGGCAAAATTCATTACAGCATTTTTGTTCTCATTTCTGTGTCAGTGGTATTACCAGGAAAACCTGAGCCAATTTTGGATGCCTTTGTATTTAAGAAGTGTTCTTATCTGGAGCACTGCTCACAGTCCACAGCTTGTCCTTTAGGAAACAGATCTCAAGCCTTGAGATCTCAACAATACTAGTTTCTCAAATGATAACAGGTCCTGGATAAAACCAGCTAGACTGGAAAAGGCTAAAGACTCCATGTTTAAGCAGCAGGTCTTCATCTTACTGCTGACACCCTGCTGTCTGTGTTTGGACACCAGAGGGTTAGCCTGGAGAGTTTCAGAGCTGCCAGCACAGTTGGACTGTGTGTGGGTTTTGCAATAGCCAAGGCTTGAGAGGCTCTTCTCACTCACATACCAACCAAGTGTTGTTCATCTGGAGTGACAGTCAGGCATTGGGCCCTGCTGTCTCTGTTTCTGCCAGCTAAAATGTCACTTCTAAGCAAGGCTGTAAGTGCTTTGCTCCTCCAGTCCTGAAATGCATGCAGTGGGCTCTACAGGGCTGGGCAGGGCAAGTGGGAAAGTTTCCTGCCCCCTCTCAGTTTAGATATATTCTCTTCAGTCACAGCAGGAGGGAGACAGCACTGGGCAAACTGTAAAGCAACTACTGGAGAAAAAAATAAAAGGAGAGGAATAGATGGGATAGATCATGATGGAGCTGTTGGAGATGACAGAAAACTAAGTGGAAACACTGCAATCAGTATTGTATTGGTCTATGCTGATTACATTTTAAATGAAAGAAGTGCAGTTTTGGTGAATATCTCTAGCAAATGTTCTTACCGTTTTGTGAAGTATTCTGATCCTTTCCCTGTTCTTTTCCAACAAAAGTTTTGAAATTTCAAAAGGAATGCAAGTTATTCCACAGTTTAGGGAGGAGGAATAGAACAGAAATTCACAGTTTCAGTGTTGGCAGGTGGCATACCAGGAGTTGCACTGAGCAGGCAGAGAAGGGTTAGAATCTTATTTTAAAGTAATTCTGTCCATGTACTGTTATCTACAGCAATTGGGGCGCTTTGGGTGAAGGCTTGTGCCTGTGGACCTGCTTCTGGGTACTTTTGGTTTCCAGCTACAATATCCCAAGAGATGGTCAGAGGGGAAAATATTGCCCTTCAGAGGACTCTAATGGGCTGCTATGGCAGGAGTAAGTTTCTTCCCCACTCTCATACACACTGCAACAAGAGGGAAATTGAGTGCTCTTCTCTTTCCCACCTGTCCCAGTGACCCTGCACCATGTGGGGCCACTCAGACCCTGCTAAGTCCCCCTGCCTAGAAAAGCAAGCCTTGTGAGTGGTGTGAGGGTCCCAAAAATCTTGTTCACATGGGTTCTCTATTGAATTTCCCAGAGCCAGGATTCTGTCTAGATTAAAGTGAGCAGAAAGAGAATATTCTTCCAAATCTGTTCCATGCAGTATTCCAGATACATATAAATTATTATAATTATGTGCCTCTTCAGCTGAATGTGAATCTAAAGCAATAGTAATGAATAAAGATTTCTAGATTATACTCATTTAGCCTTTGTCCATAATAAAGCTCTGGCTAACAGGTCCATTTAAAGTAGGTCTCTGAGGACACTGAAATAAATGCTTTCATTACACCAAAGAAGTCTCAGCAAAAAGCAGGGAAATAAAGTAAATCTACTGTGGATGTTAGTGCTATTAGAACATTATCCAAGCAAATTAGACACATTACCAAGGAAAACCGTGAGACCAGGAGAAAATGCCCATAAAATTAACAGTACACATTTTAACCACTGTGCCAAAGTTTATTGCCTCTTATTTCCTGAGTTCAGAAAAATTGTCATCAGCCACAAACCACATGGATTTTAGATTACTATGTGTTAAATTGTGTTTGTGTACTTGTAAAACAGTGCTACATTGCAATTGTTCTTTAAAAAGTATCTTTTCTAAGAGTTACTATGTGTGAAACAAACTTTCTACATTAAAATCTGAGTGTTCTCCGTGTACCTGTGTAGTACATCATTCTTAAAAAACAGATCTTTGAAGGGATATAATTAGAGGAGAACAGAGGGCAGAGGTGCTTTCTTTAATTCCATATTCTTTTGAAAAATTTGTTTTTAAAATATTGATATCTGTCCATAATTTTGTACAGGTTCCTAAGCTATAGTTCCTCCCACATCAGAGAAACAGAGGAGAGGGAGCTGGCAGCAACTTGAAATGGTAGTCTTACCCATTTCTCTCCACTGAGGCAGGATGTGCCCACAGTGCAGCTAAACTACCTCTGGCAGTGACTTGTTCTGCTTCCTTTTACTTGTGAGAGATTAAATTGCAAGATTTTTTGCTAACTTGTAATTGAAAACAAACAAACAAACAAACAAACAAACTTTCATTTTAATAGATAAAAACCCAAATCTCATTCATTGTACCTTGAAAGGATAATTTTGAATCAGAATGCTGTCTCAATTAAAACATATATGAAATACATTAATAAAGTACCCATAAAACTAAGTATACTAATATAATACTTCAGCATTTAAAATTATTACAGCTTCTCCCTACTTCATACTTTCACACTACCTGTACTACTAACATTTAAAAAGAAAACCAACAACATTCCAGATTATATTGAAGACACATTTTTACAAAAGCCCATGTTAGGGTGCTATCAGATTTCAAGATTTCACTGTAGCACCAAAACACTGCTCCTCTAACATAAAGTTAGTTTATTTTCTTATAAAAGGTATATACACACATGGCATTGTTCTTAAAATTACTTCAGATATAGCATAAAAATAATTCCTCTGTTATCAGCCTCTATACAGTACTAGCCTTATAACTTTTCTTTCATGTTATAGTGAAGGTCATAAACTCCTTACATCATAAACTCCTATTTCTCTGGATTTTATTGCCATAATTTGTGCTCCAAACTGAATTTTTCTACTAAAAGTCAAAGTTACACTGTTCACAAAAGTCTGAAAATATCCACACTCATTTTTCCTATTCTGGATGCAAAAAAAAAAGATGTTTAGACACAAGTTTGCATGTGTCTATAAATGCATTTAAATAGATAAATACTTACATTTATATAATAATGTTTAAACTATATATATATACACATAAACACATCTCCCTATATATGAATATACATATGTATATATATACTATATATATACACATATATATATAACATATATATGCTTGTGTTTATGTAATTACAAAGTATTTTATTCAATTTCTTCTATTTGCTTATCTTACTTTGTGCTGTTAATAACACCAAAGCAATATTCTTAGCAAAGGAGTAATCTCTAGCCACAGCCAATTCTGAGACTTCTGGCTGCTCTGCCTTTGTGATGGAGCAGGGAGAGGAATCAGACAGGGGGAAGAGCCAGAATGTGGTAATACTATTAATGGAACTTGTCCCCCTGAAACTGTCCACACAAAGCCTTACATTTTGCTAGAGATTTGAGAAGATGGGCCTGGGTGCTGTCATGGCCCCCATTTTGCAGCGCACAGCCATCATGAAGATGAGTAAACCGCAGCTATGACTCTAAGTTTTCAACAGCGTTAAGATGTCCTCTCTAACAAAATGCTGAGTGCAACCTTATTAATTTTATTAGTAGGTGAGCCATTATTCTTCAAACTCTTATTTAGTATTTTTCTCCAGTGAACAAGATGTAGAAATGTGTTTTCCTGACAGAATTCAACTGTCTGAAGATGCAGTATGTAAAGTGCTGTATTCATTTGTTTGCCTTCCTTAATGTAAACCCTGAATGTGAACCCAAGAAATTAATTTGTTTAAGGTTTACAGAATTGCACATTATTTTTTTTCTTTTTTAGTTATTCAATGTTTTCTTCATGGTTTTCAATTAAATTTTTTATTTCATGTGTTTATGTGTTATACATAGTCTGGCTTGTGAGAGCAGTTAGGTGTCTTTTCTGATCATGAATTTTCCACAGTAGTCCATACTTGAATGTATTTAGACCAAGTTAATTTCATAACAAACTGAATTTGGTTTTGTTTAGCAAAAAGTAGTATATGCATAATCCTCCTGCCTTTTTCTCCAAATTTTAGTTGTGTCCTTTAATTGGAGCTGTTGTAGAATATGGTCTTATTTTTTAAGCTCCTAGGATGAGGAGAGCATATGGACAATTTTCACACTTACATTAGTTGTAACACTCTTTTATCTTGTTCACTTCCATATCCTTGATGCCCTTTCAGTGCACATCTCCCTTTAAGAGACGGAGAATAATTATTGGAGAAGTTTAAAAGTGCACTGCTTACAAAATGTACAGAACATTTTGATCTTGCTTACACTTGCAGCTAAAGTAGTCATCACCAGTTTCACTCAGCTGTTTCTGGCCCACAACATCAGTAATTGCTTGTTTTGCCAGCAAAAGCACAAGCTCAAGATACCACAAATTTCCCACAGGAAAAGATTTAACACCTATTAACACAGAAATCAGTCTCTTAGTGTAGGGCTTGACATGAATAGATAGACTAGAAATGGTACAATTCCTCAGAATTTCTTGGTATGTACCAACCATACAGGGGAAAATAAAGTTATTAACCCTATTATTCCCAAAGTGAAGATGCAAATTTGTTATTGTATTTATATGGTGAATATTGTGAGCACCTGTAATGTAGCCTGCTCCTTTCAAAACAAAGCAATAGTGGAGCTAAACTCAGCTTCCAAAAACTGTGACAGAACTATTGACTTTATGCAGTGACAACAGCAGCTTCAAATTTTGTTATAATCAAAGACAACTGTAGCTGCTCTGAACTATTATTTTTCTTACACCAAAGCCAAACCTGAAAGAGTATTTTTATTTTTTTAAATATGAACCCAAATTGAATCCAAAAGTCTTGACTTGCAGTTAAACTGAAACCAGAATTGTATTGAAAAATGCATCACTTGTGGCATAGATGCTATTTTCTCTGGGTGTTAAAATATCTTACTGCTAGTGAATCCTTACATTACAGTGTTTCTTACACTGTTTAGGTCAGATTTATCTTGCTTTTGATTCATACTGTCCCCTATTAACCTTTTCTCTGGGGCTATAGGTCTCCATGTAGGACAAATATAGCTATTAATAATTGTAATGGTCTTTGCTCACTGCTTAGCAGACTTGGCCAAAACAAACTTCATCTGACATTTTTATATTTGTAGACTGCAAAGATTATTATTCCTACTTATTCATGTTCATAATTAAGAAATTTGAAATTAAGGGCAATGCTCTTTTTTAGAAATAATTAAAACAGTATTTCACAGAATAGTGCCTGAATTTCCTTATCTCACTCTATGCCAATTAACGTGGCCCAATTTGCTTGCTAAAGTGGCTGGGCCAATTTAATTAGCCGACTTCATTCCCTGATTCTCTATCTGAGTAGTACAGAGTTAGTGTTTAGCTCCATGGAGTGGCCACAATGAATCTGTATGTATTTGGGGCATAATTGCTTTAGTAATGAGAAAAGAAAAAACAACAGGCCAAATTATTATGTCACTTTTTAAGCAGGCTTTCCTGAGGTCAGTTTAATAAAAGAGTCCACAGTCTTACTGCATTGTCAGGTCCCACTAACATTTCTGGTGTTCGTGTGAGAAACCCAAATAGGGAAGCAAAGTGATACAGCAACAGGTGTCATCCTTCACAACACTAAATTGAGGTTTTAAAAAATAATCTATAAAACATTGATAAAAAGTCTTAAAAGTTTGGGTAAACATATTTGGCAGGTTTTTTTTTTTTGTTTTTTTTTTTTAGCATTACAAACTGTACCAAGAAAGGTGAGAAAACATCCCCAAAAATTCTAGAATTAAAATGTGTAGCTCTTATTTAGTTTGTTTTGCCTTCTAAGTGGTTTATAAATACTTAATCTGCCCAATATTCTTCTGATGTGTATTACTGTTATTACTATTTTTACTTTTGCTAACTTATTCATATGTTTACTAAATTTTTCCAAAATACAAAATTCAGGAAGACAGTTGGTGAGTTTGTAAGAGAGAGTTTTGCCAAAAAGTAGGCACGTAAAGATCAGTTATCTGGAGGTAAGAGAGATGTCATTTCCAAATCTTCGTTAGTAGATGGGGTATCCTAACACCTTCAGGATTTGATCTCCATATCACTAGTGGGTGTAAACCAGAGAAAGACAAGTGAAAGTATCCTACAGCTCAGATCAGACGTATAGGGAGGAGATGATCTTCTCAGCATAAAGGCTAATGTCCTGACCAGCCATATTATATTCCATGCAAGGCTGATGATGTGGGCGGGAAGTACTTAATGTATCTTCCTCTACTATGGAGTCGAAGAAAACTGAGGCAAAAATCCAGTTTCAAAGGACATATCAATAACATAAAATAATTTTGATATCAAAAGTGAATTTAGAGTTCATACTTTCCTAGTTCATAGAATCATAGAATCATAAAATGGTCTGGGTTGGAAGGGACCATAAGGATCATTTAGTTCCAACTCCCCTGCCATGGACAGGGATACCTTTCACTAGATCAGGTTGCTCAGAGCTCCATCTAACCTGGCCTTGAACACTTCCTGGGATGGAGCTTCTCTGGGCAACCTGTTCCAGTGTTTCAGCACCTTCACAGTAAAGAATTTCTTCCTAATATTTAATCTAAACCTACTGCCTTTCAGTTTGAAGTAATTCCCCCCTTGTCCTGTTATGACAGGATAGCCCACCCCGAAAAGACCTAAAATCCAATCAGAGAATGCATACTATGCAGGCCATCATGCAAGCTCAGCTGCTGGTGCCAGAGTGCTGTCTTGGTGTTAAATTATGCTAAAACCAGCCTGGTTCACCAGACTGTCGTGTACAAGATAAGCCAGAAATATGCTCCCCCATTGTTTTTCTGTCCGCTGACATCGCTTTTTCAGTTCCTGGAAAACTTTCTCAGGGAAATACTTCCTGCCAGAAAATCCTGTCTTTATCGGTTTCCGAACATCTGGACTTGTCTACGTGCCAAAAATCAAGTGCAGAGATTGCAAATCATTATAAAAACCTGAAGATGGATTCAGAAGTCAGAGGAACAAGAGAAAGGAGAAACTGGGGACTCGCCTGATCTCTCCTCTCAGCTCACCTTGCCTTCCTTCCAACACCGCCAGCCATCAGCTACCTCGAGAGACTGCCCGCCTGGAGAGAGGATCGGCCCAGAGCGCGACTGCCTGCCAGCCTGGAGAAAGACTGTGTCTCTGTGACACTATAGCATGAGGTATATCCTTTCTCTGAATTTTTTCTCCTACAGGCTAAAATAAAGCAGTCTTTTTGCAGCCGAATGGAGACCGTCCAGCCAGCGTGAGGAGAAATAACAGCACTTTGCATTTCAAAGACTCACTATCCTCTTGCAGCTCAACAGATAACACCAGTGGCAGAAACAGAGAGTGAAAACTGCGTTTCCCCCCCCCTCCCTTTCAAGGCACATGAGTAGTTTTTTCATGGTGGCACCTTTTCCTTTGCTTCTATAAATAATCCTAAGCGTCTTTCCTAACTTTTCTTATTTTTCCTCTTTTCCTTTTGCATCTCTCTCTAACGATCAATAAAAATCAGTTTTTGGTATTCACAGATAACTTGTCTGAGTTTTAATTTTGCTCAAGAGAATATTTCGAACTTGTAGTTCAATCTGCACCAAAATTAAGCAGATCTGAACGCTACACAGACTTCAAATACACATCCTGCTTCTGAAACGGAATTTGACAGATAAGCTAGTCTGCCAGCCTATAGATCTGTGACTAGCAGTCAATCACTTTACACTGTAAAAGTCCAGTCCCCTTTCATGCAGTCAGGTTCTTCTGACATAACCTTTCTTGGGCATATGTGTGGAGATTACTTCCTTGGCTGGGGATGCCCTCCAAGGATACTCCTCGAGGCTGAGAGAAAGAGATCTCCCCACGAGCATTGGTATGGATGACTTATATCAAATCTCTACTTAATTATTTCCTTTTTGCTAGCTTTAATATAATTGCTTCAGTAACTGCTTCAATATAGTGCACTGTCCTATCCTGTCCTATCCTATACTGTACTACTTTATACTATATTATAATCTGTTAGTAGATTTTTATCTTTTTATATTGTGTAGCAAATAATTCTGATTAAGATATTTGTCTGATCATTTTTAATAATAAATGACTCATTTTATATAAATATTCCTATTGTGCCAATCATTAAAACCTGTGGGACAAAAGTAGTTCAATCACACCTCTGAATACCTTAAATTTAAAATGTTGACATAATCCAAAGATAAGACTAGATTCAGCCCCAACAAGACTCCTCTCTGAGGAGTTTAAAAAGCAAGGAAGTCCTTTCTGCACCTCGTGACTCAACAGCAAGGCTTGTTCAATAAATTTAGTCTAAGCCTTCCTTTCCCACCTGCGACACCCGTCACTACAAATTCCAGTAAACTCTTACTTACCCTACTCCGTCACTTGAAATCACTGAACTCTAATCACTAGGGAGGATGTTAAATCTGTACACCCTTTCAGATTTGGCAAATCTTTACTTAAGCTAAGAAGTATCCTATGACAAATGGGCCTCATGGTTCTTTTGCAGGGAAATCCTACTCACTATGGAGCAGTGGTGGTGGTACTAAGGAGTTGTGCATACTTGTACAGTCACAGCCTTTATTTCCTGTGCATGAGAATTGTTTTCTGAGATGTATATAAATTCAAAGAAAAAAGGAAACTACTAAGGCAGTGAGGATCATGGAATGAAATTATATTAGCGGAAATGAGAGGGGTAAAACGAGATCATGCTACTCATGTAACTGGGAGCAGTACCACCTTCCAGATGCCATAAGTCTTCTCAATGATTTAGTAGAGTCTGAACATAAGCAAGGATGGTCAATGGGTATCGGCAATACAGTAAAACATCAGCTGTGTTTCCTTTAGAAAGAATTTCTCTTTGTTACTATTTACATTCACCTCCCTTTATTTATGGTGTGAATTACACCTGAGGTGTGGCACTTAACCTTTTACTCAGCCTTTGGAGAGGCAAGCTAACCCGATGTGGAGTTTTCTGTCTTTCGGTCAGATTCCTCTTAAGAAAACTGTTTTCCACCTATTTGCATTACATGACCTTGCAAATAACAGCAAGGAAGCCAAAGAGATGTGAACTCAGGTCACTTAAAGATGCAGTCCAAGAAAAGCACCAAACCCCCACAGTTCGATTCACGATGCCTGCCATTATAAATGAGAGGAGAGAAGAATGTGAAATTGGTGTGGTCTGACACCCAAAACTAAGCTGAACTTGAAAATAGTGAGCTGAAGGCTGTGAAATGAAATTGGAAAAGTATAATAAATCTCCTGCATTCCTCTGTATTTTCTGGTTCTTTTAAGAATGAGTAAACACAGAACCATGACACATGCATATAAGTAATGTAACAAGGGCAAAACACCCCTTTCTCTCAATGCAAGTAGAACTGTTGTAGAATACTATTCTCCTTCAAATATGGACAAAATTATGCATTTGAAGAGAGAACAGCAGTGTACCTGAATGTATAAATGAGTATGACTCAGTGGCAATCTAGGCATACACACCTGGGTGATATGGGAGTAATGGAAACAAAAACATCCAATATTCAATTTATTTATATTTCAGTTAACACAGATTTGCATTATTAGGCAACTGAGATCAGGAAAACTTGGATTTCCCCTGGCAGTTTACAACATTCTGTTATTGAATCTGAGGAGATAAAGAGGACAGATGTGTATACAAAAACTGAACAGTTGAGATTTTTTAATTGCTGCACTTATTCTATTAAAAAAAAACAAACCCAAACCAAAATCAGTAACTGACACATACCATCATACCATCATCTAGGCTAATAAAACACATGTCAGGGCTCCAGCTGGAGCCTTGAGGTGAGCATGTACATTTTGTGAAACCACAGCAACCATTTACTGCTTGTGTTTTGTATCTCATTTCTGCTAGACTAGTCTATTTGTATGGATTGTGTGTTTCAATACATATGATTCTTTAATTAAGTTACAGAGAGCCTAAAGTATTTGTGATCAGTAGTTGCTGAATATTTCCCAAAATTTTTCCATTTTCTTACTTATTAAAGCATCCAGTTTAGGTTATACAATTCTAATGTTAAATTTTCTATTAAATATAGTATAATGTTTATTTTTGCCCTATGTCATTTGGTTATTTTACACAGTCGTTTCTGACTAGAGCTCTAAAGCTTATTATAGTGTGTGTAGTTTGATTTGAATAGTTTATAAATATATTAGAAAAATATTATTATTTTCCGTAGTACTGCTCTATGTCTCTATTTGCCAAACATTGCACGTAAATCAGGCATTCTCTTGCATTTCAGCAGCAGGATGAAAAGGAAAATACTCAACTAACTAACATGCATTAAGGCTCATAAATAGCTCCCCGGCTGGGGAGTAGTTTTGGTTTTGACTGGGTCATGTGGTCATGTTACACAATCAGGTAGCTAGAAGATTAAATCTGAAGTTCTGATTATATTCACACAATCACAAATTCTTGTTCACCTGCAAACAGAGGTATAATTTTGCAAGTATATATTTAAAAATGGACTGGCACATCTATGGCTGACGATGTTTGCATAGGGAAGGTATAAAGCAACAGATCAAGAAAAGATGAAAAGGAATTTTAGGAGTAGAAAGAAGCAACACAGATCTTGTCTTCATGCGAAAAGCAATTACTGCAGTGCTTTTCAAGCCTAAAGATTAACAAAATTATTTTACAAAGAGCACACATAACCTAGGCTAACAGCAATCAAAAACAATCTGCTCAGTCATGTAAAACTAAAAAATAATATTTTCCAATGCTAATTTTCTTAATATGAAACTGCCTGAAGATAATTTTTTTATTTTAGTCTGGAATGGAAGTCTGGAATGGAAGTAAAGAATTGCCTCCATTCCACACGCAACTGCCTTCAGAGTAAATTAATCTAACAGAATCTTCCATGTTTATTTCTGCAAAATATCATTTCTCATAAGGGTCGTTGTGTTCTCAGTTCTTCACAGTTTCAAGAAACATTATACAGAAGGGGTTTTACATGATTGATCCAAAACAAAATTACTTTTTTTCTTTGGCTATTTTGCCCTGCGTCTTACTTTAGGTGCTCTGTAGTGCTCCGGGCCACTACTGTAGAAACCAGTCGTATTTTCAGATGTCTCACATAACTAGACCAATGGCAAGGCTGATGGACCAAAGTTGGAACTAGCAGCTGAATACAACTGAAAATTTATATCCCACACTGAGAGTTAGACTCACTTAAGGGGAAATATTTCATTAACCGTTCTCAAGTCAGAAACAGTCGTTGAACTACTGTTATGAGCATATTAAACTGGATTTTATTTAAAATACTAACAAACCTAATCCATAATCTTTTGGCAATTTCCTCAGGACAGGATTTGAATAAACTTACAAAGATTCACTCTTCACCAATCTTCTACCACATTAGCAATCCCTGTCTTCCAAAATGTCTCTTTTCTTATAGACAAACACTTCAGAAAATTTATCAGGATTTCACATGGAGTTTGCCTCAGTAAAACAGATTTTGGCATTTCTTAAAGATTTGCCTTACTCATTCTTTATATAGGAAGTCAGCAGGGGGAATGGATATAATATTTAGATTATATTAGAGCATGTGGTACTCAAAGGTATTTTTTAATCTTGTTTATCCCAAAGTACCAAATCAGTGCCCTGAAAGTTTTCCAGCACAATCAGGATGTTGATGATATTGATGGTATTTCAACAGATGGATCAGTGTTTGAAGAAGATTAAAATGTGCTTTTGAGAAAGAGTAGTAAAATATCTGCCATGTTATTCACAACCGCTTTTTTTTTTTTTTTATATCTCTCCTGAGATTAGGTTGTTGAGAGAGCAGTGGTTGTACAACACAAATTGTCTGACTTCTCCCCTATGTATTGGTCTTCAGGACAGAATTCAGACTAAAGCATAGTAGATAATCGTAGATGACTGGTTTATTTGACTGCTGTGTGTGCATGTGCAGGAATTTCACCTTACAGATATTGATTTTCCTTGGAGGGCTCCTCTAGCTCATCTCTCCCAATATTCCAGTCCAGGACTATAATCATGAGAGAATTCGAGTTATACAATGACTTTGAATGACTCAGTATTTGGTGTTTCTGACATGTCTTTTATCTACAAGAGAGTAGTATCTAAGTCTATCCATGTCATTCAAATGAAAAGCTCTCATTTGCTTCAGCACTGCAAAATCAAACCTTCTGATCTTCTATAAAAATTAAATTTAAATTCAGTGTTAGCTAAAATTTCTGAGCATATCAAAGAAAAGAAACTGACAAAACCAACACAGACTATTGTTCTAATATCAGTGTAATATCAGTGAACTCAATACCAATCACTTTTGAGGATGCAACCTAGAAGTACAGCAGTCTCACTTCAGACACTAAGACTGGTTGTCAACTAATTTTTTTTATGCTATCCAGAGAGTCAGACATGACCTGTGCACAGAGATAGGTTCTGCAGCAAGTGATCCCTCATGAACAGTTTCCCTGTCTCAATATAGTTCCATAAGTCTCTGTCAGCAAGTTTCAATCAAAGTTGTTAGCTGAAAAGTATCTCAAATGTAATTATATCTTTCCACTTATACTTCCATGGAAAATATAGGTAAAAAAGATATGTTGAATCAAGAAATATCTGAAATGTAAATCTTCTAAACTGAGTCTTATTCTTAAAAACTGGATTAATTACTGATTTTAACGTCATTAGCACAGGTCATGGGTTGGCACAAAGTCTTCCAGATAAGACTTCTTTTCTGTCATGAACTATTTAACAGATGGGCTAAATTTATACACTGTTGTAGTGATCAAGAGAGAAAGCAGTAGGAAATCACTGACATATAAATGGTGGGGGGTTTGTAAATTTAGCTTAAATGGCTTCATTACACCTACAAAATGTATATCAGTTAGCTAATGAGCTGGGGCATTAATTTTCAAATTTCAGTTAATATTTGAGGTTATCACTTCTATCTTTGGTGTCCTTGTTAAATTATGTAAAAGCATAATGTACACAGTTGATATTCTTCCATATTTTAAAGAAAAACTGCCTAAATGTTGAATGCCTGTCTATCATTTTTCAGCCATACTTGAGAGATTTCTTACTGCAAGGCTCATTCCTAGTTATAAACAAAAATAGAACAAGTAAACAAAAAGTGTGAATGGTTTAATAATTGACTATTTTCTCACTTTTTGGAAATGTTACTCATTTCTTGTAAACCTCGGGTTGTGTCTATTTCAAAGACAGTTCAGGATCTGTTTTAACAATATTTAGTGAGCAGTCCATACCACAGAAAAATTCTCAGTGTCATTTCAAAATGCTGATTAATTCCACATTAACTGTCTGGTCCTGCATTCATTCTCTAAACAAAGTTCCCATTAATATCAAGGGAAAATGGGTGCAAATGGGCAAAGGAACAGGGACTGTGATTAATTATTTGATGTGTGCTACAATAATTCATTTTAAAGTAATTTTAGTGTTTAGGGAAGCAATTAATTTAATTACAAGGAAGTGTAATTTACTGATATATTTGAAATTCTACCATTTTTTACATTAAGAGCGTTCCTTATTCATTCCAGTGTTTTGTTTATTGTTGCAGCATTAAAAGATAAATCAGATATTGTGGCTTTTCAGGATATTTTGACAAAACAACATTAATATTCATTTTTGTTTGTCTAGAAGTTTGACATGCATCCAGCAAACTGTATTCCTGCAGAAATTCAGCTCTACATGAATGATGGTTGTCTCCCTGAAAATAACTAAATGCATTGAAGTCACTAGAAAAAGTTTCATTAACTAAATTGTTTATTGCATTAGATTTTCCAATACATAAATATAAAATTGGTAACAAAATTGCCATAGACTACTTAATACTTTTTCATTCTGCTCATATCAGACCTCAATGAATGCTCCTAAAGTGCATTTGGAATTAAACTGAATTATCATCTAAACGGTTTGCACAAATATTTTCATCTTCCCTCTCTTCAGGAATGCTATTCTTTCTTCCTATCTCTGAACCCTTTCTAAGCCATAACAGAAGTATTACACCTACGTCTACAAGGGCAGCTCAATTGCTACAGCCAGTGCTGTTTAGTGTAGCAGCTCCTCAGAAGTACCCAAGGAAGATCTTATCTTTCAACTGAGCATAATTTCCTGATGATATCTTTTATTCATAGAATATTTCTAAAATGAAGTGCATACACAAACTATATTTTTGAAAGTATTTTCAATCAGGAACGTTATGTTCAAAGCCTCAGGACATATTTTGAAAGTTACTGGGACTGAAATATGCATATTTAATTCTGCTGAGGTTTGAAATTGTGCATTTGAGACAGAAGAAATAATTTTTGAGTGTTTTGCGTAGAAGTATTTGGCTTGAGCATAGAAAACATGACTTGTCAAGTTATATTCAGTTAACCAATGTTGAGTCACTGAGCTGGAAATAATGTTCTGTGGTGTTTATACTTGGCTTTTTCTTCCTGATTGCATCAATGAACAATAGTTTTAGCAATGTGGATTTTATAGTATGAAAAGACCTCCAGTCAGGGAGAACATAAACCAAGTGCCAGGCACTGAATGCTGTGACTAGAACTACATTAGGGAAGGGTGAAGTTTCATTTCATCATCTGGTGCTATAGGGATTACCATCCTTCTACAGCAATTATCCCTTCAAGAGAGTGACCATGTGGTGCTGAACTGTAACCTGACTTCTGCATTTAGAACTCAGTCTATTAAATACCCTGAAAAGCTCATATCCAATGAGAAATGAACTGAAAATAACCTGAAGCAACAAAGAGCTTCTTCACTGTATTCTACTGAGGTCACAAATTCCAACATATTGAGAGTCTTTCTCTGTGATGCTGATCAGGACAGCACAGCTGCTTTGACTGTTGTGGAGAACAGAGACCAAAAAAATTACTCCTTTGACTTCTCTCCAGCTATGAAAGTTCAGGAAAGAAAACAAAAATAAAATGGGAGTTGGAGGACTTTTTGTTTTTCCATTATTTTAAAATGTCTTGAAAGTATTTTTGCAGTAGAAAATATTCTTGTTTGAATATTCTTGTAGAACATTCTTGTTGGAATATTTTTGGGTTTATCCCAGCTCCCCTTTTCTATCTTAATCGGTATACAAATGCTATCACTGGGAAATAGTAAAATTGGGAAAATTTTTTTCATCTAAAGAGTTGTATTGTGGCACCTTGGAGCTTCACTCCCCTTTCCTGAGTACTATTTTTTGGGAAACAAATTCAGACTTCTAAAGGCATAGCTGTCATATTTAGAAGTGCAAGTGAAAATTTAAGCCATATTGTAAAAAAATTTATAATGCCATTTTTTAATGGTGATACCGTAAAGTGTAATGATTTTGTCTTAGGTTTCATGATGGTGGCTACAGAAATCATTATGAGTTCATTTAAAAGCACATGTTAGACACTGCAGTTATATTTAAAAAACCAAATAAATGGGCCACACATTTTTAATAACTATTCTCTTAGTATTTTAGTTGTTTATCAGATTTTAAGTATTTAAAGAAGGCACAGCTACAGCTGGCTACAATGTCTAGGAGCTTATAGACTGTAGTGGAGAGTCCTGAGAAAATTGCACTTACAGGATTTTAAGAGAATTACTGTATCAAAACTCTAATTCACCCCTAGACCAAGCATATGCTTGTGGTTGTGCCATTCATATATCTGACAAAAACCTTCACTGGAATTGAAAATGTATTTTTTTGCAAATACTCAGCACTCACAGAAACTTTTCAGCTTCCATGAGTGTTCTTCTCTGTGAACTAAATTGCTAGAATACATTAATCATCATGGCTGGGCTTCCCGAACAAAGATTTGGGAAGGGCTCTACCCACGTGGGTGAGCCCTTCCAGCCTGCACAGTGGATTTTTTAGGTGAGGCACAGCATGCGCAGAACTGGCCCCGCTCTTTAAGTCCTAAGGTTCATCTGACATAGCCGAGCGAGCTTGGACAGCGACAGTGAAGTCCTCAGGACTAGAATCTACAGCCCCCGGTATTCCCAGGAGGTCTCCCATCCAAGTACTAACTGGGGCTAAGCCTGCTTATCTTCTAAGATCTGATGGGATCAGGTGTCAGGGTGGCATTTAACTGCCTATGCTAGAATACCTTAAAAAGTGAATATGTAGTCATAATGAGCACAAGCACAATAATACATAAAAATCAGCATCATGGCCATAGCCTGTTAACAGTAAAGCCTGTTCATGAGTGAAGGACAAATTAGTTGAAAAATTCATAGCCATGACTGAAGTTCTGATAGAATCACAGCACATCAGAAATGAGCTACTTTTAAAATATCCTTTTAGCTTTTGTTCATGTTATGAGCTATCTAAAGTTACTTTATATTGCCTGTACATCTGTCTTAGACCCTTAATTGGCTGATCTCAAGACAAAGACAAACACTGATAGGTTCTCATGGGTAAATATATTTACCCATGTCTAAGAAAATATATTTTAGGAAAATTTAAATTCTTAGAGATTTATCATCATAATTTTTTTTTTTTTTTTTTTTTGGGGGGGGGGGGGAAGGGGGGCACGGCAGTTGGAACCACAGCAAAAAATCCCCAAAACAAACAAAAAAACCACTCACCACAAAGAAAAAAACTCAACGAACTCACAAAACCAAATCCAACCACAAAAACCCCGCAGATCTTTCATGATCAGCCTGCTTAGACTGATTCACATGGTAATCAATTTATGTACTATGTATATTCAGACCAACACTGACTAATGACATCAACCTTCAGATGAGTCAGAAATCAGTGCAGTGCTGTCATGCCCTATTGTTCTTTTAGCATACTGTGAGTTTATCTCAACACACCATAAACTAAACAGTCTTTCACTTCCAGGACAGTCATAAAGGGGAGCAGAGCAGCCAGAAATTACTTTTTTTCTCTACCATTGCAGTTATGTTTTCTACTTGTGACTACACAGTCATGGAAAGACTGAGACTAGAAAATGAATGGAATTAGTGGGTATCTGATCAAATACTTTGAAAATTTGAATAATTCAAGAATATTCTTTAAAAGAATATTAGATTGATCACTCTATATACCACAGGTAGCTTGGCAATGATGTATTTCAAATTAATTCCATTCAGTTCATTCCCATAATTTACAGTAATCTAAGTATCAGAATACAGTTTAGAAGCCTGATACAGTTCTAGAGAAGTCAAAGGCCAGAGGGCTGAAAACGGAAAAAAAAAAAATAACCAAATAAATAAATAATCGAGTTGCACTGAAAAGTGAGAATGAAACTTTTTGATTTCCTATAGGCTGGGTCCTCTTTCTGAACATTCTTTTGCCCAATTCAGAAGGGGACACAATGCTATTGCTATGCTATTAACTGGTCAAGACTGGCTGACCAGCTTTTCAGAGAATGCCAGAGTTGAGTTCTGCATTCCTGTTTTTCAACAGAGACTCTCATTTGTGCCTCCTCTCTTGCAGACAGCAGACAATCATGATGAAGTTTGTAGCATGGTATTACCTTGGAGACATCTATATTTATTTGAAATGTTAAATTTGTCATTGCATTCAGAGGCTATTGGAGAGAGACACCAATGGGTGCATAGCAAGACTGCACAAGGGCATATGGGGCCACATTTAAAAACTAAAACAGTATATAGACTGAGCAGATGAAATATATACCAAAATCAGTTATTCTATAAAATACATATTTTCAAGTTCCCCTTAACAAGTAAGTTATGTCATAAATTGTTTTGCCCCAAATTATTTGTCTGAGTTTGGTTAGAATAACTGCGAGAACATCCCTGAAGCAAAAAACTGGAAAGACTGAAAATTATGAAGCAAGTTTCTTCATACCATACCTGTCTGCCTACTGGGGCAGCTAGCCAGAATCCCTGATGTCAGTAGAAATGGAGAAGCCAAAGGGATTTAGAACAATATATCCAGCAATTCCCGTGGCTTTAGCTGATCTGCAGAATAATCTTATAAGGTTATTAACATGACTCATGGTTGTCCTTCAACATTCACACTGTTGTTCCCACGTGTAATGAATTATTGTGATACCAGTGCTTCTGTGAATGTAGTTTTGTACCCTCAGGAGTTAATTTAGCTCTTGTTTTCTACACATTGAAAGAACAGTCATGTAGTGGGTCCAAACTGCACAATTAATGACACATTTGTTCTACTGTTTTATATTTTTTAATAATTGTGTTAACAGTTTGTCATGATTTTTTTGTTAGCAAGATGCTGTTTTAATTGATAGCTACCTAAAACAAGTTCTCTTTCCCCAACTTTGACAACTTTCAGAAAGCATAAATGAATAATGTGGTATAAATGAACAGCAGGCACTCACTGACCCGTGAATACAGCAAGGAATTCAAGTAAGCTCTGCAAGTAAATCCAGGTTATCTAATGGGATGAAGCCCATGCATTTTAGAGGTCCCTGGATCCTGTCAGGCCCTGAGAAGGTCAGACACGAAAGAGGAAGAGAATGCCAATAATGCATTTTGAGATAGGTTTTTTTGTTGTTCATTCACAGTAACAACTAGGAAATAAAAAGAAAAAAAGAAGCTGCACAGTTCTTCCTTTATAGTGTTCAAACCAGAATTTAACCAAGATAAAATTTCCTGTATCCAAATTGCCCAAATTGCTAAAAATCCAAGGGTCATCTTGGTTCGCAGTCTAAGCACACTGAATACAAGTTGACTATATGCTCCAATAGACTTCGTTGATTTTATATATGTGTGCATATATATATAGAAAAGTTTTAAAAAATCAGAAGCCATATGCTTATAGGAGCTTAGGGTTCTGGAACTAGTTTCTTCTTTTACCTCAAGACAAGTATGTCTCTGCATGGCAGTAATTTAGACTATGTTTGGTTATACATATGCTTTAAACAGTAGTTATAGACTCTGGGTTCGACATGAAGCAATTAGAATCCATTCTATTTTTATTTATTGATTGATTGATTGATTGATTGTCTTTCCTGACTCAGATGTGTAAAATTAGTGTCTTTATTTAACATTCTATTTATTCTGAGATTTCAAAAAAATATCATTAATAACAATCATTATTAAAAGGCCAAATGGCATCTAGATGACCAGAATTCAGACTTCTGATGACCAGCACTCCATAAGCATAATGATAAATTACTATCACCCCCACCATCACTAAATAAGGAACTTCTAAAAGAGAGGGGACAGGGATGTGTGTATTTATATGTGTGTGTGTGCACGAGTGCGCGCGCGCGCGCGTGTGTGTATGTGTGTGTGTCTGCGTGCACGTGTGTGTATTCACATATATACCTCAGATATACAAGTTATTTCCATTCATTAAATGTAGTTACATATAATGATACAAAACTTCATAATTTATATCTCATTGTTATATCAAAGGATGTTAAGCCTGAAAAATTGAAAAGATCCTAACTCACTTCACAAAGGTGGTTTTGTATTGAAAGGTTGGAGAAAAAGTAAATCCATAGCAGGGATCAGATCAGTTTTACAGGTGTGTGCTGGAATTGTGCTTTGTTAAGCCAGTTGCCTTTGTTAAACACATACAGCAGAAGAGGCTAGCTGTTGAAAATATCCACATTAGTCTGTGGCATTTAAAGGAATAATGCCTTAAATTCTTCCATATCCCACATTAACATGCTTGCACATATAGTAAGACTCACAATAGAGCTATTTATAGGAAGTATTGAAAATCCATTTTGATAAATTAAAAATTTTTCATTTCTTGTCAGGCTTTCTTTTTGTATGCACTTTAATAAATAAATAAACCTTCCTTTATTCACAAGAGAGATATTAGCTTTATTTTTGTTAACTGTAACTTCTGATCCTAAAAAGACCCATATATATAAGGATTAAGTTAGGACAAAAACTTGAAGGATCTCTACGTCTAATATGTTCCTTGGAATTTGAATTATTTAAATGGATTTAAATGTTATTAATATCTCTGTTTTCTCTGCATTATGATTTAATTTTGATATCCAAAGCATAAACTATGATGAAACAATGAGAAATCTGATCAGAAATTCTTAGTATATGTGCATTTTCAGAAGACACATATAGAAACATAGAAATTAACAGAAATCAGAGAGAGAAAAAGTCCGTGATAAAACACCATTTTATCCTCTATTTTTGTACACAGCATCAGAAAACTACATTTAGCTGCATGATACAGAAAGATCAAGTAGAATTTTATAGAGATTGTATTCTGGAAACCACTGTATGTTAGACTTGCTCCAAAAGCACATACAGCATCCAGCCCCTCAGGTGATATCTACAGACTTTTAGCATCTAGATTTCATTAGAGTTTAGACATTAGCTAAGGACAATTTCCTCAGCCCTCCCAACCACAAGGTATTTCTAGGGAGGCAGAGATACAATACTCTAGATACCTGAGAGTATTTAAAATGGGAAACCAAGGTGTTTATAGAATGGAAAATGTAGCAGCATGAAAAGGTTTTCCAAACTGTATGATTTTACATTTTCCAAACAGTAATTTTTGCTGTTTAATCTTCGTGTTAGCCATGCCTTGATGCTCATGTCCTCTGGTCTTCACAATTGAGTACACAGATGAGGATCACCACATAAAACCAGAATAGGGCAAATTATGGAGAGGTTGTGTTCTTTTACTGTTCATTGCCGTCATGTCATCTACAAAGTAATGTAACTCCCTTGGATTAATGCTCAAGTCAGCAGTAATAATAATTTTAACTAAATAAAAATTATGTGTTCCAGTCTGAAAGCACACTGAGAGCACATGACATAGGAACAGAAATAAATGAAATATTTACATAATCGGTATCAGAATAATATCCTGGTAACACAGACAAAATAAAACATGTAGATGTTCAATGGAAAGATAGTCTGAAAAGTTCCTATCATTAATATTTATAATGAATATTGTCTCAACCAACCTCAATAATCCTGTTAATAACTGACAATATATTTAAGATAGGATATCTCTTTGCTCATACTTGTGAGGGTTATAAATTATTGAGTATGTCTAAATAACCACTCTCAATATGAGATTCCTTACTGTGTTTCAGCACTGTGTTTTATCATATATTTATTGAATGCAGACTTTAAAGTACTAGATGTGCAGGCTGACATCACTTATGCTTACTTACCAAGTCTTTATATAGACAGTTCAGCCTCGGTAAAATGTATAACTCAAGGCAATGCTTCCATATTCACTATTCCAGCTTCCTTGGTGTGGTGGGGTTTTGTTGGTTTAGAAGCTCATTTAGGAATATCTCATTTTTCCCAGAACTAAGAGATAATCACTCAGGACAGGATTAAGGACAGTTTGGGGAGGGGAAGGTTGTTGCTTTTTTTTTTTTTTTTTTTTTTTTAAGTATAAGTGTTGCTTTATACTTGGCAGCTTTTTCCTAAAAAAACTTACTTGTAGTGAATTTCTGTGTAATTGTCATCTGCCTTCACCTTTCACTTGACAACGCACTTTGAATTGTAGGCCAGCTGTGAACCTGCAATAATTTCAACGTGACAGAATGATGGAAGCTCACACTTCAGCAAAATCCTTTTATGCTTCCTAATGAGTGAGGGTTCTGTCCCCAGTGAATGACATTTTAGCTTGGTATTTCAAAAAGTAATATATAAGGTTGTGTTGACTGAGAAAAGGAAGTTTTATTTTCCTTCTATATAGAAAAAATTCTTAGAACTTGGGGAAAAAAACGAAAGAGAAAAATAGAAGTATTTTAAATGATAAAAATCTGAAGTAAGACTTCATGGCTTTTGCTGAAAAGCCAAAGAACAAAAATTATTATCAGCTGAGTTTTCAAAGATGCATTTATTTACTTTGTTGATAGTAACAGAAATATGTTTGAGCATCCATTCCTGAAGTTTCTTGTTAGCTTTAGTTTACTGATAGATGCTGGATACTACACATACTGAAATAAAGATTCAGCCAGTGTTTTAAAGCGTGTAGGAAGGCAGTACTTACTTTTGCCTTTCAGCTAGTTTACTTAAGGAACCTAAACATTTTGTGCTGCTACACAAGAAATAATTTCAAAAGAGAAACTGTCATTAACAATAATTGTCCACCCGGAAGGCATTGCAAAGTGTACACTGACATGCAAAGTGTCATAGATAATTACATGCTCATCTTCCTGTGAGATCCTCCTGTGCTTGGAGGAGGTTATCCTGAAATTCAGCCAGCATTGTTGGGCCCTCTGACTTCCAGGGCTCTATCCCATGGGACTCTACTGAATAGGTTCTTGAAGAGACCAAAGTCTACTCTCCTGAAGTTCAGGGCAGTGAGCTTGCTGCATGCCCTCCTCACTGCCCTGATGATCTCAAAATCCACCATCTCATGGTCACTGCAGCCAATGCTGCCTTGGAGCACTATATGCCTCACCAGCTCCTCCCTGAGTTTAAGTTTGTGCAGAGTAATTGGTGAGAAGGTGAATAAAGAAATTAGGTAAAGTTCAGGATTACTCCCTCTTTTCTGTACAGATGTACACAGAACATTTATCAACGCTCTGTCTAAGAATCTTCCTATAAGCAATGTTGCATCTGTCATATGTTGGTTTCTCTTTTCTCTCCTGCCCCAAGGGAGAACTGCATGCATTGCATACCATAATGTGTCTTATTGCAGCATGTTTTCTGGGGTTTTAGCTGTGAATATATAAATTACTGTTGAGAAAAGGCGAGATCAGAAAGAAAAGCATTTTGTAGGGGGCAGAAAACAATAGATATATGACAGTATCTTAGAGAAGAATTAGCTCCATATTTGGATCTGGCTCCCAAGAAGATTGAGATCCATGACAAACAACACGCTGTCATTGGAGCATAGAGGTCTGCTTGTCATAAAGGACAAGCTGTCCATCATTATATCTATCAAAGAGCTTTAGGGAAAACACATGGAATAGCCCAGGAAAAAAACTGAAGATAAGGATTAAGAATTGGAATTAGTTTCATAGTCCTGCAAGAGCTAGGGGAAGTATGGAAGCAATGTTGAAAATACAGCAAGAACCAAAATACTCAAATAAGTAAAGGAAGAAGCTACAGGAAAAATTACTGAATTAATTTACAGTGTTGTTCAGTGATAACTTTGCAGTGTTTGTGCTCTGTGAGACTAACAGATAAAACAAAAGAGGTGGGATATAAATGGCAGAATGGAAAAGTAATACAACACACAATGAGCTCATACCCCAATATAAGCCAGTTAGCCAAGCTTAAAACATACTCACTTCTACCCAAACAGTAACTAGGTTGGAATATTTTTACATGTCCACCCTGGACCAGACTATGTAAATTCTCTGTAGTTTTCATCACAAAACTACTGCATACTGCTGGGAGAATGTGTTATAGCAATTGCAGCTAACTGTTCCATACTGTGACTTCTCATCGACAATCTACATTATTTCCTTTGACAGAGAAAGGGAGGGCTATGGAATAATTTTCCCTGCAGCTCTGTTATAAACTCCAAGTGGCATGGAAAACAGACTTTTCCATTGATAGGTTTTCCCAAAGTAGGGGGAAGGTCTGTTGTTTTTGTTTTGCTTTCTACAAAGTCTACTCCCTTTCCCTTTTTTCGCCTTTGGTCACTGTTGGAATGTAATTCTATGATAATCCACTTTGAACATACCACGCACTGTTAAACATCTTGAAATGGGTGCACCTGTTTACAGTACAATATAACAGGGAGGAACACTGTGAACTCCAATGGTTATGTTTATATAAACTGATAGAAAGTGTTATAAGACCCTATTAAACATTTGCCTTTCATTACCCTTTTGGTTCAAATACCAAATGACTCCCTGGCTTTGATAGAATTTGACCAGTGTAAGAGAGATCAGAATTCACTCCACAGTGCATATAGGCACAAGTATTTTTGATTGGTAGCCTGGGCAATTTTTTCATTTATTTTAATTATCAAAAATGAATCTTATGTTTAATGTCCCATAAATACATTTTAATAAATGTAGTATGGCATAATCTATTCATGCAAGAAAATAATTTTAATGTACAACTACTATCTTTTGTTTGGCATGTCTCTGTCTCTCTGTTTCTCTCTCTCTCTCATGTGCACACACTCTCCAGTTTTATAGCTTTCTCATTCTGGTGACAGTACCAACCATTCATGGGTTTAATGCAGTGCAGAGGCATAAATAAAATGCGCTACCAGCATTTGAAGTAATTTTAGAAATTATAATGCATTTTTACACTGTAAAGCATAAAGAACACTACCATAAACAGCAACATTTTTATAATTCATTCTAATTAAAAAGCCCCAGTCTGCCTTTAAATTTAATTAGAATGAACCTTCTATAGGAGACACATTGAAAGCCAAGTAATTTGCATGTTTGCAGATGATGCATTGTTTTGAATACAGGCTTACTGGCAAAAAATTATCTAAGACATCTTTGTATGTTAAAGACACTTTAGGTAGCAATGAAGGCTACTGATTGATGGATCCTGAATTCTTGGAGCCCCATTCTGTAGATTTAAAGTCAGGCAGATGTATTTCTCCTCTGATTTACTGCTAAGCAGAAGGTTTCAACATCATAACATTTTACACAAATAAGCTCAAATGGCTACTGCATTGTCATTTTTAAAAAATATATCTCAACAACATATCTATTAGAATTCCCTAATTCTCTTAGAAGGATTTATATCTAAGTGCTAAAACACTCCAAGGTGGATATAAATAAAACTGGTTTATATCATGTATCTGAATACACAGGAAGGCAAAATGGTATATTTCTCAGTTTCTGTGCAATTCCATTTCTTTTCTTCCAACACAACATGAAGCACTACAACATGACAGGGTTTTTAACTTTTTTACATGATCACTAAATGGTTTTCTTGGCACAGCACCTCAGGTGTGTAACAAGATGACAAAGGTCTTCTAACCCACCCCATAAAGCAGTGCCCACTAACAAGGGAGTTTGGCACAGAGCATGCAACTAAGCACAAGGAAAAGCACAATGCTAGCTCATAGTGAAACCTGTGCCCTCTTTCTAACTCCATCTTTGATCTGATAGTGATAACTCTTCAGAAATATTGATGTTCTGGGAGGTACTTTTTTTTTTTTTTTTTTTTTTGGTGTCTGGGTTTTTTACTGAAATCTTGGAACTGGTTCATTTGGAAGGTAGTAAAGGATTTTAGTTACTTATTTAATGGTAGCTGAATTACCAATATAGCACAGTAGCAATAATAAGATTAGCATAGTACTCATAGTTTTGCTCAGACAAGAGCAAGAACTTTCCCTCTTGATTTTTCATACAAAGAACTGTAACACTGATGCTTCTGCTTGTCTCTGTGGCCCTAAATCTGAAGAAATATTTATTGCTGCAGAAGTTCCAGAACAACTTCCAGCTTCTACAGAGAACAGGCATCAATACTAAGTTCTTAGGACTTTTAAGTAACTTTTATTTGATTATTTGAGCAGTGGGTTGTAGTGGGTCAACCCTGGCTGGGTGCCAGCTACCCACCAAAGCTGCCCTATCACTCCCCTCTGTGACTGAACAGAGAGAAAATGAAATGAAGGGTTTATGAGTTGAGATAATGACTGGGAGAGTTCACTTGCCAATCACCATCATGAGCCAAACAGACTCCAAATGGAGATAATAATTAAAGTTATTACTAACAAAATCAGAGCAGGATAGTGAGAAACAAAATAAATCTTAAAAACACCTTCCCTCCAGCCCTCGCTCCTTCCCAAGTTCTACCTCCTTCCCACACCCCAGTAGCACAAGGAGAGGGGAATGGAGGTTACAGTCAGTTCATCACTGGTCATTTCTGCCACTGGTCAGGGAGAAGAGTCATTCCCCTGCTCGAGGGCTGGTGTCCCTCCCACAGAAGACAATCCTTTGTGAAATTCTCCAATGTGAGTCCATCTCATGGGCAACAGTTCTTCACAAACTGCTACGATGTGGGTCAATTTTCCACAGGTCAGCAGGTCCCTGCAAGGATGCTCTTCCAGCATGAGTTTCCCATAGAGTCACAGTCTCCTTCAGGAATTCACCTGCTTCAGCATGGGTCTCCTCCATGGGCTGCAGGTGGATCTCTGCACCTCCATGGTCCTCCATGGACTGCAGGGGTACAGCCGCTTCACCATAGTCTGCACCACAGGCTGCAGTGGAACCACAGCTCCGGCACTTGAAGCACCTTCTCCATCTCCTTCTCCAGTGATCTTGATGTCTGCATAGTTGATCATATGTTCTCACTCCACTCTTCTCTGGCTGCAATTTCATCTGTGCAGCAACATTTTTTCCTTCTTAAAATATTATCACTGAGGCATTACTACCATTCCTGATTGGCTCGGCTTTGGTAAGAAGTTTGTCCACCCTGGAACCTTTTGTCATTGGCTCTGCTGAACATGGGGGAAGCTTCTGGCAACTTCTCACAGAAGCCAGCCCTGTATCCCACTTGCTACTAAAACCTGACCACACAAACCCAATACACTAGCAAAGATAAATTAGGGCCTTATTGTACATATGCAAAGTTAATGCTAATATTCTATTGTATTAAATGGTCTTAAGAAGTGATTTATTCTGTTGTCATTAAGAGAAAAAAAAAAAATGTGTTTTCATCTCCACATTCCTACCTGCATCAGAGTTTTTTGTTGCTATTTTGGGGGTGTTGGGTTGTGTGTTAATGAGTCCTGATTAGTTTCAATAGACCATTTACCTCTTGTTTTAGCAGGTTTCCAGACACTTCTCATAATCACTTCTTCTTTATTAATCAGGTGGGAAACTTGACTATCAAGCAAACTTTGGGAAGAAAGCAATGTCTTAGAGGTGTTTACATTTGTGTGCTATTGCTAATATTGACAATTCAACATTAATTCATCCTGCAGCCTCAGTCTGTCTCATATAAATGCTGCCATCTGGACATAGAGTAGGACTGATCTTATGTGGCTGTGATATCAGCCACAGATTTTGTGACAATGATGAATCTTTATTCTTTTAGACATAGCTAACCTTTTAACAAGCACTTTAATAACACACTGTGAATACACCAATGGGTTTTCAATAGACTTAGAATATTTCAGAAGTCTTCAAAAAATGCTGTTTAAGATCACATTACTTCTAGTATCAGCTGATGTTAGCAGTGATAACAGTATGATCCTCTAATATATTTTGTCAAAATGTTTCTTAAAATATTAAACATTACTTAAGGTTCAGAACAAATAAAGGGCTTATGAGAATTATAATAAAAGACTTCAAGTTTCTTTTCCCAAAACTTCTTATAATTCCATTTAATGGAATAATTTTCAAATGTACTGGCATCCAACCCTCCACAGATGAATCTAACATAGTAGGGTTACAACACAACTAGTTTACTTCTCACTTACTGTCCTTTTAACTCGGAGAATATTGTGTTATTTTCTTGACAGATACTGGGATAAACAGAGGGTTGCTCATTATGTCTTTCTCCTTGATCTGTTTTGTTATCTAGAACATTGTATAAATCCCACTTCATTATTCAAATCTCGGTGGGATTTTGCAGCTAAATTCATAAATTGGACTTGAGTTTCAAGGTGCCTATACCTCCTCTGGAAAACCTGCCTGTAAATGCAAAGCAGCTGACCTTGAGACCGTGATGCCACATTGCACCTCCAATAGGCAGGAATAACACTGTAGGACAAATTCATGTGAAAGATGCTAGATGCCTTTGAGTGTCCTAGCAGGTAACTGCTAAAGATGTGAGTACCCATAATAGCTAGTCAGTAAATTGCAGAGTGCCCACTGAAGCCCATAAACTTCATTGCGTCTAGGGACAGTGAATTAGACAATAGATCACATTCTCAGCTCCAGCCATTCAAAAGGGCATCTTGCACAATAGTCTGTGGCAGACCAGTCATTCACCTCCTTGTGGGCTTATTGTGCAGTTCTATCCAAATGATAATGTGTAAAAGTTTGAGCTGCCCTGGTAACCACAGATATTTTTGAGAACTTCCAAACAACTAGTTAATATATAATCAAATAGGTGTCTAATAGTTTCAGCAAAGACTGCAGTCACATCATTTTGCAGTTTACCTAAACAATCCTTCTGCATCCCTTCTTTCACACATAATACGGGCAATATTTATAGTTCATGGAAGCTGTAATTTCTTGACACACATAATAACAGTACACAGTGAAAATGAGTCAAGCCTGATTCCTTTTTCTGTAAATTAGTCAGTTAAAGTACACTCTTACAGATCTATTAGACCAGTAGACCCAGAGGCAGGATTCTTGATTCATGTTTTATCATCTATGGAGAGTTTAACTTCAGTTGACTTTAGGCTATGTCAATAATGCAGTAATGTTACACATGTTTTTATCTATCTATATATATTTAAAAGTACATGCTTAGGAATCTTAAAAAAATCCCTATGTTAGAACATTCAGTTCAAATTACTGCAGGGTGCAGTGCTAAGAACTGCTTCTAATGCTGATATGAGATCTAAACAAATACAGTTTTGAAGATCTTTACATTTGTACACAGTGCTTAGCATATAAGATGGTTTATAGACTACACAACAGGCAGAGAAGGCATATTTCAGTACTCCTTTCATTATGACCTAAATCTAATAATATATTCCATCCTAGCTAGTTATTGTTGTTCTCACAATAGTTGACACTGGTGTACTGCTGCAGCTCCCTGTTGTGGGGCATACAAAACTTCATGTAGCCTTATTTTGTTACAACTTATCTTCATTACATTGGCTGAGATAAATTATGCATTGTGTTTTGGCTAAACACATTTACTTCTTATATATAATATTATGTTCCAGGAAGACCAATCAACTATCAGCCTGAAATCTTTGGGCTTTGTAAGTCTCATAACTTGTAAGCCATTACCACATGAACGGTACCTCGATCATCAAACCCTACCAGGTCTAACTAACAGGGATATAACAACAATGACTGTGGCCATTATTTTTACTCTCATGTCACTCAAACACAGGGAGAAGGGTGGGATTCCATCTAATCTCATTCCTATACTCCTTCATGTATTTCAGTATAGCTGTAACATCATTAAAAAATTTAGTCATTTTTTAAATGTTAATGGAAGTTTGAGATCAAGCTGTCAGATAAACCCACATTTATTTTATACCCATTCCTTAGCTGGTGCAAAATTATGGCAATTTATAGCTCATGAGGAACTGCTTCCTCTCAGTGTGAGGACTGAGACGCTTTTCTGGAATTTCTCTAAGATACAAATACTTGCCTGGGATTCTGAAATAAAAGGCTTGGAGTTATTTGCACAAAGTAAAATAAATTAAAATAAGCTTAAAGCTCATTAAAAACTTATCATACCTGTTGTAATAATTCAGAGAAAAAAAATTCAAATGTTCCTGAAAGTATATGGTTTTTTCTGTCATATTTAAATGGATAGGTGTTGCGTTTTGGCCATGAGCAACATCAAAGTGTGCTATTCATGTTCTGGGATTAATGCTCTTTTATTGCTGAAGTTAATCATCATGCAATCATATGAAGAAAGTTAAGTCAGTTTTAGAGAGGAAGAAAGAAAATCCCGAGTGTAGCCATTCATGTCTGAAGTAAAATAAAGTCTCCCTAAGAAAAAGAAGAAATCTTTTTAATTTATGTCTCATGGGAGGGTCTGTTCACATAACCCAAGGCAATTTCATTGCACCTTTGGCAGATGATGAAGAATTAAAAATGCTCTATGTCACACTCATTAGATTTCTTCAGTATGAACTTTCAATGCAATAATACTAACATAAGAGGAAATCTACAATTAATAATGAGAAAGGGATTTTCTAGCAGCTTCTGTTTCCCATGCCATTTGAATTATTCATTAGAAATTATTACAGAGTAGCCCAAATGAAAAATATATGTATGTATGTCCCACAAACCCTAAAATCTCCAACATCAGCAACAAAATACCTTTTGTTATTTCTTCATAAAGGTGTAGTGACAGTGAGAATCCACTAAGCAGTAAGATAATTTTCCATTCAGAGTTAATTCACTGATCTGATAAAAGGAACCACCTTTCTTATTTTGTACGTAAATTAAATGTCCTGGTGTTACAGAATTAAAAAGAAGTACATTAGACTGCATGAATTATTCACAGGCAACTGTGGTGATACAGAAATACAGCAGACACACTGAACAGAAATACTTTTAAACCCTTTTCAAATAAACATGTATATAACAGTGAATGAAAATACAAAGGCTATGGTAAATCATCCAAAAGGTTTGATTGCAATCTGTTATTCAGAATACAGGTTTCCTCCTTCCTGCCTTTGTCTCACTGCCTGAAATTAGACACTATGATTGCACCATGGTTAATCATTAAATCTATCTTTAACCCCTGTGAAACAATTTTTTAATGAACTCACACTTTCTACTTGGGCACAGCATTTGGAATACTGTCCACTGCCACCCACAAACTCTTCATTAAGTTCCTGTCAGTGTTGATGACAGGGGTGGAGGCATCCTCTAGCTCAGGATGGCCTTGGCAGGACTCCTCCCAGCCATCTAAAAATGCTCTCTCACCCCATCTGCCCTGAGCTCAGCTGTCTTGGGGCTTGCTCGGCTCTGCACCCAATCTCCTGTCTCCAGACGTCACCTGGGCATCCCTCACCTGGCCATCAATTTGCTCATGCTTCAGTCAGGAGCATCAGTGACCCACAAGACCTGATAAGCTCTTATCAGGGTGCTACCTATCATATCCATAGAGACATGACAGTAGGTCTTTTCCCTTCTCTCACTCTCACCAAATTGAAAAGTGTGAGTAGTTCTGGTAACCCCAGAAAACTCTGTAATGACTTCTTCTGGCATGACGTTTGAGCATACAAAACTGTTATATAGTCAGAGATATCTCTGCCCACCAAAAGATGATGATTGAGAACTTTCTACACCATAATTACAACGAAAACCATATGAAGTTCAACAATGGAAAGTGCTGAGTTCTGCAGATGGGATGGGGCACCTCTGGATGTACCAACAGACTGGGGAATGGAAGCTGGAAAGCAGTGCCACGGAAAAGGCACCCAGGGGTCCTGGTCAATGGCAAGTTGAATATAAGCCAGCAGTGCCCTGGCAGCCAGGAGGGCCAACCATGTCCTGGGGGGCATCAGGCACAGCATCGCCAGCTGGTAGAGGGAGGGGATTGTCCCACTCTGCTCTGCACTGGGGTGGCCTCACCTTAAATATTTTGTGTGTTTTGGGTGCTACAATGTGAGAAGGATATTAAGCTCTTAGAGAGTATCCAAAGGAGGGCAGCAAAGACGGTGAAGGGCCTTGAGAGGAAGCTGTATGAGGAGCATCTGAGGTCACTTGGTCTGTTCAGCCTGGAGGAGACTGAGGGGAGAGACCTCACTGCAGTCTATACAATTTCCTTGTGAGGAGAAGTGGAGGGACAGACACTGATCTCTTCTCTGTGGTGACTGGTGACAGGACCTGACGGAATGGCCTGAAGTTGTGCCAGGGGACGTTTCGTTTACATCAGATATTAGAAAGAGGTTCTTTAACCAGAGGGTGACTGGGCACTGTAACCCGCTCCCCAGGGAAGTGGTCACAGCACCAAGACTGACAGAGGTCAAGAAGCTTTTGGACAATGTTCTCAGTACATGGTGTGACTCTTGGGGATGATCCTGTGTGGTAAACACAGTAAATTATGAAGAGTGGAAAGAATGGGTTTTAATTGTGGATCTCAAAGACAACACTGGAGAAACACCTTGAACTACTAAGAGACTTGTTGCTGAAGTTTTAAAATTGTAGTTTTACTTGTAATGGTTTTTTTTTTTAGTTGCAAAGTTTATGTATCACCTCTCTCAGTCTGTTACTTCTTCCCTGCTGGGCTGTTTCAACCACCACACCCTGTCCATTGTATCGGAACTCTTTGTTCTCTGGATGACACATTCCCATTAAACTGGTTTGTCTCATCCCAGGCCAGACAACCTCTCCCTACACAGGGAACACCCAGGATCAGAAAGCTCCCAGACCCTCTCCCCTCTCTGCATTGCCACAGTAGGAGCCAAGAGAAACATGTCTGGGCTTGCCCTGCCCATCCAAGCTGCACAGCCCCTTGTAGGATTTTCCTATGCCTGGTGGCAAGAGGAGCATGGCCAAGGCTGCAGCCAGCCCTGTCCCAATTCCATTGGTTACTGCCCCTGTCTATCCCCAATTCCTGGTTTTCTATTGGTTATTAACCTTGTTTTCTCCTACTGGCTAGCCAAAGTACCTAAGACACTTCCCTTTCCTGAGTTTTCACCCAATCCAGTCCCAGATCTGGCACCTTCCACTGGAGATCTTATAAAACCTGTGTGTATTTCCCAGTAAACCTTTCTTTGCCTGGACTCTCTGGACTGGTCATGTTGTCTCCCTTCTCCTCTCAGATCAGAGGTCAGCAGAGACCTCTCCCTTCTTTCCAACAGGGCACAATCCTGTACAGGGACAGGAGTGAGACTCGATGATCCTTATGAGTCCCTTCCAAATCAGCATATTCTGTGATTCTGTGAAAAATCATATATTACAGACATTTAGTTATTCCTTCATTTGTTGTTCTGTACGGCATATGCAAAAAATCATCATTGCTGAGTTCAGTGCTCCATAGAAACGGAATAAAAATCAAAATTATTTATTTTGTTAAGACTGTGTCACTTTTCTTGGAGAAGAAACAGCTGAACATGAATTGGTTTGGACCTTAAATAGCAAATTGGTGGCAAAAATGGACCTTAGGAACAAAGATTGTGCCTATTCTTGAGATGTTTATAAGACACTAAGTAGATAACAACAGCAATCAAAAAACTGAGAGATAATAAGATTCACATTAATTTACAATGAAACAGATATACCAGTCTCCAGATGTTTGCCAGATGTATTGACACTGTGTGCAAAAGCATAGGCTTCACACGCTGCTTTTCACTTCAGTACAATGTTCATTGTTGTAGTGCTGCTTATTTTCAGAAGAAATAGGACCAGTTAAAAAGATAGAGGGGGAAAAAAGTAAAAGTTAGGCCACCAATGTTTGTACATGCAAGAAAATCAATGGTGATTTAAAAATACGGATGAGCCTAGAAAAATTTATAATGTAAGTCCACTGTGGCAAAACTGTCTGATGCAATTCACAACACAAGAGGAAGCCAGAGACAGCAGAAGGGTAAGAAAATAAAAGCATAATATTAAATAGAGTGAACAAATAGCATGTGAGTAAAAACCATGAATCCAAAGGAATTCAGCTCAATGTAGAGCTTGGTCTTGCACAGTTAGAGACAACTAGACCTAAATTAGGTTTTTGCTTTGCTTACATTGCTGACACATTTTCTCATTTCAGTGAAAATATGTTTCAGACTTATGATTATTTAATATATGTCAGATTTGCATACTCAAGCAAAATGGTTTTTATTACATTATTCGCATATTGAGGGTATTCTGGAAAGTCTCCTAAAGAATTGGCTTAGCTGACTGAAAGGCAGAATATTCACACTGTGAAGAACGTCACCATTAAAAAAGACTGGATTTTCCAAACAGAAATGAAAAATAGAATGTTCCGTACTGCAATTTTTTTCACCCAGTCTATTGTTCCCAGCATTTTTTCCCTTTGTCAGTGTTAGTTAGAAGAACATTCTCTTCTGTCTTCTCTTGTATTCCTGTTGAATAAGTATAGCTTTGTCCGTTGGCTTTCATATTTCTTTGCAGCTAAGGTTTGGGTCGTTTACCGTTCCAGTGCCATTTCTTTCACCTTTGCATTTTGAAAGTAGAAGGGTCCCTGTGATAGTTTTGATCCAGGCCTTCCCTAGTAACCAGGTGTAATTAGGGAAAGGCTCTTCTCCTAGGTATTCCCCACAGATGTCTTCAAACATCTGTACTTGAAGAACATGAATTCCAATATTATTTTAAAAAGTATGGTTAGGAGTCACTTAAGCCAATTAGAAAATATTTCCTTAATCAAATTTACATGCTGATTAACCAGCTTCCTTTCCACAGAGAAGACTGTGACATTCTGTTCCAGCTAAAGCAGCAGAGCTATTTCTTTGCAGTGGAGTTTGTCTCACAGAACTTCACCAGAATCTGAGACAAGGGCATTTTGTGCAGGTAGAAAATTGGCCTTTGTCTTTTAAGGTATTCTACGATGCAGGAAGAGGTTGTGGGTTTTGGTTTTTTCATGAAGAAAGATTTTGCAGTGTATCATAGTGTTTTTCAATTTGTATAGAAATTTTCCATTTTTACAACATTCAGAAACCTGAATTTTAAGTTAAAGAAACTTTGAATTCAGGTCTTAGTGGTGGTTTTAGCTAGGCCTCAGATTGGCAAGCTCAGAGAATCTATGTGGATTGGGAGACAGCTATCACCTGACTAGGTAACCAAGGAAATATTTCATACCAGATGATTCAAACCTGAAGTATAAATACAGGAGTGGGAGGTATTCACTCAGTTCCATCATGACTGAAGTAAAGGCAGGACACACTGCAGCTGTCCTGCTGAAGTGGGCCCTGTTGCTGCTGCAGCTACTTTGCATTTTGTTTGAATTCAGGGAGGTAGAAACATTTTGTTGTTATAATTTTTGTTTCTTGCTGAGTGTCTTTTAAAGTGCTTATAGATCTAGAGCGATAGAATCTGTTTTCAGTGGGAAGTGGGGAGTTATTTCTTGTTATTTCTAACTTGTGTAAGTGTGTGTTCTATTGTAGTTACCCTTAATTTCTCTTTTCTGTATAAATATATATAGTTAGTTTAAACATAAACCTAGTTTGAAGTTTTTTTTTTCCTTTCCTCCCTTTTCTCAGTGGGGGGGGTAGGGAAGTCCTGACATCTGTATTGAGCAGCTGGCAGTTTGCCAGCTCAACCCAAGACAAGGTCTAAAGACTACCTCTGTTTTGGCTGTTCTTCAACACAACACTCTAGATCAGGTGCATAGCATTTCACAATACTTTCAAAAACTCACCTCAGACTTACAATAGATGAAATGCACAAAAGCAGTTCAAATGGATTTGTCTTAAGCTCCCAGCTTCTTGCCCTTTTGCCTCACACAGACCACCACTTAAGGTCTTGGATTTATATTTCTATCTAATTTTTCTTAATTACTATTTAGAGAAGTCTGGACGCAAATTAGAGCATAAAGAATGACCAGTAAATGTCTCAGAAACTGGCTGGATGATGAAAAAACTTAACAAGGAAATCTTGGTTTTATTTTGAATTTCTCTAAACTCATCCTGAGATAATGAAATGTAAATACAACCAGTTAAAGGAGCATGATAACATTACCATAATATGGAAGTCAAGTTAGTCAGTAAAAGGGAAAACAAATTTGGTGTAATCAGAAGAGTCTAGACAAAGAGAGACAGTTACAACCTCATCAGCCCCTGCCAGCTGATGTGCCAGTTATGCCTTATACACTTATTGTTGGCTATCATACTCTGAATCTGTAATAGGTATATGCACTAGCATTTTAAATAATTTTTTTCAACTGCTAAAATATAGAGAAATTGAGATTTCCACAAGCAAACAGGTGTTTGAACAGTTTCCACAACTGTTTCTGTTACACTTCCTTCTCACCACCTGCATTAAACATTTATTTAGACAATTTTAGGTTGATGGGGGTTTTTTTCCTCCTTTCTGCAGGAAGAAAACAGCTTAGATTTAGAATGTAGTGTTTCATTACATGACTTTAAAGAAAAATAAATTACAGAAGTGTCATATCGTGTAACAGCACAATAAACCACTGGTAAATTATTAAGAGCTGGGTAGTAGTTTTTTGTCATTCATTATTAAGTATTAACTGTCTATTCTAATCTCTGTCAGGGATTCTGCATTTTGTTTTATAATGGTGTTTCATTTACTGAGAACTTCTCTGTGACTGAGATTTTAGGGTCTGCCAGCCACACAGATGCTGCTCTTCTGCATCTGTATCTTGTCACAACCTCACTACCTTACACCTCTGAAAGCTATAAATAGGTGATGAGGAAGGCAAGGTTCAGGATCTGTGCCCTTTTGAACCCAAGCTGCAGTGCTGTATGGGGTCTCCTGATATATCATTCCCTCCTCTGTACTTCCAATGATTTTAAAGCTCTTTTTAAATTATTTCACACATTCACTCTCCTTCCCACCCACCCCTCTCCCTTCCCTCCTCCCCCGCTTCTTGGCTCACAATCTAACACAACATAATTCAGTGTGAACTAACATAGCATGTCGGAAAACCGAAAGGGAGCACTTTCTTCACATTAGATATTTGTTATCTATTTGAGCAAAGAAACCAATTCCAAATGTATGTAGACACTGGATTTCTGTCAAAGAATCCTCATTTATCATGCCAAAGCTATTTTATTTCCACATGTGCTGAATAATAAGAATGTAAATTGGCCCTTCATAGTGAGGTGGTTTTTTTTTTTTTTATTTCACACAGAAGCATCAATACCACTTTATTCCTGCTTAATTAGGACCAATTTACCATGCACAGGAAAGAAAATATGTAAACATCTATTTACAATTTAGCATACTTCTTGGCCAGGCACTGAACAGATAAGCTGCCATTGTGAAATAAAAAAGCTGTATGTATAAAAATGGCATTGCATTACGAATCATCTAGTCATATTGTACAAAATGAAGATGTACAAAAATTCAGATTTTAAAGGTCTAATTTCAGGACATGCGCAATTCACGAGTCTTTCGTTTATTTAGGGTTTTTTTTAAATTAATTGTCACAGAACCATATAATACATTTGTACAGCTAAAATTCTGACTCTGATAAATCTTTTAAAAATGTCATGCTTGTGTGATGTTAGAGAACATTATTTGATGTCTTAATGATTAAGTATTTATTGACCATTCATTAATTGTTTTGCATCTACATATTTTTTTCTATGCACAAAGTACTTGGTTCATTTCTGATTAGTGTCATATAGTCCAATATGATTGAAAATAATTAAGGTCTTGGAAACTTTCAACAAATGCTTTTAATGTAGGAAAGTGAAAAATAGAAAATAGTTTAGATAAAGAAGAAAGACAGTAATTTATTTATATTATGATTATAACCAAGTTAATTAGTCTTTGGATTAATCCATTTTTCATCAGAGTTAATCACACAAAGTTTTTCCAGATAACTAAAAACTTCGTTCCACACAGAACCTGAAGAAAATTATCCCAAAAGATCTATCTAAAACATACCCTTAAGAAACTGATTATATGAAAGATTGAGCTGCTTCAACACTCTTTCTTGACTTCTCAACAACTTAGTCTCTCTCTCTTCCTGTTATTAACACAGGCAGACTTTACATTTCTTTGGAAGTTTGTAGATGGGTCATACTTCGAGAAATGCATCAGGCATTCTAATTAGCAGCCATTTCAGTAGTTTATAACGGTTGTCATATATATAAGCAGAGGAATCTCCCAAAAGCCAGATATTTTTCATTAACTTTTAAGGTTCTGGTTTTCTTGGTAGAGTTCTAAAGTTGCCAGGCAGCTTGAACAGTGGTACTGGTTGTTTAATTCCAAGTGCCTACTTGACATTCTGGTAACATGTGCTTCATGAAGAGACCAGACATTGGTTCTACCAAAAACATACTTCTTGTTATATAAGGTTGTTTCTATGAGAGGAAGTTTATTGCTAAAAGATTTCTCTGCAAGAATCGGCTGCAGCTAGGACAGAGTAGTAATTAAATCCACAGTAGCAATAGGAGGGCATGAAGAACCTCCGTGCTTCCAGATTTTCCACTAATAAGCACAGACTTATGGCAAGTGATTCAAGAGCATGCCAGCACTTGTCCTGCCAGTGAGCTGTGATGCCCTAGGTGTGCAGACTAGTAAGAAGGCAACAGGGAATGAGGAACATTAGTGAGGGAGTATTTCTCACATCCCTGCCCCAATCAGTTGGTCTGGTTAGTGTCACCTGAATGCTAACTACAGTTAAGCTACTGCTGTAGTAACAGGGCAAGCTAGCTGTCCAGGAGAAATATGGCTAAGGGAAGTCAAGTTCTAGGAGAGATCTTGCTTTAGGAGCCAAGGACAACACCCACCTTAAATGTTTCTTACTTGAGATTCTCTTCACATGTAGTAAACTTACTCCCAAAATCCTTATCCCAAATGGGCCAGAAACATTGTTTCATTTGGGCAAACCTGTCCTGAGGCCATGAAAGAGGGCAGCATTCACCATGTGTCGTGGTTATCTTACGAGCTATCCCATCTATACCAGTACCAAAAATGTGCTCTGTGTTGGTCTCTGCAGATGAGTCCAGATGGTGTGGAAAGCTCTGGTGCATGTTCATAAATTCTTTAATTCTTGTGGTCCTTGGACTGTGCAAACACCAGAACAGGGACAGATCGAGAGTTAACTGTTGGCTGGAGCTATAGCTGGTGCTGGGACTGACCTGTCACCTAATGATGAAGGGACTGGAGTCCCTGTGCTCAGAAACATTTCCCAACCCTGCTGAGGGAACCGGGGTATATGTAGGCTATGACATATTTGGTCTGCACTGTCCTTCCAAAAAGAACATACTGTCTATTTTGAGAATTGGCAGTAAGGTATTTTTAGCAAAACTGTTTGCTTATGTGACTGTATGAGGCACATGCACACTTTGAACAGTTGCATCTCTTTAAATACCACTTAATTTACACTGAATGACTTCAGTGAATGTTCTTCCATGTGCAAGACTGTAAATAAAGCAAAGAATAAGCAAGACAAATAAACTTTCTTCTAATAAGTTTTCTATGCATTCTATGCTATGCATTCTTCATCCCCGAATGTGAGTGCTAAAATATGTGATGAGAATCAAAGACAAACTTCTTCATTCTTGTCTACGGGAAGAAAAAGTAGAGGGGTTTGTTTTATTTTTAAGCTAACTCTTGGATTTTACTTAATTGCCTGGGTTTGTTTTGTTTGGGTTTTTTAAATTGATCTATTTAAAATATACATTTGTGAACCAATTTATGCACCATTTTTATTGGCATAAACTCAAACTTGTGCCTTGAATTGTTCTGAAACTCACTGTCAGAACTGGGAATCTACCTGGATTCAGGGACACCTGTGCTGGACTAGCAAGTTACTTTTCCATCCATCATCCGTTTGTCCCATTTGTTGTATCTATTAAAAAAGAAGGTGACTTCTTTAGCCAAGAGGGGGTTTTTTATTCACTTTGGAGCATTTTTGAGATGGAAGAGAGGCCTATAAGTGTTCTCATTTAGTTGCTGAAGACAGCTGAGAAATCAGTTCATCTAGTGCTCGAAAAAGCATTGTTTGATTTACTGATGCAGGCACTACCTAATTGCGTGAGCAAAGCAAGCAGGAATTGGCCAGGCACTTTTCTTTTATGGCATCTCTCTATCATAGCATTCAATGCATTTCACAAAGTTATTAAATATACCGAAGATGAAAGGGAAATGCCGGCAGTCTGGCTTAGAGTATACCTAAAAAGTAATATATATATATATATATATACACTAGCACACAAAAAATATTTTAAATTTCCTAGGCTTGATTCATCCAGCTTCAGTGGCTCAGAATATCTCCTTCAGTAACTCACAACTAATGCATTTTTTATTTGTTTTACTGCTCTGTGACACTCACTAAAATAAATACCCAATCACTTTAACAGTCTCCTAACTGTGAGTCCCTACTGCAAGAGCTATTATTTTATAATCTCCAATTCCCAACTTTCAAATACCTTGAAGATACTGAATTGAAAGAGAAGTGAACTGTATTGAACGGTAAAAGACAGATGGGCACGGTAGTCAAACCTAAGAACGGGTAGCTCTAGGCACCTTTCATCAAAGAGACACTTCACTGGAACAATTTAGTCATCCATTCAACACAACCTATTTTAACACTTGGCTTGAAGTCTGTGGGATCTTAGGCACACTTGTAGTGCGGTGTTGCTAATGAGGTACTTACTGCTTTTTTACCTGGGGCTTTATTCTCTAAAAGAGATGCTTCTACCGTTTCCCTTGCAGAGTAACAAAAGAATTGCTCTTGGCAGCAATTAGGAGGTTTGAATACCATTTACATTTTGTTATCTCTCAGGTCACTAAGACACTTGCACAAGACAGTTAAAATTGAAATACTCCTTTGATTCATTTTTTTAAAAATCATATTAACTTCAATCAGAAAATAGATGACACCTGAAGTAGGATCTAGCCTCTGGTCTCATAACAAAATTGTGTCTAATCTTCTGTTAGTCTAGACTAAAAAATCTTCTGTGTGGAGACTTTATCCTTTTTATGTGTCTTTTGTGCAGCTCTGACTGCATGTGGGCTATATGATGGGAAGAAGCCAGTAGCCACGATATGTAGGTGCATCACAGCCTGGATGACTCCTTCACACTTCCCTCCACTCCTTCACAGAGGAAGCACTCCACTAAAACAGTACTGTGAGATGCTCTAACCCATGGACACCTAGGAGCTTCAAGGACAGAACTTTAAATTCAGCCTCAGGATAAGCAAGCATACAGACAAACTGCTATTGAAGAATCTGTCACTTAATTGGTCTCAGCTCTCACTGTGTAAGCAAACGTGTTGAGCTAGGACTAGACACTGCAATCCCCTTCTGATAACATATTTTGAATGGGCAGAACACTATTCTGTAGTCAAGATCAAAACTCTCTGCCACCTTTTTAAAGGTATGCATTGAGTTGATGAGCCCCTGAATGAGGATGTGCATGTGGAATAAGCATGTACAAAATCAGCTGTTGAATCATATCCTTACTGCAAGGCAGAAGCTGATCACCCTGAGATTAGCTCACTTGGTTAAAACTTGGTTGTAATAATGCCCAGGTCATGGGTTCAATCCCCTATGTGGGCCATTGACTTAAGAGTTGGGCTCGATGATCTTTGTGGGTCCCTTCCAACTCCAAATAGTCTGAGATTCATACACCTTAGTTCTAGTATGCTTTCCAAAGACATTTGCAGAACCAACCTTCACGTCTGCAAGGGGTCCCCAGAGAAGGCTAAGAAACAGGCTTTTCTCTGCCACCACCACACCAGGATCTAGAGATAAATGCTAACGGAACAAAAGAAAGAGGTAGGGAGGACAAAAGCATATTTCAGGCTACACTTATTGGTCTTGACTACTTATGGTACAACTGCACATGTTTTGACACCTTGGAATATTGCATTGTTTTCTTCCTCCTAAGATCACGCGTAACAGTGATGAACATAAGAGGAAAACAGTAAACAAGATACAGTAAGTTCAGAAATCTTATCAGAACAGCAAGACAAAAAAAAAAAAAAAAAAAAGGTGAATGTCTTTATCCTGAAAGTGCAATCTGTCATGCTATTCAGGCTACTCCGTGTAAATCCAGAAATGAAGAGCCATTGTGACACAGGAAGCAAAACCAGGATGGATGGGTAAATCAACAACTGAAAAAATATGAGACGTCTAGAAATTGCTTTTTGGTGGGTTTGTTTGTTTGTTTGTTTGTTCTGTGATTGTGTCTTTTTTCCTGATTAAAATGGGGAGTTCACACAACAGATACGGGAAGCAGCAGAAGAATTCAGAACATGCTGCAATGTTGTAACCTGAAATGATACACAAGGGCTAAAATATACTCATCTATTTTCAGAAATTATTTCAGTCCAAGTTGTTTTATTAATATTTAAGGAGAAAAAGTATAGATTTATATAAAATATCATTCTAATTTTATTGCTGTCTTTGTAGACATATTATAAAATGGTTGAACTGTTTGAAGGGTGGAGATGAAGAGCACATAGCTATATATACAATAAACAAAACCAGCATATAATGTTATACAACTTCATTTAGTTTTACTTTCACAATACATATATATGTACTACAGTTTTATGTAGTAATAGAGAATTATATGCATATAGCTAAAGCTAAAATACTTTCATTCCAATTTTAGTATAAAATCACTCTTTCTTACCTACTAAAAGAAAAGTGGTCAAGATCACTCAATTATACAGAGGCCTTGAGAGCAGACTGAATGACAGAATGGTTAAATGCAGATCTCTGCCAGTTCTTTACTTTCTTTATCACTAACGTTGTCTTCACAGTGAAGACGTAAAAGAAGGAAATGTTCTATAAATAAGATGTGAAGTTAAAGATAAGACATACTATCACTTCCCTAATATATACATCAGCATGACTTTGAATAACTCAAGATAGATCTCTCCGAATATTACATAGACATATTTTTCCTCTACCTACCAAAGGTATTAAGATGCAGATATTATTAAGGATATGATTATAGAACTGTTCCTGCTGACTATTCACATGCACAAAAAATTCCAGCATTCTCTGTGTCCATCAGGATGTATGACCATACGGTTGGATCACAATACAGGTTTTGAGAGTCAAAATGGAGCATTGATGTTCAAAGCCCTGACCCCGCTCACTGCTCATGCAAGATACTGCTTTTATTAATAGGAAGCAGGATGTGTGCCTGGAAACCATAATTTAGGAGAAATACAGACTTTGGTTTTTAAAATAATTGTCTGAATTATTAGTAAAAGCAGCTTTTTCCTCTGTATGTCTTCCATCAAGTGGAAGACTGGGAAGTCTTTTGGCAGAACACAGCAAAGTAGGATGTCCTAATGCAAGGCTGAGCATGGGACTGGGGAAATATAAAGGGAGGGAAATAAAGAAAAAGGCTGGTAAAAAGCACAAGTAAAAAAAAAAAAAAAAAAAAAAAAAAAGGCAGGAAGGAGCACCAGCAAAGCTGCAGGCATGGAGCAGTTGGGCAAAGCTGAGGGGCAAGAGGAAGTGTCTCACACTTGCCAGGGAGAACAAGAGGAAAACTCTGTAGGAATTAGCCTATGGCTTTACTGAAGAGAGAAGGTTTCAGCAAGGTGTGTAACTATGTATGTGCCTGGATATGTGTCAGGGTAGGTGTCTAGATCCATAGACAAAAATATCAGGATGCTGAGCATGGATATAAAGTGTTTAAACTGAAGAACAAGGGAGGGGGATCAGATTATTTCCAGGCTCTGCATAGGGGAAATTAAGTCAAACTGGCTGAAAAACTGTACAGACAGGGTGTTCAAGAATTACAAGCATGAAAATATGGAATTATCACAACAGACAAATATTACATGTTCCTACTTAATCCTTTGGACTTGATCAGTTGAACAAATGTGCCTAAGGTTCACAACTGTAATTTTCTCTACTTTTCTGAGTTGAATCTAAACTATTTCTGAACTTCTGAATGGAACTTTTAGAATAGAATTTTATCTTTTCAGAGCAAAATTTACAGTTTTAGACTCTATTCTGAATAAGAAAAATATTTTCTATTGAACATTTACTTTCTTCTTTGAAGTCTAACTTCAACTCAAAACACATCTGTTTCAAAGATGCAGCAGCAGCTTGTGTTCAAATGAAAACACACATACATCATTTTTTAGCACAGATTTGAGGATCTTTAGGGTTTTAAGGCCTCAGTATTTAAAATAACTTCAAGACTGTGATATCTACAGACAAACCTTATGGTGTTTTGGTTCTCTCTACTTTTGTTGATTTTTGTTTGGTGTTTTATTTTTTACCTAGTCTTTTAGCTCAGCAGTAGGCATACTTATTTTAGAAAGCCTGATCTAGCTAAGCTGGAGTTTTAAAGGAGACAAAGACTTTGAGAAAGCCAAGTTGGTGATGTTTGAATGCGAGTGGTCACTAGTAGTCAGGTAAGTCATGCCATGCATGGAGCATTGACTATAGCCTGCTAAGATCAAAGTTGTGGAAGACCTGTGTGGAAATTTCAAGAAACCGAAATAGGAAAGGGTTATGACCTTAACACTGAGAGTGTCCAGGTCAAGAAGTGTAGTTAAAAATACTTATTTCTAGCCCCAAAGGTATTTTTTCAGAACTCTAGTAGAGGAAAGGAAGGAATCACCATGTAGAAATGAGAAACAATAAATTATAGTTAATAGATCCGGAAATACAGGATTACAGAATAGTGTTGAAGGGCAATGTAAAAGCTGAATTGGGAAAAAGCCATTGCCCCTACAAGCACTGCAGCTCATACATTACCCTGTGCAGTTGGCAAGCTGTTACTACACGGTCTAACCTTATTGAGTTTTACACTTCAATTTTAAGGCATCAAGAGATTTCGCCCACATGAACCCTTGTAAAGCCATTGGTTCTTTGATACCTTGAGTTCACATCCAGAGGAAAACTACACATTTTTTGCTAAGAGATTTCTTTTAATTTGGGGATAAATTAGGCGTTTTGGCAAAAAGGGTTTTACAAAGATAACATGCAACTTCACAAAATCATTATAAGAGATTATCAGAACTAACAAGCATTGCTATAGAAAGCCTTCATCACACTCAGTAAACACAAACTCCAAGCAATTTAAGTGATGTAGCCACAACTTACAGAAAATAAGTGTTTAAGTTACCCACAACAGCATGAAAAGAATAAAGGAAGATTAAGAGAAGAAAGAATAAAGAGAAAAAAAGAGGAGTTACCACTTAGAAGGTCACATGTTGATGGCTTCAAGAAGAATAGGCTAGAGCCCACAGTGCCCCTTTATCTGCTCTGGTCTCTATGCCCAAAGCCCCCATGCGGGGTCTCTGACCCACTGGCCACCTTGGGGTCCCAGGCCAGGGTGAGGGGCCGTGTTCTCACTGTCCCTGCCAAACTGAGCTGGGTCAGGGGCTCCAGGAGCTGTGGACTGTTGTAGTTTTCCAGGGCTGTTTGTGACTGGCAGCTGCTCTGGTTGCTTCCCCGTGTGGGCTCCAGGGGCTGCCATGAGGGACACAACACCACCCCACCTCTGTGAGGTTTGACCCATCCCTGCCCCCTCCACACACACACACGCACCTCCACAAGATGGTTCTGACCCAATAATCGCTGATCTGGACTCTAACACAAGTGGGAAGCTTGCAAGTCTGGTTTCATAAGACAAGTTTCTTAGAAATGCTATGACTTCTTTCCAGAAGAAAATTAAGGTTACCAAAAACATTTCTACTAGCCCACAATTCCTTGACACAGCCATGACTCAAAGAAATATCCCTAATACATAAAATGCACTGAAATATATATTGCATACATTGAAAAGTATTGCCAATATGCTCTACTTATCAGACTATTACTAGTTGAGGATGTAGTGATTAATTTGGCTTAATGTAGACCTCTGTAGAGCAGTCACTGTTAGAATACGACTGAAATCCTGAAGGTGGGAACACCACTTAAGGCGTTTTGACTTTGTGATCTCTCTGGTGTTAGTGGGTTTTTTAACAAACATAGGCACAAAAAGCCACTCACAATTTGTTGAGTGTTAACCAAACAGTGCAAAGGAGACAGTCCTGTAATGAGACAGCTTGAGGCCCTGAGTTCTGCTGTATGCTTTTCTTTTCCAGCTGGAATGTAAACAGTATGTCAGACTTGTTCTGGTTTTCTTCACACAGGTCATTTCAACCACATAATGATTCATATACACCAGTTCTAGCACCAACCTTGTCTAATGACACTATTTATATCACTTAATCAGGAAATCCACCTTACCTAAGTGCTTGGTTAAAACAGGTAGAGATTTTGAATACTCAGGGTTTGTTAAAGAATAGCTATCAAACACTTTGGAGAGCATTTTGCAGCAGTCAGGCAGTATTCTGCACTCAATATCCAATTCAAGAAAATGTTGGTTGATTCATAGAGGTTTCTCAGAGAGAAAAAGCAGAACACTTTCTGATAAGTGCATAAGAATGTTTATTTAAGAGCCCTGAGTTACAAAAGATGCACATTTCTCTAGCTCATTTCATCCACAAATGCTCCACCATTGACCTACCTAGGCTGTTAACCAACAAACTCACAGTACCTGGAATGTCATTAAATTGGTGGTAACCCACTTTGACTCTGCTTACGTTTGATTTCTTCCTGAGACTATTGAGAGTCTGAGAGCAACTTTCCTTTTAATGTTTGTTTTTCATATACATACAAGCTCAGTCCTTCAATCTCCCTTCTGCATCCTGATATTTCCTTGGTAACAAATGTTTCTGTCTGTTTCAAAAAATTCAGCCTGTGTTCTTGGAAGTAGAAAGAGTACATAGATTCATCCTTAGTGAAGTGTTTTCTCTGAGTATTTCAATTTAATAACGCAGTCAATTGAAACTCATGCCTTTGAAAATGTAAATAAGATCACTGGCACCTGAAATAAACTCCTTGAGTCTTTCATTATTTTAAAGGACTCATTTTCTTTCAAGAAATTTGACTGAAATTTGTGCTGCAGTACGTGAATTCACAGCCCCAGCCAATTAAGTGAAAAGTAAAAGCCTAAGACCCTCTCCAAATTTTTGTCTTCACTTTTTTCCACCCTTTTCCTTTCTGTCCCCACTCCATACATATCTTGCTATTGTAATAAATCATAAATATCTCTTACATCATTGTGCAGAGCAAGATGATAATTTATTTCCCCTCTAAGTATTTAAATAAAACAGCCAGAATATTTGTTAATTAAAAAAAATTGTTAATTAAAAAACAATTATTAAAAAATAAAGACTTCATGCTCTATTTCAAGCATTATTGAATCCAAATACTTTAAAAGTGCAAGATGACTTTAAATTTATGGTGGCTTATTTATACTATGAAAATTGTGTATTTTCTGTTTTTTCTTTTCACAGCAATATGTTTCTCCCCTCCCCTTCATCAAATAACTTTCAACACACTTTCAAATAAAAAAGGGAGGTTGTGTTTAACTGCACAAACAATCAAACAATAAATACTAAATTTGAACAAAAATGCAACAAAATACTCAGAGTAAAGTTCAAAGAGAAATTGTGTCTTTTGGGGCTTGAATATCTTACGGTTTTCATAAGCTATAGTAGAGTGACTTTGAATTCCCCCTTCTGCATGAGAAAATTTGAACCATAATGTCTCATCTCTACCAAGAAAGTCCTAAATATATCCAGTGTCACCCAGATGCATAATACAATTTTCCCCACCTCTTCTTACTTATGCCCCTGTACATGGCTTCATTTTCTGCAATTGGGAATTCACTTGAAGCTGGTCAACTGTGCCTTAATTGATGAGTCGTTGTGACTAAAGTCTGTATTACATATTCACTGATCATCAAAGGTAGTGAGTTGAAATATGTACTTCACTGAGAAATATTTTTCTACTTAAGAAAGCACTTCTTCTTCTCTTAGTTCACTGAGTTTATTCTTTTCACGTGCTCCCTTTGCATGTACCTTAGCTTGGCAACCTGACGGTGATCTTCAGTAATGATACTCACTTACTTAAATTTCCTCAAGCAGCAAATTTATTCACGGGTTTTTAAGCTGTGTCTGTGTGGGGAGGTGGGGTGTGTGTGTGGGTGTGGGTGTGTGTGGGGGTGCGTGTGTGGATGTGGAGGGGGGGGGGGGTGTGAAATCAGCACTGCAGTATGTCTGTGTCCACTTATTGGACAGTACTGGTGAGAAATATACATCCTGCTTATAAGGAATGAAAATTCATAATGTTTCTCAAAAGATAGGTTAAACTGATAGCTTTTTATTGGAGCTTTTTATTGTTCCCTCTGAACTAATTCAAGTGTAAAGTTCCACAGCTCAAGTCAGGGCTCAGTCACCTTAGTTACTTGTAGGTCAATTTGTCATTATGCAGTCTTACCAAGAGAAAAAATACTTCTGTAATGTTTCTCCATCTAAGAGTGATTACACAACAGTATCTAGTGAGATAAGTTCTCACCATGACTTACAGACATCCAGCCCAGTGCTAAAGGAGACAGTCCTCTGGCCCCTGGATTTCACCACCACCTTTATTAGCTATCTAGTAATTATTTTGCTGCAACTATCCATTTCCTAATTTGCTCTCTCCTTCACATTTCCTTCTGAAGGTCTCAGGAGAGTTCTATATTTTTGAGGCAGACAGAATCACAGAACACAGAATATTTTGAGTTGGAAGGGACCCACAAAGATCATTAAGTCCGGAAAGTCCTATGTCTTCTCTAAACTCTTGAAAAATTTCTTGTAAAGCTGTGTCATTGTCTCCCTGTAACATCTTCTTTGCAGAGCATTTTGTTACTCAGTTCTGATCCTAGAGTGCTGGAACAGGTAGCCCAGAGAGGCTGTGAAGTCTTGCTCACTGGAGATACTCAAGAACCATCTGGACACAATCCTCTGCAATGTACTCTAGGATGACCCTGCTTGAGCAGGGAGGTTGGACCAGATAATCTGGTGTGGTCCCTTTCAACCTCACCAATTCTGGAAGCCTGTGATTCTGTGAAATCAATTAATGACATAGAAAGCAGCACACCTATCTTGTTTGTTTGTTTATTTTGTGATTTCTTTATATAAAACCATTAACAAATATCGTGTATACTCCATATCCCCTTTTCTGTAGCTTTTCTCAAATATGCTTCACAAAATTGAAATAAGTCATTCACTAATCAGTACATGTCATCTTTGCTGTGTATGTTTGACTATTGCTTTCCCTCTGTCAAAGCTCTTTCCATGGGATCTTGCTGACTCAATGGGCAAAAACTCCAGATCACTAAACAGAGAAATTAGACAAAGTAAAGTGAATCTGGATGATCTCTGGAAAGTGGTGTATTCCAGCTGACCCAGGTCTGTACAGGCTTTGTATAACCCTTCCTGCCTACAGACTGAAGCTATTCATGAGCCCACTCTGTGGAATGGCTTTCCCCAGGAAAAGTCTGCTGTTCAATAGGCTTTTGCGTATTCTGCAAGCATTTCAGAAATATGCCAGAGGACGGATTGTTACTAGATACACTGAAAAAATTGCCAGCGCATGTGACTGAAAAAGTCTTAATCGAGCTCTGAAGTGTATTTTACATTAGAGAAATTCTTGGCTTGAATTAGTGTGTAGTGAAAGCAACCTTGGGAACTGGAGTAACCTCATCAAGAACTATGTGCCTGTCCCACAAAGCCTGATCCTGACACTACCCAAAAATTGTCATATGATTCAAAGATGTTTTTCACTGCAAGTAGGAATGGCCCTTTTTTTTGTGGAAATTACATGGTAATCTGAATTTATTTTATGGCTTGGTACCAAATCCCATACTTTCAGCCTGTTAAAATTCCCCATCTATAAAGGAGAATTCCTTTTTTTCTGTTCCCTTCCATTCACCTACCCCCCAATTTAGAGCATGAGGTTCCTGGATTGCTTGAAAACACAAAATTGAGAATAATAGATACTAATAATAGTTTTTACTCAAAGGATTCCATCAGGTGTTATCTTTGTGTGGGGGCTTTGTAAAACCTCTTTAGCATAGGACACCTATCACATTGCATACCTCCACGCTATATTTTCAGCCTTCTTACCAAGGCAGAATGCATTATGGCTAGCAATGGCTGCAAATTTTTATGTTGAATTGTTCCTTTTCTGCAATATAGTTTACACTGCTCTTTAATAATCTGGGCTGACTTTTAAGAAAATACAGAGGCAGAGCAATAGCAAAAGCCATGTCACTACAGAGCTCAATAACATCATTATCTATTCAGCTACCTTTCAAGCTTATTTCCTCTATTTTTATGATCACTCTATATATTTTCTGCTTAAAAATAGAGCTTCCCAGCACCACTGTGTTACACTTTTACAAGTAGAACAGCACAAAGGAACTGGAATAATTCCTGCTGCTATGGCTTTGTTTCTATTTCCTTTACCTAATGAAAATTTTCAGTTGGAATTTAGGAACATAGCAAGAAAAAAAAAAACAGAGAAATTGTACTGCCTGAGCCAGTTTAAATGAGTAGATATTACTGTGAGTACAGAAATAGTACTTTAGCAAAGTTTCTCTTAATGGCCAAGACTTTACACACCATTTAAGCCACTGTTCCATTTTGAAGTTCAATTAAACAAAGGTTTGCACATCCTTACTCATATATGTGAGATCAGACTAATACACTGTTGTGTTTGCAGCTTTTGTTGATAAAGAACTGTGCAGGGACCAGCAGTTTCAGAATGCAATAGCACGTTTTATCACTTGAAGTAATCAGAACGTATTTTGTCAGTATTGAAGTATTTGTTTCTTGTGTTAAACATCATATCGATTACAAGACTGCACCTCTCATGCAAATGACTTTTAATACTTTGATCTTTTCAGACTCAAAAGGCCTTACTCCTTTTTTCCTCAGCCGTGCTCTGCTGAATTTCATGCCAATCCCATCTCTCCACCTCATAGTTCAATTTAGGAAATTTAGATGCCTTAATTTAGATTTTTTGGGGTTTTTTTTTTTGTTTGTTTGTTTGTTTGGGGTTTTTTTGTCCATCAAAGCCAAACATTTGAACAGAAAGGACATCTGAGAACTTGGGGCACAAAAAAAAACCCCCATAACTTTATTACTATTCACACTGAGTAGTGCCACAATGACAATATGAGCTCTTAGCTGCATTAGTCTGTTCTGGTGTGTAGCTGAGCACAATCAGTAAACTCCAGACAGGTTTAATTCTTCCTGTTCCACAGACACCAGATGCTGGACTGAGATGATATTGTTAAGAGAAAAAAAATTGCTTCGACACTCTGAAGACAGTCTCTGTTTCCTTAAAGTTCTTTGCACTGCGCAGGCAGTTTAAGTACGGCTGTACCGATACCAGCTCTTTCTTTAAAGAAACTGCTGCATCCATAATGTGGCACTCATCTGAAAGCAGTAGAACAGGTAAGGGTATTGGTTTGGATTTGTATTACTGTTGTTGCTTTATTTCCATAATTTGGAGTCAAAGTCCTTTCTCTCCTAGTGCTTTCAATATACATCCTTTTTCTAATAAACTGTGCAGCTGCATGTAAGTATTGGCAGATTGCAAAATACAAAGCTTAGAACCTACAAAAGAAAGCAAGACATAAAGGGAAAAAAACCTCAAACACAGAAAACATGGAACTGTGTTTTTCTATCCATTTGCCAGATGTGATAACTTAAATAAGAACTGAAATAAAGGATTTCATTGTTCTTTGGGCTTCGGTGGTCTATTGTTAGATTATTTTTTTCTTTGATTGTCTTCTTTTTAAATTTTTCTTTAAGCTTAAAGACTTTAGTCCTTGAAATGCTGTCTCAGTGTTGCTTTATATGATACAATAGGCAGGTAGGTGAGATGGAGAGATTGTGATGGGAGGAAGGTGAAGACAAATCTATCAATGATGGTAATTCTGCACACATATTAGGTAGAAGTTGACTAGTGAAATTCCATCTCAAATATTGATATAAACCAAAATTATTGAGAAACTGAATACAGATGTTAAATTATAGAGAAATCAATTTTCAAAGACAGTAACCTGGACTTTACAATCAAGCATGGAATTCTGGTATTTAAAAAATTAAAGCAAGGCACATTCTGTCTGAAAAAGGCTTAACTGTCACCGGCAACAGATAACATCACTTCAGTTTCCCCTCCAAAATATCAATGTATATACATAAAACATAAATTTCCACTTTTAAAAGTGGTGATGGTTTAAAAGCGGGGACATAAACCAAGGACTTTTTTAAGATTTCTCTTACCAATTGCCTTTGCAGTAGTCCAGTACTGTATTTCACTAGAAAAACATTCACCAGAGAGCTCCAAGGTCAATTCCTAGCTCATGACACCTCATGATACCCACTAGGGTATTTGTCACTAGGGATGGCTCAGGAAGTTAACATTAAAATTAATAAATCACTGTCCTAACTGGAAAAAACAAATATTCCTTTCATATACAATCCTACTTACACTTGGGTAACTAACTTAAAACAAGTCTTAATTAAAAACTTTTTTTCTTATGGAGGAACTCAATAGAAATACTTCATCTACAACAGAAAACTATTCATAGATTACACATTTTAGAAAGATTTTCTTGAAATATACTGGATATTAAGATAAAGAACATAAATTAAAATTTCTGTTCCCATCCCATTGCTTTTTATTTATTCATAAATTTATAGGGGGTATAGACTATATTACACATGACTAGAGTAGCAGAAGGAAACCACCATAAAATCACAAATGTTCTAATGGAACAAACTATCCTATTTGAAGAATCTTTTTTTTTTTTTTTTTTTTTTTTTTTTTTTTTTTTTTTTTTAATATCAAGAGACCGGTCTGCCACACAAGTATTCCCAAATGAATCTGTGATATCATGCCCTTGTGTAAACAGAAATGAAAAGTGAAAAATTAGATTTTCAAAATCATCAGATTAATATTTATCTGTATTTATGGCTATAAGAATTCACTCAGAAATACTCAGCTTCTTTTGTGTCATGAAGCTTAGGTAGTATAGAGTTATATGGGAATTCAGAAGGGTTAAAATCAAGATAATCTTTCAGTTGATTCAAATTCCTTATTTATTCCCCTGAATAAAGTGCTAAGTCTTTGCAATGCTTCATCAGAGATAAGACATCTGATCTCAGACTAAGTATGTAACTAGAGTCTGTTGAGTGTTTTCCAACACAGGAAATTATGTCCTTGACTTGAATGAACTCCGATTTAAGGACTCTTGATCTAATATTCCTGGGTGGAATCTTTCTTATGTGTCACCTGAGAGCCCTATCATTGCCTCAGACATTTAGTGTGTGCATTTGATATTTTTCTAGTTTTCTGCTTTGATGGGACTTAATTTGATCCTATTTCAGAATTACATATATTCTTAAATCTTAAAAAAAAACAAAAAAAAACCAAAAACAAAAACAAAAAACCAAAAAAGAAAAACAAACCAAAACCCCCAACCAACCAACCAACAAACAAACAAACAAACAAAAAACCACAAAAAAAAAAAAAAACCAAACACAAAGCAGAATGGAAAATGGAGCTTTACTCATGCTAAAAATATTAAAACTGCAGCATTGACCAAATGCAACCTTACTCCAGTCTGACTTCCTGATAACTATCCAGGGCAAGAGAAAGACAGTGATTTCTGCTTTGTTTGACTATTTCTTTTATCATAATTTCCTCTTACTAACTTTTGTGTTTGTTCAGTGCCCACTGAAATTACATGAGTCAATTTGCTTCTGTAAGTAGAATGAAATCACTTATCTTCATTAAAAATTCCAGCCATTTCTTTTTTGTCCAACAAGAATCACTTTTCTACTTAATTAGCAAAGACAAAACTGTTTGAAAAGGAACAAAAAAGGTCAAGAATGAAAGATATTCTTGAGTTAAAGAAAAAGCTGCTCAGATTCAAATTCTTTTGAAAGTACATCTGACTTGAACTTTGATTATTTAAAAATCACTCAGTTGATGTCTCCACTATGTCCTTGTTACACCACTGACTTAAATAACATTCCACAGATATAATTAAGAATCATATAATTAACCAGGTTGGAAAAGACCTCTGAGATCATCAAGTCTAACCTTTGATCCACATTTGGCCTGAGGAATATAGGTCAGTAGAGATTTTTCTTTTCAATGAAACTTTAGGGTTTTATTTATTTTTAATCTATTCCAAGAGACATATATTCAAGACTTAAATATTAGATATTTAATTCTGTTGATAAGCAGGTGTCTTTAAATGACAACATTCAGTTGTGTGAGATATTCCTTTCATATTTTTCTGCTCATGAGTTTTGAATTGTGGTGGACCATCTGCCATCTGGGAAATCCCACTGCTGTTTGCAGCAGCACTGCAAATTCTATTGGTGTTTGTGAAATAAAATAACTTAATTTAGGGAGCACGGTGAAATCTTTGTGCAACACTTCAAAATTACTTAAATTAATAAATCAAGCAGTACAAGGCATTTGTCTTTCTTTGAGAATCCCAGATCATTCTCTATGAATTAATTGTTATTTAAAGTGTTTCTGTGAAGCTGTTACCTATATTATGCCCCCACAAATGGTGGAAATAGGACTCAGGCTAATCTAAATTACTTGCAGCATTAATATTTTCATTTCTTTCTGAAACAGCCTAAATGCCTTTCCAGCCTAAAATGCCATTTTCTTGGCCTTGTGGTATCTTTGCTGGTATGCGACCACAGGAAGAACTTCACAGGCTCAAGCAAATTTCAAAATTAGAATTCTAAAATTCTACTCAGTTCATTAGTTATGGTCTCTCTGGAGGAAAAAGCACTCTTTCACAACTCTTGTACATGGTCATAGAGACTCAATGGGAATTGAATTCTGTTGCATCTTAAAAAGTTACCACTACAAGTGCATCATGTATTGATCATGAAACTATAGTTCTGACTATAAACTGAAAATTACCAGACCTCTCCTTTATAAAAAGCCTACTAACACTACAAATAAACTAGGAAACCTAACCAATCAATATCCTGTATAATCCTACCAGTGGAAGAATATTTATCTCTATGGTAAATTATGATTACCTGAGATGCGACCTGAATTAAAAAACTAATAAACCTTGCTTGGGATGACAAATAAAAAAAATTTATTTTATACTATTTTTTAAAAAATAAATGCTTCCCAAATGGCAATACCATTCTCATTTCTCAGTGCCTTCAAAGATTAAATTATAACACTTGCTATAATTCTGTAATACATTTGCACATTTCGCATACCTTACATTTCATTATGATACATTTAAAAATATAATTATTCCCATTTGCTTTCTCTAGGCCACAAATAAAATGTAGTCTTAGTAGGGGAAAATGGCAGAGAATTAGTGCAAAGATTAATTTTTATGATGGTGGACTATTCTTTATAGATGGATGAAGGATTCCTCCTCATAGTATTTGCATTTCATAGAGGGCTCATTTTGCTTTGTGTAAAATCATTTTATGTTATTATACACATAGAAAAATGCTTATCAATCTTTTATACTGCATTTAAAAAAGGACCTTTCCCCTCTAAAAATTACTGCCTTCAGTAGTTTTTTTTTTTAAAAAAAACAATCATTAGAAAAGTACAATACTATGCCAATTTGGACATATTTCAAATCGAACACCATTGTATAGTGTCACATTTCATTTCATACTTTGAAATTATAACTTGATTAACATCATTACACTAAAGTTTTCCTATTGTTTAGCTAATGCATTTAACACAGAAGTAGATCAGGAACAATGGGTAGCATATGTATGACAGCTGTATTTTGCATCCCATGGATAAAATTTGCATAAGTGTGGGAGTTAGCAAAGTCATGCAGCAGACCAAAACTAAATAAATGTAATCTTAAAATACAAAGCTCTACATAAACTATTAATATTGGAAATGGAATTTTGACATTTATTATTTAAAGGCTTCTGATTGAAATATTCTTGAATTCTTTCCCTCCTGTACATTTACAAAGTACAATTGTACAACTTTTTCATAAAGTTTCTTCATGATGAATTGGTAACTGCTAGAGGAGTTTTTACCACAGTAATCCCAAGTTGCTGAAAGCTCTTCTGATGATGTGATACAGATTTGAGGGGGCAAATTAAAATCTCTTGACCTGTTAATGACTGTTCCCAAGAAAAACTCCTTCAACAAGAGACAGAATGACAAGAGCGATTGCCCATTTTGAATTAATATTAAGGATTGCCTCTTCTTAATACTATCAGAGGATTCTCAGAGGGAAAGATCAGATAACCTCTCACGATTTTCACTGTTCTGCCCCACCCACACCACTTCAAAGTAAGCACCACAGCACTGCCAAAGAGAATAGCATGGCATCAATGTGTTGTTGTGTGTGCTTGTTGAGGCCATTTCAGAAGTAATTCTCAGGTTTTGGGAATTAGGATAGCTCAGAAGAATCCATAACACACCGTAAACCCACTGTATTTGTCTATTGTGTCTGGCACTAGAGAAACCTTTTTTTATCACTAATGACATGAGTTTACCTGAGTCTACTTCATAAGGTGAAGAATACATAGTCCCATCAGAACTGATGTTATTTTTACACTAACAGTGCTTAGTAAAATGCAATCCAGGTACAGCAATTTAGTAAATTATTGGTTGAAGTCTAAAAAACATACACTGTCTCAGTGTGGTTAACTAATTTGTGCAACCACACAAACATGAACTTTCAGCTCACTTAGGAATGTTTTGTGTACTGCAGCAAATGAGAAAAAAAAGGAGTGAAGTCTCTTTATGGGTTTTGTTTCTGTGGTTCAGACTCTGTCCTCTCTAACCTGAGTATGTATTTTGGACAGAACATAATCTCCAATAAAATCACAAATCCAAAAGAAGGAGAGAAAATATGTAACGGACCCTGAGCATTGCTAGAGAGGAACAAGACTTACGACAATACCTCAAAACATTTTCCAACTTAGAGATATTCATACATGTTAATATTTTTACTGGAATTGTCATTTGGCTTTAATTAAACTCACCTGAATGATAAATGAAATGCTAGAGGAAATGTGAGATTACTCATCATGTCACTCTCCTAAAGCTTCTGCTAAATAGTGATATTTATCAAATTAGCATTTAAACTAAGTACAGAGAGAGAAAGGTGATGCCACAGGGGTTTTTGATTTTTTGGGTTTTTTATATTTTTATATTTTATATTTTAGAAGTACTGTAACTGTAGCAAAGTGTAGATTTAAGTATAGTAGCATTTCTAACAGTTTAAGTTCAATGTTTAAGGATTGTAACCTCTATCCCATAACAATGCCTTAAATTTTTTTAGCTATTTAGTCATTTCCAAGGAAGAAGGCTGAAGAATATCAGAAGGCCTGCCACACGAGACATAAACAGGGGCAGAGTGACCCAGAAGTCAGAACTTTGGAAAAGCTCCAGGAGTCCTACTTGTGATGAGGAAAACAAAGATGAGGAACAAAGGGTCCCAAATCTCCCCCAGACTCAAATCAAAGGAGTTGGGCCTGGGGCAGGACAGGGCTGGACTGAGAGATGTGTACAGTGGGGTTGGGATGGACATTATTATAAAAACCATGGAAATTAGAGTTTGGGCACGTGTGTTGATATGTATTGCTGCATGAGCCTGGGGGCTCATTAAAGCCACTGCTCTCTTATCTCCTACTAAAACTGGCTTGGAGTCTTTTTTCACAAACTTAACAGGCAACAAAGGAAAGGTTTGACTTTTTCAAGAAATCCTAGGTTTAACTAACTTTAAATATGCCAAAACAGAAATCTTATTTAGATTCACCTTGTGCCTCCTATGATGATTTGCCTCTTGATACACAAAATTGATATTTGTTTTTAGTATTTTCTCAGTGTAACTTCTCTGAAAATTAACTTATTCCTCTAGTAATATTGGGATACTTATTAAACTTGAAAAATCTTGTCTTTTTGGACAGAGGTGGCAGCTTACTGAGACTTTCATGACTCTGTGGGGTAATTGTGTCAAAGTGTTGGCAGCACGGGGGCTGCAGCAGTGGTTCATGCAAGAAGAGGCCAAGACCTGCCCTGAACTGCACACAGCCAGTTCCAGCAAAGTTCCAGCTGGTCCAAGCTGGCTCCAGTGGACCTACCACAATGTACTGCTTGCCCTTCAGCAAGACAGTGGCATCTCTGGGAAGAGTATTTAAGAAAGGGCAAAACACTGCACAGACATCAAGATGAGGAGGGTGACAAGGTGCTCCAAGTACTGAAGCAGGGACTTCTCTGCAGACTGTGGTGAGCCCAGGTGAAAAAGTGTGAGGAGCAAGGAGTAGCAGAGAGGAATCATTATGGACTGTCTACAGCAGCCCATTCTCCATCCCACCTGTGCTACCTGAGAGTGGGAGGTAGAGGAGCAAGAATGAAGAAGTGAATTTGAGCCTGGGAAAAGGGAGTGGGAAGGAGGTGTTTTCTCTTTGGTTCTCACCATCCAAATCCATTTTATTTGGCAATAAATTAAATTAATTTTCCCCATATCTAGCCTCTTTTGGCCTTGACAGTACTTGGTAAGTGATCATTATCTTGACCCATGAGATTTTTTATGGGTTTCTTTTCCCTCTCTATCCCATTGAGAAAGGGGATCAAGTGAGTGTCTGGGTGGGTGTCTGGCAGGAATCAAGGTCAACCCACCATGACACCTAAGTTATATAGCCCATTTTTGAAAAATATGATCTTTTATTTATCTCAAGAAAAGTGTGTGCTCAGTAAAAAGGGTAAAGTAAAGCACTTACAGCTAGTGAGTAACATATCGGTGCAGCAGTTAACTGGGTAAAATAGAAAGTGTTTTTCAGACATTTATTTTGTCATAATCACTGGTCACAGCTTTTAATTACAGTACTGCATGCCAGCTATGTCACATGACTGTTTCTATTATTTATAATGTAGGCTGAATATTGCTTACCAACTAAGCGACTACATATATTTGATGGACATGCTCCTGAAGCTTTACCATAGTCTGCTGATAAGAAAATTTTTTAAACAGAATTCCAGAAAGTGCTATGAGGATCTGTTCAGCAAAACTTCTCAGAGAAATAGCTGGTAAAAAATTTTGACATGGGCTAAGTCAGGAGTTACGTCCTACACTTGTTCTGAAGGATTGTAAAAGTATTTTTGCTAACATAAATACAAGTAATCAAGAGATAGCCACCTTTCCATTTGGGACAAATTGATGACCTGTTACAGGTAAAACTAAGTTTGGTCAAGAAGAATCTTGATTATAACTGAGAATTACATCCTACATTTGACTCTTGGATTTTAAGTGTATTTTCCTGTGGCAATGTTAAATCCATATTTTGAAAAGTATGACAATAATTTTCCCTACACAGTTTTGTTCATAGTTTGACTTCATAAAATATGTTGCATAAAACATCTCTGCAGTGTCATTTAAAGTCTTCTGTAAGAATGCCTTGGAAGATGAGTACTAGGAGAATGGCAGCCCAGTGACAAAAATGTTGATTGGCTGACCTTGCAACTTAGTAGCCTAAAAGCTGGTGTCCAATTTATTGCTTCAAAATTTTGTATCAGTGGTACATATGCCACCTCAACAATGGTTAAAATTGAAAACAGGTTTAGAAAATATACTTTTGTCTTCAGAAACCCATGCACAGTTAAGCAGTTGCTTCAACACTCATGCTGGTACTCAGCTGCATTTTTCTTCCCTTGTATCACCAAGAAGTCCATTTTATAAATAACTATGTAAATACTCCTCCTTAGAATATTTCAGTTGGAAATTAACTACAATGATCATGTAGTCCAAATATATATTTTTGTTTCAACCTGTCAGAAGAACTGTTGCTTCTTATTGCCAGGTTCCACTTTGTAAGCCTGAATCATACTGATGAATGCTAAACTTTAAGTTTGAAAGAAAGGGTTAATATAGATTTATTTTTTGCATTTGTGGAAAAGTGGAAAATATTTTAGCATCTTCACTTTTTAACTTTATCATCAAAATAAAGTTTGAAATAAATTGATGAGTATTTGTCACATTAATGTGTTCCCCCTCTATCATTTTCCCCCAAAAGCATGAAACTTGAAACAGATGTCCTGATTCTTTATTTTAAATCAGAACTTCTCACTTCTATCGACCATGTCAGCTTAGAAAGTTCCAACACAGGTTTTGCGTGGGCAGCTCTTGCATTTAGACATGTAAGCAGAATTCATGAAGCCAGTATTCTCATTTACTTAACAAAAGATACAGCCAAGAATCCATCAATATTGTATGTATGACAGGCAGCTTTGAGCCATCCCATGCCTAGATATTTGCTTTGACATTTCTTAATAAAAATCTTTCCTATGAAAACTCCATGACATTTAAGAGGACGATGCTCAGAATTTTTTGCCAGGCCAACAAAACATTATGCCACAAACACCATCCCAATCACTGTCAAAAGTAGACTCCACTTTCAATTCCATCATCCTCCCGTATGCTAAAAAATCATTTGTTTATACTCAGAAGATATTGCTACAGTAGCTGATATTTGGCCATTTGGCTTAAGACAATTCCTTAATGGACTACATTAATTTAAAAAAAAATATATATATATACAAAAAAAAGCAGCTTTGCTACAGTTACATCTATGTTCTTTTCAGGGGAGACTCACTCTTCCACTTAGGGATATGGGATTTTTTTCACAATCATAAGGGACATAAGTAAATAAGTGACATCTTTTAGCCCAAGTGCATATCACAACCTGAACAGATAAAGAAGATCATCTTGTCTCATTCAAAACTAGCAGCATTTCATCATCTTGTCCCTTCAATTTCCTTTAAAAACAGAAGTATGTTATGATGAAAGACATAATGAAATTGCAAGATAGCTTGGAGATTAGTATCTGTCCCCTTGTATTGGCACTGCTATAATTCTTAGAGCTCTTACTTCAAGACATTCTTCCCAATGCACAACCAGCTCTAGCCACAAATTTATGACATGGTACTGGGGCTGAGCAGTCTTCAGATAGATTTCTCAGTGCAGTTTTGAAGAGTAGAAACAAAATGAAAGCATAAGAGAACCCAACAAGAGAATCGAATATGTTTTGGGGAAATTGAAGCACTGTTCATGCTACTAGGACAACAGTTAGCTCATTTTGTTTGCTGGCAAGTACCCACTTCCTTCCGGGCAGAGGGGTGCATAGTCATGCTTGTAATCAGCTCTCACTATCTTCTGCACAGCTGGTAAAATACATGCAATGGACTTCAGGGGAGGCTACAGCAGTCACATGGACACAAACGTGACCAAAATGTGGATGCACTTGCAAAGAGTTAGGGAGCTGTTGTGGCTGAATATTGAGTAGTGTAGGACAGTGGGATGGGAAAAGCACTGGGTGGAAACATGAAGAAGATTTTTTTTTTTTTTTTTTTTTTTGCGTTAAGAGGAGTGTAGAAAGAGTAAAAGAAACTTCATTAGAGAGAGAAGGAAAGAGCTCTAGAAATCACACTCAGATAAAATGGAATATAAAAGCATACAAAATAGATGAGATAGGATGAGCAGCTCTTCTCTTTCTTCTCCAGCTGTCAAATCCTTTTTCAGCATCTCTTCCTGACACATACAAAAATCACTGCCTATGAGCCTTTCTCCCCTCAGGACAAGAGCCTAGCTTTTGTCCATGAAAATCTGATTGCTCTCTAAACCTTTTTCTTTTGTTATTGAACAAATAATGTCTTGAACTATTAAATGTCTGAAAACCTTTCCGGAGTCTCTCTCTTGGGCACCTTCATGTTTTAGAAAGACACTTGTTGTGTGCATACAAATTCATTTAACAGACTGTCAGACCTAGGGCTATGCAATGCTTTTGTTTCATTGCTACTATTGCACCTGACACAGTGAAGACCTAATTTGGAACTTGATCCATTTACTGTTCAGAAAACTTATTTCAGAGCAGTGTTTCTGCTGTAGTAAAGGATTCCTTTCTATTTAAAATCAGACCCCTGTAAGAGTGCTACATGAGAAAAGCCAATTCATTGACATTTTTCTATCTCACTAAGGACCACAAGACAGAGATTCCAGAGGTTCATCTTTTCTAAAAAATATGGCAATTCGTAAAATCAAAGCTATAAAAGCTTTACACACTGAAATAATTTTTTAATCACTTCCAGCCAACGCACAGGTTCCTTCTATATAGGTATTAGCTAATGCAATCAGCCATTAGCTCTTTGGGGAGGTAATATTTTTGGCAAAACATTATTAACCTCTTACAGCTTGAATCTACCAACTCACTTATGTTCAGGTAGCAAGCAAAAGAATCAAAGTGCATGTGATCAGGGGTCTGCAATGTCAAAGGCCCAAGAGAAGAGAGTGGAGGCCAGCAGATAGAAGTTAGAAAGCAGCAGCTGTGTCCAGGGAAAGGCAGTTTAGAAGAAAAAGTTTAAACTGAAGTGAGAACATGAGGTAAATGATTATTGAACATAGACGGCAAAGCCAAAAATAATCCTCATCATCATCTTCTAATCTGACCTATTAAATAACAAAAGTTAAAGGATTTACCAGAAGTAATTCCTGCAGAATTAAAATAGTTTGGTGAGAAAATTATGCTGAGTCTTAATTGAAAAAACAACTGCAATTTCATCATGGTATTCATTAGTTAATTATCTTCACTGTTAAACATTGGAGCCTTATTCTATCACTCTAAATTTGCCTTGCTTCAGCTTCCAGCAATTGAATTTTGTTACACTTTTGTCTACTATGTAAGAGAACCCTTGATCAAAGTTTTGTTTGCCAGGAGATACTTCCAGGATGCAAGACAGTCATTCACCCACATATGTGAGCATGTACACCATCCTGCTTAAATTTATCCCTTTTATCTCTTTCATAAGCAGATTAAAACCCTCAAGGGGGGCTGTTTCCAAACCTTTTAATCATTCTCCTGTATTTTCTACAAACTTTCTCCAATTTCAACTGCAACCAAGAGCACTGCATTCCATATGGGTGCTTGCACCTATAGTAAGATCATATTACCCCGTAATTTTACGCAACATTTCCCTCTATACTTCTAACTTCCTCTTTTGGGAACTCGCATTTATCTCATTATCCGCTCTGAACATTCAAATTCATTTCAAAGTTGTTGTTTACTAGGCTAAAATTTCCCAGCTTGTCAGCACAGTCTGCAAGTATCTGCCTTTAAACACATTAAAGTACCTCACAGAAAAATCAAGGTTGTTCTCACATTTTGGGAGTGTGCAAGATGACACCTGAGCAGATAGTGCACTCTTAACAATGTCTTCATAATTTAATCCTTTTTATTTTCTAATTTTTGCCTATAAGCTTTTTTCCCCACTGCAGCTGTTGAAATCAATGGAAATATCTTTCCTGAACTAGAAAAGAACAACAGCAAAACAGAATAACATGTATTTACTTCATCTTCATTATAAGGCTGATTATTATTCTCATCTTTATTTAAAAAAAAAAAAAAAAACCAAAACCAAAACACAAAAAAACAAACAAAGCACAAACAAACAACCCTCATTGTGCTGGATTGTACCTAAAAGGCTGAAGTGTGGTATATGTCTTACAGTCATATGCCCAGAAAACAGGAGTATAGCTAATGTCAGGTTAAGGACCAAATAAGGGCTCCCAGATTTTCCTCTACAATATTTAATTCTTCAGTCCTATCAGGAAACTTTTTCCTCCTTTCTTCTCTTTAAATATCTATTTCCCTAAATCAAGGAATTATTTTCTAACTACGCAGAGTGCAAAAGCAGTATTTGACTCCATAATATTTTTTAAATCTGCTTTGCTTTTTTACGCTTGAAATCTTGCTGCATGCAAAAGGGGCCAAAACATAAGTAGGCTAAAATATTACTGTTCAATTAATATTTTAACAGGCTTAACAACGTGGCTTAATTATTTAAAACAGAAAAGTCTAATAATACCATTTAAATTGCTATATACAAAAAAACACCCCCAAACAAACACCAAACAAAAACTACAAAAGCAAAAACAAATAAACAAACAAAAACAGGATAAAACCACCCCTTTCCTACTGTTTATTTTTGTACTGTGGAGCTCACCCTTCTTGTGTCCCTTTGCATCCTCAGGCTGATGGTTTCGATCTTCCTAGAGAGAATAGAGGAAATAGGAGGGGATATCAATAAGCACACTGAGATGTTTTCTGGGAGAAGTGTGATGGTCATGACAGGGACTTTTGTCTCTTTGGTCTTCCCATTAGGGCTACTTTTATTTGTTTTTTTCTCACAGCCTCAGTTTCCTTCTCAGAGGCTTTCAGCTAAAATCAGAGAGTGGCACAGAGGCCTCCCAGAACCTCAGGTCTGCACCAGGTCTGCTGTTTGTCACCTTCTGCCTCCTGCCTTGACCACGACAGTGCCACATTTGGGATCACAGGAAAACTGGAGAGCCCACAGGTACTGCTCCTTTCAGCAACTGTCAAACCAGCCTGAACCCAGCTACAGCAACAGCAAACCTGGATGAGCCCTAAGACCAGGAAAGCAACAGGTCTGCAGCTTTTTGTTAGTCATGGCAAAAACCACATTTACTGGGCTATAATTTCTTGGTATCTCTTAAGAGCAGAGATTGTTTCTTCTGCATTTAGATTATGCCTGACCCATTTTTAGGTATGTTGTGGTTTCACCTGGAGTGAACCTGGAACTGACTACTCTGGGGGTGGAAAAACAGCATGGTTTAGGAAGGGCATTCCAAACCACAAACTACTCCTCCCCTCCCATGTCTCTGGTGGGAGACAAAAGGCAGATATTATGGGTTGAGATAAGAAAAATTTACTGGAACCATCAATGACATAAGAAAAATGTGGAGTAACAGCAACAATATTAGTAACAAAAGTGTACAAAAGAAGGTGATTTACATGTAAAAATGTTCACCAAGCCCAGGACAATGAGAAACAATGGTGGACAGACTCTCCACACACTACACTTTCTTCCCTAGCCATGCTCAACTTCTTCTTCAAAAGGAGAATCCCTTACTTCTACCCCCTACCTCCACCCCACCAACGGTGATGTGAGGTAGTGAAGCAGTATAGAATAACAACCTAGACACACCCACATGGCTCCAGGCTCTGTCCCCTCACAGCTACTCTGTCCTGGCCAAAAAACAGGACAAGATACTAGCACAATCTGGGTAACTAATAATCCTTGGAAAACAAACATTTTCCTAAGAAGTGACTATGATGTTGAGGGAAAAGGAAATCAATATTAATTTGACATCAAAAGAAAGTAGCATATAGCACTCAAAAATGTGTGATATGCTAAGAAAGCCATAGGATATCCTCAACAAAAATGTTTGGGGGAGAAGGTTTTCTGTGAGAAGAGCTATACACTAATATATGACTCTTTTATTTCTTCAATATTGCAGAAATACGGCTGAGAGGAGATCCAATATGCTTCAGCTAAATGAGGCAGCTTAAACTTGTACAGCGGACCATCAGAAATCAAAGTCATGTAAACACAGTAAAACTAACAGCCTTAAAATTACTTGATTATGTCATGTATCATTTGTCTATCAAGACATCCAGAATTATTTTTAGGAAAGATATAATTATTTTGTTAAGATCAAAGTTTCTATAGTGTAATACTTTTTAATATGTATATTCAATTTGTAAATATCCAGCAGGCTGTTTCCATATCAAACTTGCAGGAAGACACTCATGTCTCCAGATTTGTGCACCCTTCCAGCTGCATTTGTTGATCCAGTAAAAGATGCTATCTCTTCCTATGGAGCTTATCTTACTTATGTCCTTAAAACACCTCAGCTATAATAAAACTATCGTTAAATTATGATGGGCACTTTCACTGTTCCTGTCAGTGTCTTTTTTTTTTTTTTAAAAAAAAGAAAAAAGAAAAAAAAAAAAAAAGAAAAAAGAAGACAGACCAAAGGCAAAGAATTTCTGATCTTGAAATGAGAACTCCCGGCAGCCAAAGCAACATACAAACTAGGAACATATTTTGAGTTGGTACATGGGGAATACATAACAAAGAAGCCTGCTCGAACCTGTTTTGCTTCATGCTCAGAAAACTGAAGATGTAGTCTGATTAATTTCAGCTAATGTAAATTTATCCCCAGCTATACACCCAGTTTTCTGTGCTGGGTCAGTCCACCCCATTTACAGAGGAATTAGAAGAGAAGGATTTTTCTTTCACAGCATGCTGAAGTCTTGGCCTTTTTCAGACTATCACTCTATATTTAGTCATGACAAGATATAGCTGTGGATTGAGAGACAGCACAGGCACATTCTCCCTTCATTTGATGGCTACTTTAACTACTGAATAAAGCAATTTGCATCTGAGTTGTTTTCTAATAACTATTCATGTAATTATAAAAAAGATTTAACTTTTGGCAATGATTCTGCTCACAAACTAAAACTTTTAATTTGTTAGAATTCCTGATGTGTAAGGTTTCACCTTGAAAATCTTAAATAGTTCTCATCTTAGAAACTACTTTTTTTCTTATATCTGTTATATCACCTGAGCTTGTTCAAGGCAACCCTGCTAACACTCTCAAAACATCACAAAAGAACTGGAAAAAATACTTTTCTGTATAGGCTCACAACTTTCCAAAGCCATAGGCCTTCTGACTTTCAGAGGTGGATGCATCATTTAAAGCAGAGCGTGGCTGATGCATGTCACTCACTGTGACTTCTATTTGCATGTGCCACCTCACCTTTTACTTGTGATTATGTGACATCCTTCTGGCAACTGCAGCAAGAGAAACAAATATAAATGTATTTGTGTATTTTTAGTTGTCTAGAATGCAATGATTGTGCTGTCACTTTTACGCCGCATTTTGCATCCCACGCCCATCTGTTCTGTTCCTCTGCTGCATCCTCTACATCCTTCTTTGATACCTGATTCTCTCACCACTCCTTCCCTTCAGAGAACTGGGAGCAAGGAGGAGAGATTGTCACCTGACCTACATGAATTGTCCACAGACCAGTATCAAATGGTACCCAGGCAACAACATAAGGACTGTAGCTCTTTTATCTCTTCTCTCCCAGGTTATTTCAGAGCTAATGATTTGAGCTTACAGTTTTTAGCAGAATTTTAATTTACCTCCAGACAAATATACTTGGTTCCCAAAACTGCAGCATTTATGCTGAGAATCTGTTGGATTGTTTATGTCCACTTCATGCATTCACCCATGAACACCTTCAAGGGAGAAAGGCTCACACCTCTCACACCTCAGTTTAATAGGACGTTTCAGACCAGAAGGAACTAATAAATATTGTTAATGTGTTGTGGTTTTCTTTCTTTTGTTTCCATGATTTTTAATTGAAGTCCTGAACCGCAGCTTTTAAACCAGTTGTTCTGAGAATAGCTCACCTTTAGATATCCTTATTCCTTAGATATTAGTTTCAGTATATTCCATAGTCCCACAACTCTTATTTGTTTACAGTTATACATGATGATCTTGAGTATCCAAAATAACCTGCGTTATAAAGAGTGCTCAAATAAAGAGCAGATTTCTGATCCTTCTGCCCACTGTGAACATGACAAAACTACAGCCAACGTTACATGAAACTTGTGTTTCTTTATAGAGTTTTTTATTACTATTTTTGTTGTTCATTAACAATTTCTAGCATTTATAGGCATATTCTCTATGTTTTGATATCTCAGTATTTTATTTTGTCTGACATACAATTGAATAATCTTTCCAATAAGGCTAAATCTGCCTGCATTTTTATGATGCGCTTTTTGAATCTTTCTCCCCAAAAAGCCAAGGCACTTAAATATGTATTGCTTAACAACTTGTTATTAAAATTTAAAATAAGATTTTTTCTCTAGTTAATTCAATTCAGACATTTTTTTCAGTCTGTATTCTCAAAATTGTAAGGATTTCTGTGTGGCCATCAAATTTTCAGTGATATGCATTGGGAAATCAAATGTAAAACTTTTGTTTTCATTTTCATCAAAGAAGATACACAAACTGGAGGGACATCAGCATATCATCATGTGTTTTATGAAAAAAGCACTCTTCTCTTTGTAGCTTGATGCATGCTCTTTTTCTCTACCTTCTTCAAACAACAAAAAAACCAATACTGACACTTTACACTCTTTCATTTTTATGTTGGAATAGCAATATATTGGTGATGTGTAGTTGGATAATAATTGATGATTTGATGTGACAATCACTCAAATAGTGTGTCTGAGGCAAAATTTTTTTTAGTATTTTCTAATGATTAGATGTAATGATCTGGGCATTGAAATGACAGCACTGACTATTTCAGTCAAGAAGAGGGGAAACGAGGGTGAAAAGATGACTTTAAATCATGCAGATAAAGCAACAGCAGATTTTACTGACTCATTTTGTTTTCTGCTGAGAAAGCACATTATATGAGTGAGAAACACTCCTCAGGCCACTTTGCCTACTTAGATGTGTGCACAAATGCATATCTGTGTTGCTACACATCCGTATACCTACATAAGTTGTTGCAGCAAAAAACACCTTTACAAATAAGTCTACCCATTTCTTTCTTTACCATCCGTGTTTCTCAAAGAAGCTCCTCAGAATATTTTTGTGTGGCTAATTTGTAAAACTGGTTTACTCCTTCACACGGAGTTACTTGCACCATGTGGTATATGCTAACATGACCCTCTTGAGGCCTGATATTACTGTTTTGGAATACATAAAAGAAAAATGTGTCTTATTAATTCTGCATAAACTTTTCAGCAATAAGCATTTTCATAATAGGTGAGGGTATATAAAAACTTCTTCAAAATAGTATTGCTAATTTGTTTTTCATTTCAGAAAGGTCTTTTTTGAATCCATTGAACTCCATTTTGAAGAATGAACTATCATATAATTGTTCTGCCACGGTTTCACACTCTCTTGATTTTCTTTTTTTCTTTTTTCCCCTGGAGAAAACCAGCAAATTCATGTTACTATCATTATTTATCCATTATACTACCTGTTTACACTTCCATCTTACTAAAATGGAAGTATTATTTTCCTGGGTGTATGAGCACACAACTATATCCTTAAAAAAATAATTATAATTAAAAATAAATAAGCCAACAAAATCCCAAACTTGAAAGGGTACAGTGTTAAGCTTATACACTGAATGTACAATAGGAAAAATAAATGACTTACAGAGATTCAGCTGAATTGATGAGTTGCTTCTTTACCCTCAATTCAGCTGATAATAGGTTTTTAAGAACTCCAGTTTTTCAGCTATACTTCCCAGGAAATGCAGGCCACATTGTTCAAGGCTACACTTTGCTGAAGTATACAAAATAAAGAGCAACAGACTTTTAAAAAGATGTATTATGTCTGGTATTTAACAGGAATGCTTTGCCTTTAAAAAGACATTTCAAGTTCTACCTACGACTGTACTCGTAAGTGAGCCAAGGGGCTGATAGTCCCGAGGACCTCAGTATATTGAAGGATATATAAAAGTATATTCTTTTTACCAAGGGGAGAAGGTGATTAGATTCACAACTGACCACACTGTTTTATAGATTTCCATATGATTGTGCAATGCTCAGATTACTAGTCAAGTGTACAGCAGAATGCCAGGCAGCTCTACCCACTCCAGCAAAATTAGGGGTTTCATTGAAATGTCTTTGAGAATTTGCTCATGTGGTTTTAGGCAAATGTGTTTACTTGTTTGTTTTTGCAATCAACTGAAAGCATGGGAAAGAAAAAAGTAATATGAAATGTTTTTTTCTTACATTTCAGGTATGTATTTTAGCAAGACATAAGAAAATATGTATGCTTGCTTCACTGTATTTAATGTTGTAGCTCAGCTCTGGTTTGTCTGACCCTGGGGAATGAGAAAGAGGATCTGCTTTTGACAGAGTAATATTAGTGTGTTCTTTTGTTGTGCTCTGTGTGCTTGCATATTTAAACTTGAAGCTTAAGAGATTGACAAAGTGATAGGAATCTAAGATCCAGTTGCAAAAGAAAATATTTCAAGCAGAAATTATTAGCACAGGGAAGTTTTGAAATATGCTTTGCTAAGTAAAAGAACAATATTCAATTTCTTTGGCTACCATTCCCTTAAATTTTTTCCCAGCAACTTGTCAACACAGAGTATTTACTTATTTAGTAATAGTGGTCTTTGAATTTATTTGGATCAGCTATCCAAAACAGTGTTATGTAAAGAGTTGTAAACTAAATTAGTAATAAAGAGAAATTATGAAAATACTTTAATGGATCTTCAGGCTATCAAAATAATAGAGAGATGAATGTTCATCTGCTTGTTTTAAAATCCATTATTCCTACTGATTTTTGGTCTGGATGACCGTTAAAGGTTCAAACACAGGAAGGTGGTGTTGGGAGGAGCCCTTCAGAGAATTTTTCTCACCATACCAAAACAAAAGGTTTAGGCTTGGAGTGCCATGACTGAGGACAAAAGATGGCTGATGACTTTCAGATTCCAGCTGGATGGTGGGCTGGAGGTGAGAAAGTGGAGCCTCAGCACCTGGGGGTGGGGAGAGGTTTTGTTTGTTTTCCTTTTCCCTGTGTGCTGGCTTGATTTGTTTTGGGGGTTTTCTTTGGGCAGCTGCAGAAAAAGAGTCACTGCTTGCTGGTGAGAGCTCTTTTTCTGGCTCTGCTCTCTGGCTTTTCCCCCTCCATCTCTGAGCACCCTGAGCTTCAGAGAGAGAGAGAGAGAGAAGAGAGGAGAAACACAGCTGCTTCAGGACACACTGCAGACCATTTTATTTTTCTTCCTGGGGACCGATTTGGACTGCAAGGAGATTCCTGGGAATTATCACCATTTCATACACTCCCAGCTTTTCCTTACTCATTTGGAACAAAGGACAAGGAATGAGAGAGAGACAGAGACAGAGAGACAGAGAGAGTCCACGTGAGTGGTCATCCCTTGTCTCTGCCTCGCTGGGAAAAGACTGAGAATTCACCTTGCAGCCAGACGAGGTGTGACACTGACACTGCCCATAAATATAACTGCTCCAGGAGGAACCTACCATCTGGGGGTCGTTCTCTTTTGTTTTTACTTTTGGTGCTGGGGGAGTAGTTTGTTCTGGTCTGTTTACAGTTATATCTACATATATATATATATATATATTAGTATATATAGTAGTAGTTAACAACAGTTATACTTCTTATATCCATTTTCTAATTAAAGTTCCTTTTTCCTAAATTTAATAAGGAGTGATGTGATTATTGAGAAGGAATCCTCTCCACTGGTTTTTGGGTTTCCCTCAAACTAAGACAATGACTCAACCATATCATTGGATTTGCTTTATTAAGCTATTTACACAGAATTCAGTATCTCTTTTTAGGAATGTTATGGTGAAGTTTACCAGAGGATTCTAAAAATTAAGCAATGCACTTTTCCTAGGCACAGTCTGGACATAGAGTGGACAATTTTACATCTGCTAATTCCTCTTAAAGTTGATTTGAGAAGTCAGGATTATTGCCTATGCCAAGGTGAATCCTCAAATATATATTAAACAGACTTCTGCACCATATCTGAAGGCAAAATTTTCATAGGAGAGTTTCCTGTAAAGGAGTAATGTTACAGGGGAGATTGTATCATCTCTTAAAAAGAGACAATTTCTTTCTGCTAGTAATATACATGTACATTTCAGTGGTACAAGGTACTCTTTCATATCTGTGTGTGAGTATGTATACAAACTCACTGGAAAAGTAAATTCTGTGGGGAATGTTTCAGGAGCATATAAAGGCCATGTAAAGATGAGTTCTGAATAAATCAGAACTCATTTCACTTATGTTATCATCAGAGTGCTTGGGCAAATAGCCAGAGGTCACTATTATGCATCAGGACTGGAACCATCTACTGAAGAAGTAGTTCATCTAATGTAGAAAGTTCCTCCTTACCCTTCCCAGTATGTCTGACCTGAGAGTAGCCTTCATTTTATTTTATCTAAAGTATTTTACCAGAGGAAACTTTTCCTACTGTGCTTGATCACTTTGGAAGCCTACCAGATGATCTATCATTGTGCCTTAAACTCCAGGTTCAGAGATCATTCTTTCGAGTGCACCTGAATTGTAAAAGTCTTTCTGTAGGAATAGGGATATGAAGAAAAAAGATGGCTGAAGTGTGTGACACTGATCATCAGTTCGGGTCTTTCTGTTAAGGTAAGGTGTGGGAGAATGTAACGTACGAGGATTGGAAGAAACATTACAAAATATGGACATGCAAGGACGACGACAGAATAGAGATGAATAAGACATTTAAAGACATTCATACGGACATTACAGATGTTTAAATATTGTGGTCCTATTGTATGATTCTCAGTTACACAGGTTTTTAATGTTATGGTGTTACCCCCTACACCTTCACAAATGGCTTCCTTGTTATCGTTTTTTCCTTAGTGATTCCCTCCATGTTGTCTTCTTCCCTTTAGATCTTTTCCCACCTTTCCCCAGGACCCTGTTCCTATTGGTTGTTAGACGGTTGTTCCCGTATTGGTTGTTCTTCTCCTTAGTTACACACTCCACCCTTGCTTCCACCCAATCCTATTCATGTTACTTCCCAGTCTCCAGCACCTTCCTTACCCAACCCTATAAAAATCCATGTTCCCCTTAATAAAGTTGCTTCTTAGCCTCACCTTCAACCTGTGTGGAGTGTGTGTGCTTGGGAGTCATTCTTCCCAATCAGCAATCATCAGTAAGGAATGCCAACATAAAATTTACGGTAAGCTAATATAATCTGGTTTGTGCAGCCAGTCTATATATTAGGTTCAGGAATGGCTACATATTAGGGATTATATTTTCTCTCTAATTTTTCCCCAGTGCCTTACAGATTTGAGATTTCTGTGATCCTGCACTAAGTGCATATGTTTATATGCGAGTCATTCTAGAAGATTTTAAACAAGTTAGCCACATTCACATGCTTTTTTCCAGAGGGATGTGTAATGGATGACTCACTTCACTTCTACCCATAATGTAGATATTGAGAAACAGCGTAATGGAGAGAGTTTCTTGGTGCCCATGTTAAGGAAAAGGTAAAGTGTGAATTCAACCTTGATTTGGTTTGCACTTGAGAGAGATGTTATAACTACATCTAAGTGAGATAAAACTTCTTTTGGAATTTACTTCTTGTTAGACAAAACCAAACCCCAATTCAAACAGATATCCATAGTAAACACATTTTATTCTGATCACAGAACTTCTCCTGTTCACTTTTCATTGATAAATTTGCAGTAGTTTGAGGATTAAATCAATTTCATTGCCTTCCACTCCTGAAAAAATAGGATCTGAAACATGAAAATTTCCAATCATGCAGCAGAAGGAGAAATTACATCTCTCACACTGTAGATTAGCAATATGCCTATTAGACCGAGCTGGCAGCAGTGTCCTAGGTCTTCATAGAAATCCCAAGTAGGATTGAAATAAGAATTTAAATTGTTAGGTTCTTTTAACTACATGCAATAAGCGTATACTTCAGTCATGGTCACAGGAGTAAGATGGCTGAATAGGTAGACTTTCAGACCAAAGCCATTCCTCAATGATCTCTGTTTTCCAGTCATGGCAATTCCCAGAGGCCCTACTTTTAGGGGTGGCAACAGGACAAACCAATGCTGCAGCAGTCCTTCTCCAGTCAAACAGTGAATCTCCAGAGGTAGAAAGATAATTTGTTCATGTTTTTTTGCTTTTCCACTTTGTGCTGTGAATTCTAAACAGAAACATGAGTAGAGAAGTAGTCTACTCTTTAGTTTCTCAGTTACAGTTTAACACTTAGAGGAGACTATGACAAGTTTGTACTTTGCCATGAAAGTGTCAGGATCACAAAATGTACTATAAATATCTAGTAAATATATTTGGTTAAAACTTTTCTGTAAATGCACAAAATGAAGAAAAATAATTAAGGAGAGTCTCCTGTGATTTTTAGTTTATTTTCCCTGTTATTTTCACAAGCATGCATTTGAAAGTTCAAACTGCCATTGAATATATCCAAACTGTCAAGGCATGTGTCTAACATTACACAGCTCAAATTTGATGCTCTCAGGTAACGTAGGGCTCTAATTATATACCGACCTAATTTTTCAAAAGTGATTTTAGATGTTTCTCCTGGGATGCACAATTTGAACCTGTTTAAATGCACCAAATCTTTATAGGTCTAAAATGCCTTTTGCATGCAGTTATCTGGACCTTTTTAAGAAATGATAAATTATGAGAATTAAAGACTTTTTCAGTCCTGACTTTCTGAAATTTGTACTGGCTGGAAGTCATCTTAATTTCTTATAAATGTTATGTGAGGTAAAGTTCTAGAAGGCTTACACCAAAGATAGTAATTGTGCTGAACTGCTAAAGGCAAGAAAGCATCTATGATTGCAAGGTGCTGAGAATGACCTAGACCAGGAACGATACATTGTTTTATAATATTTTCAACTGAATGAATTTTACAAATCTGTGTAGGTGCAAGGAATCAAAAAACCAAACAATATTGATTAGGTATCTTAAAAAACCTACAAACTCAAAATTAAATTTGGGGGTTTAATCCCCTGTGAAAATTGTAGTGATACTTACTGCTTTTGGCATTCACTGCATGGCAAATTTTAGTAAAAGATGTGTTTTCCCTAAAAAAAAATGGTTTTTTCTCTGTTTCAATTGCAATTTGAACTACAACTTAAAATAAAAAAAAAAAAAAAAACAACCACCTGAAAAAGCAGAAAGACTTATACCCAAACATAAGTTGACAACAATACGAGTAACTGAGGAAAAGCATAGCTATGATGACATTCAGATGTTCAGCCTATGTCTCTTTAATACTTGCCCACTTTCTTCTTATTCCTTGGGTAAAAAAATAAATAAATGAAAATATTTCATCAGGCACTTTATGTTGCCTTTTTCAGCAAATAAATTAAATGATGCATATTAGCGGGCATTATTTATTCAAAGACATATCTTTACTATGTTATCTGATCTTGGTTTAATGTAATCACTTCTAGTTACAGATATTGCTATCATCTGTTATGCTTGTAATTAACTAATCACCATTTAATTAATTTCCTTTTGTAATACATCAGATGCTACCATGTGATACCTTGTAGAGCCACCTTCTATTAACTGGATTTGGTGTTATGAGCTGAAAGTCCTTCTTGAAGCATCCCACCATTCAAAGTTTTCTACAAAGAGTTTTAATTCTATACAGAGTGGTGTTACAGATAATTCAATCTGCTTCACTTCACATGTATGATATTAATTATTGCATATGAAAGATTTTCTAATTCACTTTGCATATAGAAGTTTTTCTGTCAGTAATAGTCTTCTTAATAATTTTACTAGAAGTTGGGTGCTTCTCATCCAGCTTACACATATTCACTGGAATAACTGTAGCCAGGGAAAACTATCTGTCAGTTTCTAGGAATCCATAATGTCACATTTACTGACAGAAATGTTTGTGAGATCAGAGATTTGAAAAATACCAAAAATAATTTTAAAATACTATTAATAATTTATGTTGATTTCCCCTTTTCTTCATGTTTGGGGTTTTTTTTCCCCAGGGTTTTTCTGTTTGTTTATATTTTGGGTTTCTTGGGGTTTTTTTGTGGAAGGAAGGTTCTTTTCAATGAAAATGTTTTATATTACCATATTGTACTTTTATTAAAAACACTAATATTCATCTGGTTATATTTCACAGATAACTTTGTCACCATCACAAACACATAGCTGGGATTTTTTATGCCTTTTCATATAAAAAATGCCTGTGAGTAGCTATTTCCTATTTCTTTTTTGGTCTCTTTGGGAAAAAAAACAAGTCTTGGAAGGTGTATTTGACAATTTCTATATATATTTGGATCATAGAATAGATCATAGGATGGTTTGGTTTGGAAGGAACCTTCAAGATGTTCTAGTTCCAACTCCCCTCATACTTATTTGAAGACTGTACTCTACATATAGGTAATTCTTAATGAAGCCCTTTCTCCTACTAGAAAAGAGGATTTGGTCAAATGAGTTATAGGAGAGGACATTACTCAGAGAATTCTTTCTAAATGCCTGTTTATATTATTTATTATTCAAAAAGGATAAGCCAGATATTTTCCTGATATACAATAACAAACAGAGCATTTGAGAAGCCGCAGGTGGTGGCGATAGATGATCCATGATTCAGACCCCTATAAAAGAGTAGACAGAACAATGGCTCTGTAGACACTGATCTTTGTACTTTTCTTCAGGTGTTTATTGCACCAGACTC
>JAWWEV010000083.1:97127889-97149575 GCA_035583235.1 Hafferia zeledoni
GGCTGAGCAAGGTGTGCTTGGTGAGCAGTTCTCTTCTTCTTCAACAATTCCTGGATCTCTTGATTGTTTTCATCAAACCAATCTTTGTTTTTCTTGGCGGAGAACACTAAGGACTCTTCAGAGGACTGCAGGATGCTATTTTTAATATGTTGCCAAAGTGCTTCAGAAGAGGGACCTATGGGATTATCTTTAATTCTAGTTTGAAGGCTTACCTGAAAGCTGTCTCTCACTCTAGCTGTTAACTGTAGCTGTAGATTGTTAACTTGGAGCCTCCTCCTTGGAATGCCACTTCTCTTAGGTTTAGGCTTGAATATTGGTAACTGGTAGAATAATTTTGCTATAGATGCGTAGCATGAGTGTAATTTATCAATATTATGTATTTCTATTCCAGCAATGGTATGCTTGCATTTCCTGACTTACACTCTTACAACATGCAGCTATAGGAAGCTCTTATCTGAACACTTTAATGTGCCTGCTTCCTGGCAGGGGGTGTTTTTAAAAATTCAGAGATATTCCCATATCGTCACTTCAGACAAGATAAGCTGCTTGAAAAATATTAATTCTTCATCTATGAACTACTTTTTTGTTGTTGATAAGCTATCTAAAACCAAATCAATTACTTCACATGTGCAGTAGAGTATAAATTTCCAAAACATATGCAAAACTTCAAGATAATGTGTTTCTAATACTTGTGCTTATCAGCCTTCCCATTCACAGCTATGCATAATTCCCAAGGACAATAAAGGGTACTAAATATGTGTTTACCAAAGGGATATAAAGTAATGCCTGTACTACTGTATTGAGCCTTACCAAATGGTGAAGTCTTGCATCTTCTGCTACTGTGAAACTTAACACACAAATTCAATTTCAACAAATGGACAAAAACCATGGGATTTTTACGTACAATATGGCAACTTACACAACAATGGCAATGTTAAAAAAAAAAAAATAAAAACAAAAAACACTTTAGTAAATTGTTGTAAGATTGCTTGCAGAAAGTGAATTTCTGAGCAATCCAAACTGCTTCAGCTCCGTGAGAATCATGTAGATATTTCAGCTAAGCAAGGACGCACACCTGCTGTTTGTCCGTCAGGCGACGGTCACTCCTTGCAAATGTTTTCATGAGAACATCTCAACTGCCTTCCTGATCTCCGGACATGGATCTCAAAACATTAGGATGAGATAATATAAACACTGGACTTGTGAGACATAGGCTTTTAACCAATTAGAAGTTCTAGAGTGTTGGGGTGAGACCTTTTTAGCCAATAAGATGTACCTCTAACCCTATATAAAGTGTGTGCTGTGTGAAATAAAATGTCTTCACTTTGAATCTCATAGATTTGTGCTGTGGAGTCCATTCTCTCCCCGAAAGTTTGTTTACTTTAGTAAATAAAAATTATACTAAAATTTTACTATGTAACTTTAATTTTTCAAACAGGTTGAAATGTTTTAAGTAAATATTACAAGTATGCTGACAGTTTAACAGACTTGTAAACCCATATACACTTTGACATCATTTGGATCTTACCAGACAAGTATCAAGCATGCACTTGGAATACTCTGGAGAGCTGTGATGAATGCCAAGAAATCACAGCAAAACATTAAGTACAAGAAAAATCGACATATAGTTAGTATAGCAAGAATTTGGCCTTCAGTCCTCTACTGTTAATTGCCAGGGTGTTTTTCCTTTCCATTTACCTGCTAACTTTACAATAGATTTTCTGCAGGGTTTTATTAGATTTTAAAAAGCAATGGCTGCTGCTATGCTTAAAGTGGTATACTGTACTGCAATAATCACAACCCAGTGACACATATAGTGTATGTAAGTGTGCCCATCTTGTGCTCCCTACTTCAGCGCAAAAGGACATGGGGATACAGCAAGGAGGTGTCCTAGTTCAGCAGGCAGGACCAGTTTATCACTGTGTGGGTGTGACCAAATCTGTGTATTCTATACCCTTTGTGTAGTTTCTCATTAACTGTTAAGAGTTGCAGCAGCTGCCCAGGGCACACCTGACCCCCCCAGGCTGCAAAATGGATGTTAAAGAAGTCTGTGAGATAGGAGCTGTGATAGCTCCCCTCCAGGGAGTCGTTAGCACTTCCACAGCCAGCCTGAGGGGTCATGTCTGCTAATGGGCAACCAACTATTCCAAAAATATCCCATGACTCACAGAGTTAGATCACTGATTGTGGAACTTCCCACCCTGGGGGAGGCACTGGGCATTCCCACCTGAAACAGAAGGTATATAATTTGGGGGTTTGGGGATATCTGGTACCACTCGTTGGATCCAGAGGAGGACCAGAACCTTGACAGGACTATGATTACTACCCTTGACCAGGCTGTGACTGTCATCTCCACCAACAGGTTTTTTCCCTTCCTTTTACTTTGGACTCAGGGGAATCACAGGGTGGGTCTCAGCACAGGGGCTAACAAACACCATGCCATTTGTGCCCCAGGGTGCTGGGTTATACTTCTGGGGTTTGTGGGTTAAAACCAATTTCTCTTTGTATCATTGCATTTATTGTAATATTTTTATTAAATTGTAACTCTGATTTATAATCTCTTTTGTGTTGGGTAAACTTCTGTCAGTTTACCTTTAAACCAGCACAGGAGGCATTAATCTATTTTTGGCATAATTCTCTAACATTTCAGGGAGTGAAGAAATCAGGACCTACTATAAGCTACATTTCATGGTTGGTGCCAAGACTTGTTGGCCAAAAATTGTGATTTGAATACAGAAAAACTGCACAATATTCTCTATGAATAATTTGGCTTAAACTAAAGAAGCATGTGTGCTGCAGTAATATCAGCCACAGAGAAAAAAAAAAAGTACCAGATTAGAGAGCTTCTTTTTAGTCAAGTCACATGTTGAAACTGTCTACAAGCATGAGTACAGTAAACGTTACGGGAGTGTTCAGGTTCAGAAAGCAGAGAACTTATTTTACCTCTCTATTCTTCACACCATTAACTACAAGTCTGACAGGCTTACACTGCCTCTGTGAAGACAAGCACTATCATCTCTTCATTTCCTCTTCCAGAGGAACCCAGCTGGATTCAGATGAAGCCTAGAAAGTGGAATAAGTCATTTAGAGCAGAGAACCTGGAAAGGAGACAGAAGCAAAATGGTAGAAAAATACCAGAGTGAAATATCCTGAAGAGTATAATTGTCCATGAGGGCAATTTTTTTAGTAAACTTCCAATGAACTTTTAAAGTTGATCAGTTAACAGAAGGACAATGTGGCTTCAGCGATATGCACATTTTTTTATTGCGTTATGTCTCTTGTCTCTATTAGGAGGTCTTTGTTACAAGTGCCAGACTACAACTAGAGCTTATGAGGATCTGTTTCTGGGATTGATATCAAAATTAATGGATCCTCCTATAAAAAAAGAGTACTATTAAATACTTGCAGTCTGAAATACACTCTACATCATGGACCAATATACTTCAGGAAGCACCTGTGCAAGTACGTGTAAGGACATAGCTCCTCAATAGGCTGCAGTCAATCTGATAACAAAATTATTGCATATTCTTCTCCCATATACTCTTCTTCATCCTTTATAGGAATAACAAACATAATTACACATGTCCCTAGCTAAATACATTATGAAAATATTATGAAAAAGTAATTCAACTAAGTTAACAGTCCACCAAAAAGAAGAAAAGTTCACCTTCTCATAGAAACCAGATATTTTATGAACGCATTTTGACAATACATTCTGTCAAAAGTCTTGTTGATCCAAATAGGTTTAATAATTAAATAAACTGTTTCATGTCCCAGTAATATCTCTAAACTTTTATTATTAAGCTAGAGCCTGTGATTTATGACATCTTTCTTAACCTACACTCTGGGATCACACACTCTATGTTGTGCATAAAATAAGTATTTTACTTACTTTTAGATATCTACTATTTCTTTCCTTATAAAAGCCTCTAAACATAAAATTATTCTCCTCACCTGACAAAGAAGACTGAAATATGTAACTAAAACACGTAACAGTTTTAACAAAGTTTTCAACATCTGCAGAGGTTTGGAAGATGGGAGGAAAGGACCTGAGCAAGTGAGTCTAACACTCCTTAAATATAACGTCTTGCTTTTTCACTGATGCAGTGTGGGAGACACATTCACTTCCACCTACTGCAATGAAGCTAGACATATGCAAGTATTTAGTAAAGCCACAGCAAGTTATAGAAGCAATCACACAGACACAAGAACATCTGCTGGATTTTATCTTTTCTAAGCAGGGTTCTTCCCACCACTTAAGGCTTGATAAAATCCAGTTCCACATTACCATTTGGAACAAATTTAATTTTTATCTGGATTAGACCCGATGTGTACTGAACAAATGTGTTACTATACAATAACCTTCAAAATCACAAAAGCATTTTATTGACCACAAAATTTTTGTTACAACTCCATACCATATATCCAATACATTCCTGATGAGGAGTGAAGTCCCTGAAGAATAAATTTTTAAAGTACTTTGGCATTTAGGGTATCTTCCAAAGCACAGAACTGTTTCTTAGTTTTTCAGAGAGCTAAGTGTTTGACCCATGATGCAGGTCCTGATGGCAAACCTGCAGCTGCTAAGATGGCATTCAATTAACATTGGTCTTTGCCAAAAAGGCATTTATAATTCCTAGTTCTACTGTTTTCCCAACTCCTGCTGTGTGTGTGCATGTATATGTTTTCAAAATTTCCCACTATTGCCCTTTTCTCAAAAAAGTGCCTTCACAAATGGGATATTACATTGTGATTGGGATTATTATAGCAACTTTTAGCATAAAGAAGGCCTCATTGGGTCAGTTTAATAGTACAAGGCCTATAGCATAACTGTTGTATGGATAGAAACACAAATGGAACAGCATTAGAGAACGGGTACACACAGTGACCCACATGTTTTTAATATATAGCCCTGGTAAACTGAAGTTTAGGGACTTTCAGAGCAACAAGTTTTATGGGAAACTTTCTTCTGAGTGCCCCTTCACACCTTTATCTTTCACGATCTCTCTGACCTCTTTTTGCCCCCATCCTCTGGTAATGAGTTCTGGGACTTAATTACACATACTCTGGAATAGCACTTTTTTCTGTTTTACACCAGCTGGCTGATCTTTTCATTTTCTACTCTTACGTTCTTTTATCGTGAGAAGAAAAAGAATGAGGAGTCATTATTCACTGTTCCATATTGTTCATATTAATGAGTGTATTTATATGAATGCACATAAAAATAAATGTTAACTACGCCTTCCCATTTTTTATATACTGCAGCATATTAATCCATTCAATCTCTCCATTTATAGAAGCAACATCACTCCCAGGATCAAGGGGCTTTATTCAGCTTCAGTTTTGTTAGTGTACTGTTTACTGTATGATTTAACAGAGTTCTCACAGTTACAATTTTATTATATTCTGGGTGAGCTGTAGAAAAGGAGGCTAGATTTAGAATGCATGCGCTATCAAAAAAACAAATGTAGCACTGATTAGTTCAATGCCACATCTACTGCAACAGTTTTATTGCTGTTTTTGTATTTTCTTCCTTTTATTTGTATCCCTCCATCTTGTCAAAAAAGGTACGGTTTATTCGTTCAGAAGAAAATGGCTACTTATGCAACATATATACTTAGGCCTTCTTAAAAAAACCCAACAACAATATAAAAATGAGGATACATATACTTTAACCCTTCTTTCTCTCCCTTTTCTTATGCCTACTTACCTCTTCTTAAAAAAATTAAAAAGTGCCAACTTGTCATTTGCTAGCTTTCATTAAAGAATATAATGTAATTGATCCAAATAAAAGATAAAAAAGTCTTTACTTTTCCTGCCATTAACCCATATTCCAATTTATCCTCATTAGAGATTTTCCATACAATTATATATCACTTCTTCCCTGTTCTTTCTTGCCAAAACACCTAACACTACAACTGACCATAGCTACGCTGACATAGGGGTCTCCTTCAGTATCAATACTTTTCTGCTCTTGTAACAGAATATTCATTTTCCACAAGTGGAGAGTCATTTCAAGGAGCTATGGCTTCTTTGATCCATGACTTTATGCCTCTGCACAGAATATACTGGCTTTTATTGCCAGCATATCACATTGCACCACATATCTAATATGTTGCTCACAGAATCTCTTCTAATGTTACTTATTTTGTGGGGTTTCCCTCATTGATTCACAATGCTCTACATTTAATGTATTAGTATGCCTTTTTGTGAGTAGTGGCTTGTTTTGTTACTTCCTGCCCACATTTCTCCCTAGGGTCTTTACATTATGCTTCTGTCCTAACTAGTATTTGTGGCTCTTCCTAATTTAGTATCATTTGTGCATTTCATTAACATGCTGTTTGTTCATTCTTCCAGATTGCTAATGAAGATGTTAAATAGGAACAATCCTGAAACTGCACCCTTCATTACCCTACTAGATATTTCTCCCCTAGTCACTATCATAATCTTTTGTTTATAGACTTCCAGCCAGTTTTAACCCACATGCTCCTATAAAATCCATTGCAATTAGTTTTCCACTTATGACTGCAAAAAAACACTGCAGGCAAAATTTCAAGAACATATGGATACAACCTTGACTCACTGAAAGTCATGAGGATGGCTGAAAAAAATCCTCAGAGGTAACCTAGGATTTTCTGTGTATCACTATTACATGTCAAGGAAGAGAAGATTTTAGGAATCATAATGAGGGTGGCATTTGGTTCGATCTCTATTGATCCTTCTCTGTTCTTTTCATCATGTGCACCATCATATATGCAGTTACACTCAAAGTAATTACTGATACATTTTCTGAATTGTATGACAAAAACTCTATCTTCAATGCTGTAGATTTCTTACATATTCACATGCAAAGAAATATTAGAATTAATACTTTTTTTTAATTTTAGTCATTACATACTGCTGATCAGTAACTAGAGAGCACTTTGTTAAAAAGAGTATTTAGCTTTATTATAAAATGGAAGCATAAAAGATAATAAAAAACGTTCTTCTTTGGATTTTAGTAATACTTTGCCACTCAACCATGTAAGCTGGGTGAGAGAAACAGATGTAGTTTGAAGCTTTGTGAGAAGATTTTCACACAAATTTCAGTTCACATCCCAGACTGAAACAAACTTAATTGTGCTCACTGGGTCAAATTGTTCCTTTGTTTACAGTGCAGTGCCTTCATTGATTTCAGGCTCAATATAACAGCAGTGTTTAGGCTTGTGTACAATGCTGGGATGCACAGGATCCTTTATGAAAATAGCGGACCTTAAATTTATAAGACATTGATGTTGGACTTGAAAAGGAACGATTTTAGTAGTCTTTCAGCTTTACATGATTGCTTCTTTACAATTAAACAGTCCATCTTTATTTAAAGCAAACAAGCAGTTGAGTTTAAAATAGCTTTTTGGCACTCCAAAGGGTCATATATTAGAGAACTAATTGATACAGCTTTTACCTGTCACAATTGACTTTTTTCCCCCCACACCGATTTCTTTTTTTCTTCTGGATACAAGAGACTAATAAGCCTTTTTATGATTTCAACAGTTTAGTTCACATAGACATAAAGAATACTTCAAGTAATCTTAGGCATTGTGAATTACTTTCCTCAGGACCTTTACTGATCTTTCTTTATAGCATCACTTTTCTGTCTTCATGTTGTTCTTAGATCTTAGAGTCTCTCTTCTGAAGTCATAGTGGCAGACATGTGCCACACTAGCTAGCTCAGCTACAAACCTAGCTTTGAACTGCAGAGAGGGTCAGCAAGAAGAAGGATGATGATGTCCATGCTGACATGGCAAACCAGGCAGGAGTACTCAACACAACTAACATAGAGGTCCAATATTTCTGTATGGCACTTTACAGTCACAGTGGTGTTAGCTGAATATCAGAGAGGAAATCAGGTTTCAGAAGTCATTGGTCTTGTGACTAAATCATCTGGTAGATCCTAATTTAATTTCTAATTTGGCCCTTTACATCCTTGAGCAATTCATGAAAACAAAGATAATCACATTTTGTGGTGCAGTTCTTACTGCTTTCAGTGCTAGACATCTTCCTGCGTAACTGAGCATGCACTTCTCTATATTTCTATATTGCAATCTAAACCCCACAGGCTGCAATCTAAACTTCACAATCAGGAAACCCCTGGTTTATGGCAGAGGCTCTGTTTCTCATGGACAAAATAAAAGTGAAAGTGCTTTTCTTCTCCTGTCTTGAATATTTCACCTGCTTAATCTGTAAACCCTTTAGTGCAAGCACTGCACCCTACAATGCAGTACTTGAGTGACTGTTCTCTGTTCTCAGATCTCTTGCCTTTACCATGACACAATAAATAAGAGTATCAAAATACTCAGGTGATCCTTCTTATCAAGTTATCACAGCGGTAGAATCACTGGAAAAAAGTTCAAAACATGAGACCATAAAGCAATTGTGTATGTGTTATTACCTTTTTTATTATTATTTTTACTGTTGAATTTTTTTACTAGAAGAGTTTACAAAGGTAGCACATTTCCCATAGCTGATTCCAAAATAATATCAGGTTTTTTCCTCTGATTGAATGCACAGACTTTCTTTCACTCCAAATGCTTCAGTTCCCAAGAGTATGGTGGTTCTCCTCTGATTGTATCTTCTGTGGAGTACAGCAGGATGTACCATGCACAGCAGCGTCTCTGCTCTGTCCTTCCTCCCAGCTAGCAGCTGCAGTGAATTCACAGTGTCTGAAGTTCTCCTCCCATTGCAGTCCATGGTAACACAATATCCTGTTCTTCACTGCAGAAATAAGAAGAAAAGCAGCTAGCCATGCTCTACAGCACAGCAGGGAACAATCTGGTGTGTGTTCACTGCCCATCCTTTTGCCACACCAGCTGTTTTGAGCCAGTGCTACAGGGAAGACATGCTGCAGTCTTCCAGCAGGTACCATTCTCACTGTTGCATATGGCCGTTTGTGCCTTTGGAGGCTGAAGCCCTTTGGGACTTGCCACAGATGTAAATCCCTTCTGCACCATCTCTTTTAATGTACTGATCACACTAAAAATGTTACAGTCTAACTCTAAATGCAGAAGGCAATGAGGACATATATCTAGTGGAAATATAACTCCAAGTTCACACAAAATGTCTTTGCAAAGGAATTAATTTTAATAATATTCTAAACAGATTGCCTTTTTTTTTTTTTTTTCAAACACAGAGCTTTATTTAAGTCTCAAGAGAGGAACATTCGACTCACCTGGCAACACTATCATAATGAAATGGCATGACTCGATCCTATGCTATTATGTAGAGGTGCACATAGGGAGGTATATTGTGTATCTATTCACACACCTGCATACATTTGTGTGTACATATGTGTATATAAAATTTGAAACTTAGATCTCTGCTAGCCTGGGAATATCCCTAACACATTCCATCTCACAATGAAGCCATGTACTATAATGTCATTCTCTGAAATAATCTGCCTGGGATGCCCTATTTCCAGCAATAATTGCCACACAGATGGCGGTGGTAAATTAGGCAGTATTACTGGTGATAAAAGTTAGAAGCTTCAGATTTTCTGAATGGCATATTCTTATAAAGACTCAGAAACAACATCTTTAATGACAAAACCAACATTCAATTTCATCTTTCCCCTATTTCCTGGAACATTTCACTAGTATTTTTTCTGTCTTGTTCTGTCCTTTGTTAGGGACTACTCTGGTTGTGTTATTTTTAAACACCACCTACTTCCAAATAACTACCCTCTGTTTACCTATCACCATCAGCTCTCTCGTCAATTGCTATCAATACCTATGCCTTACATAGGGAAAGCATATGAAGTTCCACACTTTAACACAACATAATATAAAAACATTTGCAAAATAATTTAGGCAGAAATGCTTCTGGTTGCTATTACTTCCACTGCAAATAATGCCATCTGCTTATCATTATGCCCCAGTGCATGCTATCTTAGATGTGGACAGAACTTGTAATGTGTTTCTGTCTCTGTAGTAAACAGCTTGAAAACTACGCCCTGGAATAATGTCATGAGGAATACCCTCTTGGCTTTTTCCAATTAATTTCTCAGCAACAATTTACAATAGAAAGCTGTAGTTAAAAGGCAACAAATACTGACTTGACCTTTTAAATTGAAATTCCCATGTTTTAGTTTTTCTGGAAGAAAGAAAGAGAGGTTCCACAAAAATAAAATATGAGCAGAAGCCAGTAATAAACCCAGAAGTTTCTCAAAGGACAGGAAGGTATGAGGAAAATGCTAATAAGTTTGAACATTTAATGTTAGCATGAATGCCAGGTCACAAATCTGCAAAAGTGTCAGACATTTAGATATTGCTTTGTCTATTACTGTTCTTTAGACTTCACACAAACTGTGATTTAAGTCTCACAAGAGAGGTGCTTTTTTTCCCCATGCTTAGGAAAGTTTAATTCACTTGGAGATTCTAGTCCAATTATATTTGTATTATGTAATATTCAAAATACTTTAAGGTATTGTGTGTTTTCTGGATAAAGTCTATAAATTTGGTCTGTTTATGGACTTTGGTATCTGTCCTTTCATCTGTTGTATTCTGGCATTCAACAGCAGACCTTTGACTTCTATCTGCAATTCCTGTTGCAAAAAGAGGAAAAGAGGCAGATCTCATAAGACCATTTTCAAGAGAAAGAATCCTCCTGCATTTAAAATAAACAAAAGATTAGGGTGGGGGGTTTTCAATTTTTTGCATTAGAAAAATAAAAGGGTTGCATGAAATAAAGGGAACTGAAAAAAAGAGGCTTGGCAACTTTCCTATCAATCCACTGTCTTTGTTTATCAACAATTATATTTCCACAGTTACAGAATCACTGTACAACTAACAGTGGTCATTTCTCACCAAGTTGTGAAGACAAATTTGCTTTATCTATTCAGGCAAGATAAAAGGTTTGCAAGGAACTTAGATTAAATACTGAACTCCAGAGGTTTGTCTCTGCTTTCTCTGGGAAACCTCCAATTTGATTCTACTTGAGATGAGGCAATGGTCAATGGTTCCTGGCGAACATTCATCACAGGCTTCAGAATGAGTCAAACATATCTCATATGGTGTATTTTATATTTAGAATGTCAGAAAACAGCCTGGAAGATTTCCTGCAGGCAACAATCAGCCTGAACTGTATCGCTCTCCAATTTAGAATTTAAAACATTTGATTTTTATGTGCTCTGCAGTTTTGATGCAATGAAAATATGTAAATTGTTTCCTCTTCAATAAAAAATAGTTTCTCCAGTCTTGTAGAGTTTCTTAGCTATATTGTCTTTTTTCTTCTGATGTGCTTTAACACTGCAATGGCTTTTTCATGTCTTAACTAGGCAGCAAGCAGTGATTTTTACATTAAACAGTATGATGAGATTTTTGTCTAGCAGTAAATGCAATGAATCATTGCCCCATATTCCTTTCTCCCACAATAATTGGGTTTTACCAAATGAAATCTCTTTGAATATGTAATTTATCTACTTCTATCAAAATTAAATAGAACTAAAACTGAGCTTAATTAGCTCATACTCCAAAATGCAGCAAAACAGCTTTTTTGATATGAAATGATCAAATACTTCTGTTTCCAGAAATGGGCAGGTTGTACACAGAATTCAAGTCACATTAGGACCAGCTGTTCAGACCACAGCTTTATTCACTTAAAATCATGACAACACCAAAGTTAAATCAGATTTCTCTTTGCCAAGGAACTTCTGCTGTGTTCTAGCTTCTAATATAGTGGAGTGCTAAACCATGCCTGTGATTTCTGGGTGCTGTTGCATTATAAAGGAAAACCACAGGGATGCAAATAGCATTCTCTGACTGATTCTTTTTAGGCATATTAGAACATTTCCCTGCTATCTAACCTGAACAGAATACTGTGGACAGTAACAGAGGGAAAAAACAGTCAAACATTTGCATCTACAGTCTTTCGGGGTCATTCAGTTACTCAAGGTGTGCCTATGGAGATGTGCCCAACCCGCTCATGCTTGCAGATGGCTGGAGAGAGTCCAGCTCACCCTAGAAGCCACAGAGGTGTACTAGCATGGTGCAAGACATCAGTAATATGACAGAGTAACCTCAGCAGAGGTTGTTTACTAGGTCATAACTCTGAGTCACATGCTACCAGCTACAGTTTCCAGGCCACAGTTGGCTGACATCCACTGAGCCCAAGCAGGGGTATGCTGGACGGCTGGTTGTCCACATCCATTCATGCATATCATGTGAGGAAGACACACACATCTTGACAATGTAATAGAACAGTGTCATTGTGGGATCAGTGTCTGTCTCTTTCTTTGAAAATAAATTCCTTTGTCTTTGCTTTAGTATTAGCAAAGCAGCAGGAGGCCATTGCACTGTAGTAGAGTTGATAAGCACAATTTCATGCCACTGATATGACCTACTTACTAAATGGACATTGCACAAACACAAGAACTCCCACTTCATTTGCACTCTGTGAAAGTAATGAAGGAAATGTATACAAATGCAAGCTCTAGATTTAGTTACCCTAAATACATAATAGGGGGCTGTAACAACCAATAACTTTGAAAAGAAGTGAGGATCTACAAAGAATTGATAACATTTTTCAGGAGTTTAAATTTATATATAGGAAAATTACTATGATCACACACAGTCATTATTTTTAGATAGCTTTCATTACAAGCAATAAAAGCAATGCTGAGGAGCTCAAGAGAAGGATATTATTCTATCCTTTCAGACTGACTGGAAGTTTGGAACAGTGAGTGGAAGAACCTAATGGAGTCATGTCCCCATCTCCTTCCAGCACAGACTCTGTAAGCCACCTCCAAGTGTTCTCCACCATAACCATGAATATTAATCATGCAAAGCATATTAAGGACATGAACACTTCCTAAGGACTTACAGTCCTGAGATCTCTTGTTCCTTGACTAAAGATCTGATCAAACAGCAATACAATTTTGAACCTCGAAATACATAAGCTGCTTATAAAAACACAACAAAGGGTATTAATAAAGACTGTCCCAGCGAAGGGCACTAAAAAAACCCTGTAATATGAAGAGGCTTCTGTTCCACTTCAGAAGTATGTCTCGTGTAGTATAAAATACAAAGCTAGAAAAAGTCTTTATGGACCATAATTGTAATATGTCTTTGTTTTTATATGTGAATATCAGAAAGACAAAAACATCACCTTAATCATAATTTGAAAGTTTTATGATCATGGTCAATAATATCAAACAGGCCAGGCTCATTCAGTAAAATTAATAAAGATAAATGGGCAGAGTCCATCGAAGTGAGAAGATTACTCCTTGCTATGTAACCGGAATGCTTTCAGTGATATGGTTGAAAGTGTACTCAGAATAGAAGCTCTCAAATAAAGAAACAGAATTTATGAAGTATTCAGTGAGAATCTGGTCTCTCAAAGGCCTCATGGGTTGCTATTGATTTTTGTGGATTTGAGCTATTATATCAGCTGGAGCTCTCTTCAAATAATTTACTGCATCCTACCTGCCTGCTGAATTTCCTATTTCACCTTGTCTTTCAGAACACAAACTCAATGAAACAGGTCCTGTCATATTAATATATTTGTTTAGAACATACTTCCCAAGGGTCCTTTACTGAAAGTCATGTAGACAATAGTGCTAGTTAGGATTTGCATCACGTTCTCCTATGCTCAAATCCGAGATTGGCCCCTAACAAACTTGGAACTAAATCACTAAAACTGCAGAGAAACAATGTATTAATGTCTACCCAAAACACTGACGTAAACAAAAATCATGTATGTGTCGGAGTAAAGGAACTCTATTTTTCATGAGAAGCACTGTCTGTCTTACAGCAAACTGGATTTACCAAGAAAAATACATTGAAGTATTTTCAATGGCAAAACCAAGATGAACCAGCATGCAAATCCTGAATCTTAATAGAAAATCTGAAGCCCTTAGGCAAGAGCAGTTAAAAAGAACAGTTCCCTTGGATGGTGTTGTGCAGGCCTTTAGGGAGCCAGTAAGACACAGAGGTGGGTATTTCTATAAACTAACTTTTGCCTAAGGAGGCTCATAGCTTTCCATGGGCTCCATCTGCAGTCAACAGAGAAGAGAGAGATGCTCTCAAAATGGCCATCCAGAGCCAGAGCCAAATTTAACCTCTCTGAATTGCTCTCCTGTGGGGTTTTTTCTCTTCTCAATGACAGTAGAGCTTTTAGAGGAATATTATTAGCTTTAGGTAAAGGGAGAATACTCAGTTAAACAAGAAGCAATGAGTAATCCCCATCAATTCAGACAATAAACCTGGAGTTCAATTTCCCCCATTTAACACCTTTGTTAATTCCATTAAACAACTTAAGCAACAAAAAAGAGGAGTATGTTAGGTCTGCTCTACACTTAGTATTTTCCATTCTAAAACCTGTTTTGTATTCGTCCACCTATAGGAAGTTTTTTTACATCTCCTGTGGAAATCAGAATTTTAAATGAGCTTTTACTGCTTTGGATAAATAAAAATAATTATAGAATGGTCCTATTTAAAAAAATATAGTGCTACTCGAGTCCCTCAAAATGTTTAATGGACTCTTAAATTTTTTTAGCTTATTTCTAATTCATGGAATGTACCCTAATTTCCTGCATGTAGCAACCCAACACCACACAATTTTGCCCTGCTGCAGGAATTCCTCTTGTATTTAAGATACCAGGTAGATTTGCCAGTAGCAGTTCAGTACGAAAAACATTGTTCCCTGACTGAGAAACCAGTCTCAGGCTGCCTAAAAATCTATGGATGCTCTTTTCAGACAGCAGCAAACAGTAGATATTTTGAAAAAGCGAACTGCATCTGGGAAAGAACCTCACAATGAGAATTGCCATCTTGTAATAAGTCAGCCATTTCTCACTAAACTGTTCTTTGCTCTAAATAGAATGGTTGGAATTTCCTATGTGCATGGTATACTTCAGTTGTTGATATGCTTGGATTCATGCAAATAACTCCTATTAAAACTAATGGAAGTAAAACGCATCAGTCCTTGAGTATTACTCTTAAAATACACCTGCCTTGTACCCTTGATTAACATTAACATGAGACTTGCTTCATTATCTTCAGCAGTAAATTGTTAGTGATTTTAGGTGTCAATAATCATTATTCAACTCCTCTAAAATACAGCTGTTAGGAGACAGAGAGTTTTCATTCCTCAGCAAGAGTCATAAAGGAGAACTAGTCCTGGGCAGCTCTTCGAAACGTGGGCTGCTGTACTGTCGATGAGCACTTTATCAGAAGCATGTCAGCATTACCAGGAGCCTCTTCAGCTGATTAAGCACACCTCATAAGTACGAAAAAGATGATGTGGCAAGTTTAGGTGCCCCAAAATTCTGCTAAGAAGGGATTATCAATGCTGAAGTTTGCACAAAATGGCCATCAGCACGATTAAACAGTAACCATGGAATTACCAGGAGATTTGCTTTTTCTTCCTTTTTTTTTTTTTTTTTTTTTTTTTTTTTTTTTTTTAAAAAAATGGGGAGTCAGCTTGAAAATAAATTTAAGAACCGTGATAAGGAAAGGAGAGATCTTTGGTGAGAAAGGCAGAGTCACAGGCACTCGGTTAAGGTCCTGCTGCAACTGCCCCACCAGTATCACCACCACTGCTTCAGAGTCTTCTCACATGGGACAGATGCTGGGACCAGCCTGCAACTCACTCATGGCAATGAGACACGGGCAGACCCACACCAGGGAATGCAGAGGGGACCTTGCTAGGGCTTTTTCACCAGAGCATGTATGCTGGAACAGGGTGGGTGGAGGTAGGACTGAAACATGTGCATGTGGAATTAAAATTTCATGAATTAGTAAAAGAAGGATGCTTAGAAACTTGAAGTACTTATTAACATTTTAGAAGTGACTAATATTGTGATTTACCTGTTCTCCAGTTAATCACATGCTGTCAGTAAATAAATAAATTTCTTCAAACCTGATTTGATTCAAACCACATGAGTTGAGCAAGGTTTTTTCCTGTACAAGTCAGTAGTGTATAAATATATCAAAAGTCAGGCACAGACTCAGTTTTATACCCAGGTCAAATCCCACTGATGCCTGTGAGGACTCAGTTTGTGACCCACTGTAAGCAACAAGTGTGTTCAACTCAAGCAAATGTCAACATAGAGAGATAATTATATCCAGCATAACCACAACTCTCCTACCAAATTAGGGTTCAGAAACTGAGTGACTTACAATAGTAACAATAAGAATAATGTTGAGTTCCATCAAGAAAATTCTGAAATATGAAGTCTATATTGTTTAGAATATGTTGATATTCCTATTCTCCCACTTCCAGAAAAAATCAAGAAAGGAATGCATTTCAAACACTGCAGTATCAGAATAAAGAATCAACTATAGTGGAAACTTTGAACTAAAGATGTAAGCTGATGTGCTTCATCAAGCTTAGACCTCTTTTTATGTAGTAATTTAAGAAAGATCTCCTTGATTTGCACCTGTTTCTCTTCTCAGTCACCAGTGTTCCATAGGGTAAGCTGTCACTAGTTCAACAGACACCAGTGCAAAGACTTAAACACAAATACATGATGATTACACTTTCAGTTGCAAAAGCTAGATTTGAACAAAGATAGATGCTGGAATAAATTTCCAGCTACGGTTTTTTTGAGTCAGTGCATTGAGCCAGTTCTCCAGGTAACGTAGCCCAAAGGGTACGGAAAACAGAACAGGTAGAGTACAGACAATCCTAAATTTTGGTCACATTTTCCTGTATCTCCTACATCCGAGCAATGCATGACAGAAGCTTAAATATTGCTCTCACATCCTATGCTCATGTATAAATATCAGCCTTTTCCCTTATCTGATTCAAAACTGAGTTTTTGCTAAACAAATGTCAGTTTGTCATGGTCATCCTTCAGTGGTGGGTGCACACCCCTCTGTCGTATGCAGATCAGAGGTTTTGCCACCACACATCCAAAAACTCTCCTTCCTCACTTTGGCTGGGGGTGCAAGGGGAACCTCAACAAAGCACCCTATGGCTTCTGCAAATGACTGATCATTTTAGTTAATAAGGTTTAACATTTCAGTCTCTCACACCTCCCTTGACCTGCAGTCCACACCCTTCCCAATGCACCCTGGGATCCCATTGGCCCTCCTCACCACAAGGGCACTCTGCCAGCTCATGGTCAACCTGTCATCCACCAAGGCTCTGAGATCCTTCTCTGCAGAGCTGCTCTTTAGTAGGTCAGCCTACAGCCTCTACTGGTAATTGGGGTTATTACTTCGCAGGTGCAGTACCCTGCACTTGCCCTTGTTGAACCTCATTAGGTTTCTCTCTGCTCAACTCTCCAGTGTGTGTTCTGTTGTAAAATTCTCTTATTTCCTTAAAAATTCAAATATGTGCATCATCTGCTTCTGAGATTTTTCAAAGTATATGACTTCATTTTCAAAAAAAAAAAAAAAAGCATAGATAAAAAAGGGCTTTTTCTTTAAATAAAATGTATTAGAAGTTACAAAGGAAAAACATCATTTTTTATCATTTTTTGGTTGTAGCCCAGAGACAGATTTTTCTCTTCACAAAGGAGAAAATTGAATTATTCTGAGTGCTTTCTTTTTCCTTTTCTTATCCTCTCAACTTTCTACAAGCAGTCGAGTAATCATTAAAAAAACATGGAGTCTACAAAAGACAGAAAAAAAAAATTCTTGTGTAAAGCTAAGAGAAAGGTTTACTAAAAACATTGCTTATACATTTTTCTGTCTCCCTTTTTCCTTTTTTTTTTTCCCCCTTCCAGCAAGAGACACTCATCCAATACTAGAATCTGGAAACAGAACACAAATCTCATTCAAGAGCCAGAAAACATAATGATGTTAAAGCCTGATGTTTATGATGCCTCTCAGTGAATGGTGGCAGTAGCAACTACACAGCAACAAATATTGTAAGAAACTACTCCTTAGTGAAGGGCTGCTGCAGAGTATGATATATAAATATAAGTGCTCTTATTTGCAATAAATATTTAAACATTCTATTAAAAAAAAAAGTAAAGAAAAACAAACTGAGGCTCCATTACCATGATTTGTTTTTAAAGAAGTTAAAATTATGCATCAATAAGCTGGCAAACTGTAACACTGAGGAGTTGTAGCTGGAGCAATTCTTTCCTCTTCTGCTTTTTCTTCTATTTTTCTATGTGGCAGTGTTTTCTACCACTCCACATTTTCTCTGAGATGTGATTCTTAGCAAATATATACATAATCACATTAAAAAAAAAAAAAAGAAAAGGCATACTGGCGAGTAAGATGCAAGTGATACAGAGATGAAATTCTCAGTTGTTTACATCCTCATAATTTAATTGATTTCCACAGAGTTACGTCACTTTGCCCCTGCTATGAATTTGGCCTCACAGTTATAATACGATAGAGACAGAGCAAACATTTTCTATGCAATCTGAGAAAGAATAAAAACAAGTTTTAATGGAGTTCTCCATCTTTGCAGCCTCATCAACAGTCACCCTAACCTTATATGAAAAGAAGGAACTGCATTCTCACACTTATTGTAAGCTAAAAGCGAGAGAGAGAGAGAGAGAGAGAGAGGAAGAGGTTCATGTGCATTCTGTGTCTATAGGAAAGGTAGTTCACTGCACAGGCTACTACTGTGGTTGCTACAGTCCTGGATTCAGTTCTGCTTTGTGCCGCAGAAAGGTGAAGCATAATAAGTAAGTGTGTGGATCAAAGCTAAAATTTAGACAAAACTTAGCTCTAATCATAGTCACCCTCTCCTGTCCCTCTGCTGTATGGGATCTAGCCCTCTACACTGGTATCTGCTTTTTCCTGTGCAGCAGCTGGGTAGAGGCAGGACTCCCACCATGAGCTGCCAAGACAACCACACAGCAGCAAACCTGTTCTGTCTCTGCCCTTGCCTCCAGAATCATGCTGCTCTGCACTGTGATCCCAGGACTCAGCCCCTTCCAAGGCAGATTTTCTTCTTTCTTATTCTTTTATTTTAAAACAGGAATAGAAGGAAAATACAACCCCACCTCCCACAACACAGTCACATGGAAGAAAAACTTAGTGATTTTGTTTGGGGGTTTTTTGTGTGTGTTCCCTAAAACTGGGAGATTTGATTTCATTCTGGCTTACTTTGCTCTTTTTTCCTACCAGAAAATTCAGATATCCATTTTTCAAGACGCAACACACAGCAAAGCAGAGCTCAAGTCCAACAGTTCTTCAGATAAGGGTGTGCTAAAGTGTAGAAAGAAAGCCTAGTGAGTAACTGGTCTAGAAAATACAGACAAGAGAAATAAGAGATGGAGGACATGATCACAGGATGGGATCTGCTTTTTATCAGCTAAGTGTCTACAAATGCAGCCACATAAAATTTGTTCCACCAACAGACATTACAGTGTATTTTTGACCATTCAGTGCAGTTGGCTGCCCTGATAGTTAAATTTCAAATGTTTTTGCACACATCTTTTAAATGAGCTTAAATCAGTTTAACTGAAAGGACTGAAAAGCTTTTGATCAGTTCAGTATATGAGTTGTAAAGATGACATTAGATTCCTTCCTTCAAAGGCTTAATTTGATATGTTACAGGTACCACAGAGAAATCAGCAATTAAAACCAAAACTGATACCTTCAATGTGTGAGGGCGGAAAACCCAAATACCATCTGAACTGCACTGTTTTCTTGAAGAAAAAAAAAAAAAGAAAAAGAAGAGGCTGTAAGTTTGTTTTCTTTCCTCTTTGATGTTGTATGTCTTCTTTAAAAATTTGAAAACCTCACATGTTATCCTCTGAACAAAACTGAGTGCTACCCTCAAAACCATTCCATTTTCCTGAGAGCAAATATGATTACATAAATAAATCCGGCTGTAAGCAGAAAGGGGACTGGAGGAAGGTGAGCAATGGAACAAGCCCAGAAAAATACCCAAATTAACCCTCAACCTCTTCAGTAACATCTGAAGATTCTAAAGGAAAGTTTTTGAGTTAATTTCATAATGATGGAGCTCTTTGTTACCGAAAGCAACAAGTGGGAAATTGCAAAGTAATAGAAAATATATTGCAGAAAGAACAGAACATTTTAAGAGTCTCATGGAAGCTCTTTTTTGACCTCTCCTTCAAGCCATAGTTTCTAACTCATCTTTTCTGTGATTTGCTCAAAGAAGCATACGTTCTCTGAAGGACATCCCATTGGACTGAAATCATCAGAGCAAAGACGGAGTCAGCTTGTCCATTCCCAATTGCCATTTTAGGGGGATGCTATTGTGAAAATGGTTGACCTAATCATCTTAACACCTGCATTTCTGGAATATTGAGGGGCCATCTCCAAAAGAAGCAAAGGTGAAAAACAGAAGGAGAGAAACCAGAATTGCTGCAATTAAAAACTCTGGCAAAGACACCAAGAAAAATGCAGTCTTTGCTGCACTTCTCAGGGAATAATTGCTACCCAGAAATGGCTCTTTGGGCCACTGCAGTTTTAATAATAATACATGTTCCCACTTATGGGATCATATCATCTACTGTTTCTGATTGAATTTCTAAGGTACCTAATTACTTAGTGATGCTGCCTATCTGCAATTGGACAAGCTCATGTTTGGAAATAGACATTTCCCAGCAGCAGTTTTGAGGATAGTTTGCATTAGAATATTTTTCACATCTACTATATGCAATCTTTGTTATGAGACCAGGAGGGAAAATATACATGGACTTAGTGAAATTAAAAGTGACAAATTATGTCCTCTGTCTGCTTGCCACCTACTTTATATCCCCTGGTACTTGTTTTTGAATACTATAAACAAAATAATCTCAAGGCAGAGCAGAGAGTAGGATGGAGAAGACAGAGATCATTGTCATCAGAGGTTACAGCATGTCTCCCTTTTATGACAGAGATAAGTTTGGGAACTACAGTTAATCTGAGTAAGTTTGGGGCAAACAGTTCAGAGAAGGTCTGGCCATGATTGTAGAGCATTCAATGTGTTCACCTGGAGATAATTCACCTCAGCTCAGCTATTGGGAGAGCTAAAAGATAAAGACCAGGTAGGAAAAAACATTTTTCAAGAATGTTGCAAAGCCTGCCACTCTCATTATCTGAGGTTCCTACGCAGTGAGGGCTCTGCACAGAAAGTTATTCTGCCTCCTGCTGGATTCATGGGCTAACATGGTCTTCTGATGCAGGGACCAAAAGAGTCCTGGACACCTGGGAGCATCAGAGGGGAACACGAGAAGGAAAAAAGCAATTCTAGAGAATTACTGCTTTCATTATTCTGAGCTGATAGGGACTGAGGGAGTCACTTCTCCAGCTTTTTAGTCAGAAGAGGCTCACATCAGGTCTGCCATGGTGATAGACTCATCTGATGATTCTGGAGCACTGCAACACATTCTGCAGCAGAAATGAGAAAGCAGGGAAATTGGTGGGTTTTAGGCTTTGTTTTCTTTGGCAGCTGTATGTTGGCCTGCTAGATAGGCTAGGCTCCAGAGTAGTGCAGTAATAGCCCCGAGCTTTGTCAGGATGGATGAGGTGAAGGTGCAATTGTCCTTTTCCCACAGTTCACCTGTATCAGTACTGACTTCTATCCTCTTCCAGTGTGCATCTGCAATGTTGGAAGGTACCTCTGTGATAATGGGCTCAATTTCCAGTGGTTGTGTCTTTAAACATCTTGCTTTCTTCTGTATTAAGGTGATTATTGTTGCCATAGCTACGACAGACTGTGATAGGAAAACCTTTGAAGAAGATAACCATATGAATCCCCATCACATCCTCAATGTTATAGGCACCTGAGAC
>JAWWEV010000083.1:97158674-97187728 GCA_035583235.1 Hafferia zeledoni
GAATAGAGGGGGTAGAATACACAGCCTTGATCACCCCCACACAGTGCCAGCTGGTCCCACCTGCTAAACTAGGACACACTGTTTCAGTCCTTCTAGATTGTTTGGAACAATTTGTTGTGAAATCCACTAAAGATCTCTCCATTGAAATAAAATTTAAAAATTAAAAAATAAAAAAAAAAAAGGAGACAGTTCTGCTTGGAAAATCATGAAGACAAATATTCAGTGTTTTCAAAAACACAGTACTTTGTAGATAATCAACACCAGGAACTGGCACCTCTTGGAACTTCTGGCTTTAAGCCTCAGGTTCAATTTGAGACAAATGATTTTGTTCACTAAACAGTCACTATATCTAGGTGAATGTCTGCATCCAGTGTGTGCTTGTCCTACTTAAAAATGTCAGCTAGAAAGAAGATGGATGATTAGCCTCCCCTGTTTATATTTCACCATTAAAGGCACAAAAGGAATATGCATTAATCACTGACCTGATACAAAGTCTGGCATTACATCCTGAAAGAGAAAATCATTATTTTAATTGGAACTAATGGCTTGTGGCCATGATAACTCATGGCAGGGCATAATATTAATGTTACTTTGTCTGGTGACAGATATCTTATGCCCACTTGCTCACAGTCTGCCACAGTGTCAGCTGAAGTGTCTGTCTTCAGGCCAGATGTACAAAAAAGGCTTTGTTGCCTTTCATCCCTAAAAGATAGATTTGAAGGGGTTTTTTACCTAATGTCACCTTCAAGAGAGAAACCCAAGTACATGCCAGGACTACTCTTGTCAATGCTTAATCAAAAGCCAGTAATTACCTCCATGCATTTATTCCTTTTTTGTATTTTGTACCAAGTGTGTTCATGTCAGTATCAAGAATAAGTAGTTGGATGTTTCACTGCGGAAAATGTACCTCAAAGAAGGAAAAAGGAGGAAGAGAATTTTATTCCTGCCACTGAGTTAAGTGCAATGGGTGATGTTGTCTAATAAATAACACTATCATATCCAAAGAGAGAAAATACTGAATGTACTCAAGAGTTAAATCTCTGAAAAATTCAGAAATTGTTGATGCTTATGGGTCATTTTTTGTTGTTTCTGGAATTCACAGAGTTCCAAAACAGAGATTGTTATAACTCACAACAGATACCAAGGTTTATTAAACTGAGAACTAGAATCTGAACTGACATCTGATTTGGAATCTTTACTGTAATCTCATCAAGATAGGAGGAATATCTTGATGCCATAGCAAAAACAAGTCCATGAATAGTAATCTTGGCTTTCACCTAATGCCCTTCAGAGTCATCACTTTAAATTCCTTCAAGATCAGAGCACTCAAACATAGCAGTACAGACCCACTAGAGACTCTGGAGTAGTGTATTGATCAGACTTTTCCCTAGAGCTACTGCTTCAACTCCTTCAAGCTCTGGTTTTTTGGGTTTTTTTTTACCAAATCTTAGAGCCAGATAATAGGCCTAGGATCAAGAAATTAATTTAAAATTCACTGTTCTGCAGGAAATTTTTGTGGTTAGCTGCAATTCCCAGCAACTTAATTGTACAACTACTGTACTTATCTTAAAACCTAAAATATTTCTTCAGTGCTCCAGTTTCTTACCTAAACAATTGCCACATGCTGAGTTATGCATGCAAATATATAAAAAAAAAAACACAAGACTTTTGAGCTGTATCACAGTATGGCTATTTATCTGTTAGTGAGCCATAAAATGTTAATTTCCAAGGCAGTACATAATAAAATTAATCAACTCTTACTGATACCATATTTAAAAGTATATTGTACATCACAACTTCAAAATGACAAGCTCCTATTGACATCATACTGTAAACCAACACTCATATTTCAGCATAAATCCCAGCAATGTCTCATTTTTTTCTTCAAACTTTTCTATTGACACTTCAAAGTAAATGATCCGTGCTTCATCATAATCTACCATATCATATTCTTCTGCATGTGCCCTGATCAATGTCAAATTAATCATTACAATTGGTTTTGCTTCACATTTTTCTTTTTTATTTCAAAATACAATGGCAGTATTTCTCATGTGCCTTGAAAACAACATTTCCATATATTCCATCTCGGATGATTTCCAACTGAAATCCTTTTTTTCCCCTTCCTAACCTGTGAAATCAAATCTGCATACCCACTGTTATATTTGAAACAGAAACAACCAATTTTTCCAATGGGAATTGAGAATCTTATTTAAGCCAGTGCAATAATCCAAAAATTTTGCAGACCTATTTCAAAGTGTTCTTTCTTTTATTTTTCTTTTTTTTCTTTTAATCTTGGAAATGAAAGGTCTATCCTAAATTTATTTTCCAGTAGTGAACCATGTGTCTTAGTTTGAGGGAAGAAACCGAAATGTTTACCAAAAAGCAGAGGAGAGGATTCCTCCACAATAATTACGTCACTCATTATTAAATTTAAGAAAAGGAACTTTAATTAGAAAATGGATAAAAGAAGGATAACTATTTTTAACTACTCTGTGTGTGTGTGTGTGTGTATATATATGTAGATATAGATATAACTGTAAACAGACCAGAGCAAATTCCTCCCCCAACACTACAGGTAAAAACAAAAGAGAACAAACCCCAAAACAGTAGGTTCCTCCTGGAAAAGTTAAATGTGTGGACAGAGACAGTGTCACACCTGGGCTAGCTGCAGGGTGAGTTCTCAGTCTTTGCAGAGATGAGTGGTGAGCACTCAGATGAATTCTCTCTCTCTCTCTCTCTCTCTCTCTCTCTCTGTCTTTTGTCCCAAATGAAGAAGGAAAGATGGAAGTGGAAGGATGATGATAGTTCCCAGGAAAAAAAAAAACACAGCTGTGACTCCTCTTTCTCGGGTTGCTGCCGTGGTGGGGCAGGCAGTCGTGACACTGCCAGCGATGGTGAGGTCGGAGCAGCGATCGGGACACCAATGCTGAAACCAGGAGCAACAGCAGTGGCAGGAAAAAAAGTGGCTTACTCCACGGTATCAGCAAGGAGCAGGAGAAACGGCTTCTCTCCCACAGCAGCACACACAGCCAAAGCTGTGTGTAGTCCCCAAGAACAAAAGAGACAGTCCAAGACTGTTTCCCACCGCACCTTTCCCCAGTCTCCCCCACCCTAAACGATCAAGAAGGAATTGGTAGTAGTTAACTACTTCTTTTGTTGACTACAACACTGTGACATGCAAAATCTGGTCTTTAGCTCAAGGACACACTGATTTCAGTGAGGTTTGGATTCTTATTTAAAGATTACCCTGTCCTGGAACTCCTCAAGCTTTGAGTGTTCCCAAGTAAAACCTTTTCATAGGAGGTGTCCAGCCTATTATCGTTAGCACTTACTGTTCCCAAATGTCCTACAAAGAATTTACTTCTGAAACTGGATCTGCTTGATCTTATGCCATCAGTGTCTTGAACAGTCATATATGACCCTGGAATATGACCGGGGCAGTAGGAAAAGAAATTCAGTATATCAGCTTCACAGAGTACTCTGAAAAATGACTCTAGACTGCTTGCAGCAGAAATTACAATAGATCTTGTAAATATTTCTCTAGTGTATAATTCTCTGCTTAGGCAAGTTTTCACTGTGGATTGAATTGTGGTCCATGAGAGGGCATTATTACTAAACAAAAAATAAACCTTAAGAAATTATGATGCTTTGTGAAATAGTAGAGGCATGGGGGAAGTTATTGACTATTCTAAAATGAATGCAGGAAGTCTGTGCTATATTCATTCACCTTCCCAGAGATCATTGTTGGATGACAGCTCTGCTAACAGGGCATTTCTAGGCAGAGGCATGGTCTGCCCTAATAGAGCCATTATGAAAATAAATGGTTCTCTTTATCCCTCCTCAACTGAAATAAGGGCTTATGAAGCTGCATTTTGAGATAGTCTGCAGTGGTACATGTGGTCTTCTTCTTGATTTGTTTCAAAGACAAATAACTCTGAAAAGTTCCATTTATAAAGTAATAAAGATCATACTAGGCTTAAATCTAGAGTATGCTAAGCTAACAGTTTTAAAGAAAAATTATGAGAGAAGTTACTTTTTTCTGTCCTCTTCTATAGTTAAATAAATTAGTGTGGAGCTTGATTTTTAGGAAAGCTTGGAAATACCATCACATACCATAGGAGTCTTACTCATTTTCTTAGAAAATGAAATGTGAACACAAGATTCTGAGCCCTGCGATAGTCCATCCATGTTTAATTTTGACAACTCTTTAAAAAAAAAAATAGAATTAGAGAGATTATTCCTATGGAAAAGCTAAATTCAAGAGTACATGCCCTTTTTCTCTACTTTTTTATACTACAATTCACATATTGTGTACATTTTTGTGTGTGCTGTCTAGCAACAATAGCTGTAACTTCTGAGGTTCTAAAAGAAACCTTTTAAAATTATGAAAATGTTTAAGAAAAGCCCTTAATGCCAATAAATATTCAAGTCTTTTAGCTCTAAAATAGTCAATTGTTTCTTGGTTGCCTGTTATCCAGCCATGGCCCTTATAGGTGTATTGCCTTTACATTCTGCAGCAGCTTTTCAGCCTCAAACTGAGAGACCTGGACAACACTGTTCACTAATGTGGTAGTTTTGGCTTTAGTTTTAGCTAGGCTTCAGTTTAGTAGGTCCTGAAAATGCTACATAGATTAGAGAGGACAAGCATCACCTGACTTAAACAACCAAAGAGATATTTCATATCATCTGACATCACTGAAAGTACTAAAACAGGTATAGGAGGAACTGTAGCCAGTCCCCTTTATGACCGATGCTGAGTGACCATGTTATCACCAGCATTAGGCCTTGTCACCACTTCACAGATGTTTGGTTTGGGAAGTACATTTTTTTTCTTTTGTCATTGGTTTTCTCCTCTCTTGCCACGTATACTTTGGGGGGAGTCTGTTGGGGTGTTTTTGTGGACTGATGTGGTGGAGGTCTGTGTTGTTTGGGTGGGTGACTTGGTGGTTGCTGTTGTTTTCCACAGTTGTATATATATGTGTTACATCATATTCTGTTTTTAATTGTCTCTCTTTTGTGTAAATATAAGAAGCTTGCCATTTCAAGGTTTGGGGTTTTTTCCCTCCTCCCTCCCTTCCCCTAGGGGGGGACTCTGACAGATTATTGGGTAGTTGGCATTTTGCCAAGCTAAACCAAAACAACTAACAAACCAAAAATGTATATCCCCTGTGTGGGATATACAACTGCTGTGGGCCCCATCTACAAATGCATACTCTTAGAAGATGTGCCTAAACATATTCTGCCTCCTAAACATATTCTGCTGAATGTTGAAGAGAAAACAGAACATAAATACAGAAGGCTAGTCCTAATGGAAAAGATTATTTAAATAGCGAAGAGCTGGGAAGGCTCATCAAGAAGGAATCCACAAACCCATTAATATGAAACATTATTTAATTCATTATTAAACATTACTTAGTTTATTATTTAATTTAATTTACTAGTGAGTGGAAGGGGGGCCTAACTGTCAGGAACAGAGATAAGGTGTTGGCATGAAAATGAAATGGATGCCAATAAATCTGGGGGAAAATGTACTGTCACAGATTTGACCAGTACGGTTATGTCAACTTAGAGAAGACTTTACGAATGACAATTTCACATTTGGTTCAGTTCAGTCACTGGCTAAGCATCTTGACAAGATATGAAAGACAGTGCTATGCTATTTCAAGAGTACTGTAGAGTAAAATGCTCATACCAGCTAGATTGTCATTTGAAATCCTTGTAAAGAAAAGATATGAGTGGGTCAGCAGCAAAACTGATGATGCCCTAACCTGCCAATTCCTAATTAAAAAAAAAAGTCTTAAATCCAAAAATGCAGCTTTAGGATACTAAAGAAGAAACTACTCTCTCAAGAAGATGCTCTTGTAATACAAAAATCTTCCTGATCTTAAGCTTTTAATTTCATCCATATTCTGATATTCTGTAGGATAGAAACTAAGTTTTACCATTGTTATCCCAGACCTCGAAACTGTCCTAATGATTTGGCATTCTGATCAAGACACCAATCCATATGTTTAGTAGTTCCTGCTCTTTCAATTCCCTAAGTTATATACGAAGAAATTGTACTACATAGACCAGAGAGGACAAGTAACTAATTTCCATATAACAGTGAAACATTTTTAAAACCAATGAGATTGTTATGAGGAGAATAAAAATCTAATTGGTCTATATAAGGAAGGCAATTCAAAACTTGGTTCGTTCCTATTCCCTTTATCTGTTTACCCTGATCTTACCAATACTTTTTTTTTTTTTTGTGAGGGAGATCAAAGCAGATAAAGACCAGAAATACATGCAGTTATCAGGATGAGATATCTTAGACTTTTGTACATAGTAATTCTGCTACTCCTAGTAACAGAACAATGTTAGCATTTTTATTCTTCATTTCCTCATTCCAAACAGTTTGTTTTGTTGGGATTTAATGCTACTGATCATTAAACCACTGCTTTATTTTTATAATAGGAATGGTTATAGTCATCTCAAATTCTTCTCCCTCCCCTCTGTTGGAATTAGATTCTTTAATTCAGTCATTTGAACCATATGGTACCAATTGCAAAATGCTGTGACTCTACTTCTTAGAAAGAGGTTTAGTCTCTTCGTCTTTGGGCCTGGGATACACAGCAAATGTGTTGCTATCTAAGCAATGAAGTTTAGGTACAATAGCTTTCCATGAAAAACTCCTGAGATAAACAGGAAATGAACAACGCACTTAGCAGATTCACTTACAAATGTTCTCAGCACTTCACAGTAGTGAAAGCAGGCCATCATGGTAACATGTAGCCTGCAACAGCACTCTCCTCTCTGTTGTATAAGAGTGCATTAGCACCCTGTTTGTCACTTGCAAACTCTTGATTGTTCAACAGAAAAATCCATTAAAACATGTAGAGTGGAAATCACAAATACCCCAAAATAAGAGTATGAATTACAAAAAAAAATTAGCTGAAAGCATTTTGCAGCTGTGTATGAGGAGCCAGAGCAAATTGTCCAAAATTCTAGACAGTGAAAACCATAATTGCAGAATTATAATATTAACGTAACTTTTTGAACCACACCAAAGTATTCAGCTTGGAGAAATGTAATTGAATTTATTTTGGGCTGCTTAGGCGTATTCATCTGCTTACTGTGCTCTCTGACTATGAGGAAGAAAAGGAAGAGAGATTGCCAAATATTGATGTCCATTTAAAATTTCCTCAGTAGATATAAATTAATGCTCTGGGCTATAAAACCTATCTTTAAGATAATAAAGGATTACCTATGGAAATGCAGAAAGCCATAGAATTTTCTGTGCATGGTAAACTACATTGTACTGAACAAGGGGGGTTGATACAATGTTTCTGATATTGTAGAAAAAATAAACCAAATCATTAATCTGACTGTTCTCAGCTAAACTTAATTAAAAGCTGAACACTTCCTTTATCAATTGTTTCTTTCTTTCACCCACCTCTTAAAGAAATTTTATTCTTGGGCTTAGAGTAAAATGAGAAAATTTCATATAATGTCAAAGACTTTGCCATCATCAAAGATAATAGTTTGTATGCCTAAAGGGAAAATGGAATTAATTGCAAGTCGTACAAAACATGCTTTCTGATTTCTTTTTTCCCTGCTCTATGGCATTTCTTTAACTGTAATCAGATGTAATTTTAGTCCTATGGGGCTACAGTTCAGAACAGGAACTCTTTTAACTCTCAGTTGTCCCTGGAAAGGTCTTCTTTTACAGAAACCTCCTCTACATTTGATGTGTTCCACAAGACATTCAGTTTTATTACTAACCTTGAAAAACTAAAAACCCAAACAAACAAACAAACAAAACCCCACAAATATTAGCCAGTCTTGTGGCTGGTACTTGGAAAATTCCCACTTTGACCATGCTAGGATTGTCATAATATATATATTTCACCTGAAATTAATAAGTCAGGGTAATTGAAAAATATCATAAATAACATAGGAAATCAAACAAGTATGTCATGAAATGCAAACATGTCTCCAGTTCAAATACTGCTGTTCTAATACTGCATGAAAATGTAGTTATTTTCTAATACGAGAAAATTAAATTGCTGCCAATAAGTCATTTTCTGGTTTTAAACAGAAGTCTTATTCTTTGCCAGATTATTAAGAAAGGAGTACAAAGAGTTGCCATGTCACTGAATTTAGACAAGCCCTCTTGCTAGAAACAGAGGGGTGCTAGTTTTCAATACCAGCACATGAGATACCATTGAAAATAGTAGGCTGCTTTTCCAACTCTTATGCTTTTTAAATCTTGTCCCTTTCTTTTACCTCATTGCAAAATAAAACCCTGTAAATCCACTGACACAGTTCAGCATTTCAGTTTCCATGCATGCTTCTTTAGAAGGTTCTAGAGACAAGACATTTGAGGGGACACCTGTGCAAAAAGCAACTAGATCTCAAATTATAGGTGTGGCGGAAGCTGCAACCACCAAAACATGTTCAGGAAACAGGTGTAAAAAATCACTTTTTTATGGTAGGACACCAAGACTTTCCATGAGTGTCTATATAGAAGGGCCTATTTAGTAGGGCCTATTGCAAGGGATAATAATTTTAAACTGGAAGAGGGTTAATTCAGACTGCATATAAGAAGGAATTTTTTTACAATGAGGGTGATGAAACACTGGAATGGGTTTCCCAGAGAGGTAGGAGATGCCCAATCCCTGGAAACATTCAAGGTCAAATTGGATGGGGCTCTGAGTAACCTGATCTAGTTGAAGATGTCCCTGCCCATGACATGGGAAATGGACTAAAGTCTCTTCCAACCCAAACTATTCTATGATTCTATGATATCTGCTGGAAAAAGAGTCAATGCCACAGTTCTGTAGTCCCAGATTTGTGAGACAAGCATAAGCCCATGGAAAATATTAGCTATTGGTTGTGGGCACTGAGTGCATTGGGTTTTTGCCTTTGGAAAAATATAAGGAAGGCAGAAGAGGAACAAGAAGAGGGAAGGATCAAGTGAATCAAAATATATCTTAACTACTGCATGTTTTTCCCTATCTCAAGCAGTAGAACACAAGTTCCTGTTTAGCTTTGAAGACTGACCCAGGCTTTGGGTATTTGACTTGTTGTCAGGGAAAAAAAGGAGGTAATGTAACAAAGGTGAGAGGTTTGGAAAGTCAGAGATTGGACTCTTGTTCTCTTAAGCTGTAAGTTTTGCTGAAGAAAATTGAGGAAATATTGGTACTGCCTCAGCAAACTAATTAAGACCCTGAAGAGGGTTGACAAAGTCCTTAACATATGCCACCCTTTTAATACACTGTGCATTCATCAATATATGGGGAGAGATGGAGGAAATGGCGGCAAAATGTCAGCCATAGTAACACCTTCTAGAGCTCTCACTTCTAGGAACAGCTAAAAATGGAGGAGTCTGGGAAACAGCAATAGTGATGAAAAGGCTTTGAGTGAAAACTTCTAACATACTGTAACATTTTAATGCAACTATAAGCAGAAAATAACATTTTTCTCACTCACCAAAGTAACACCTCTCTTTGTCAATAGAATAGCTGATATATCAGTTAGAAGAAAATGTAAATTGAATTTTCCATCTGGCCACTCTTACACCCAATAATTCAAGCCAAATAATGTGTCTTTAAGGAAAACATTCTAACAAACAAAATTGTACACCCTAACTATTTTTTCTTATTCTCAAAGCTCAACTTAAAACTCAAGAGAATGATTACTCTTATAGAAAAAAAAAGAAGGCAAGTTTGATTTTAAGCAAACTTCTTCTACCTTGTCTTTAAACTCCCGGTGAAAGTCATGTGGTTATATTCTGCTCAGTTGGGCTAATGATAGGCAATTAAATCAAGTAAATTTAAATGTCTCTTTTTAGATAAAGCCATTATTGTTTCATTTAGAAAACACCATAGTTATACAATTCTTTACTGATTCATGAGCTAAATGAATTTATGCAAATGTAACATCATATTGCATAAGCTTTTTCCTTTTATTCTTTCCTTTTTTTTAGGGGAGTTGATTGGTTTTAGATTGGTTTATTTGTTTTTTGGTTGGGTGTTTTGTTTTGTTTTTTGGTTTTTTTTTTAAATTTGATAAATTCCACATCAACTTTCTTGTATATTTGTCACTCTTACCTCAGTAGTTAGTGACATTTTCTTCTACTACATTTTGATGGACAAGGCAATTCGCTTTGTTGTCTAACCCTTATATCAGAGTGACAGAAGATTCTGCAATTTAACACCTGGAGAAATTTTCATTACTTCTACAAGATTTAGATAACACTTCCATTAACAATGTTTAGATCAATGCTTCAACACATACAGTTGTAAAACTTGCCTTCAGGCTCCTATGTGTATTTTTAAAGACAAGCATTTCAGATGAATAAATGTAATGTGAACAAGAATTCACCTTTTACAGAAAGCACTTTTGATGTCAAAACAAGACATTTGTTAATGATGAAGTAATTTTCTTGCTGTCCATTTTCTTGCTGTCCATTATACAGAAGCTATTTCTTTTGTGAGGTTAAGGATTTCATTTCTGAACACAAACATCCCCCCGACCAAGAAAAACAAACCTACACAGGTAAAATGTCCTCTTATAATGTTAAAAAAAATGAAGAAATTATTTTTGCAATTTCACTTAATAAAAGCAATTGGTAAAAAGCTTTGTCATTTTCTAAAAGGCATTTCTAAAAAAGAAACTGAATTTGAAATATAATGTGCCATACCTTGCTAAGTTGGCAAAGCCAAGAAAAGTTAATTAAGTTTAAATATCTGAGTTTGTACTAGTGGACTTCAAGATGTCTTTGAACTGTGGGGATTGTTGCAGGGAAAGAGAGAGGGACTGGAGGCTCTGATTCAAGAGTGTAACACTGCCAAAGGAGGCAAAAGAGTTAAAACACAACACAGTATGGTATATGTTTACCTACTACTCTTCTCAATACTGTTTTGTAGCAATCCTCAAAAAAAGGTCACATATACATGAATGACACTAGGGAAGAGCACAGGAATACACAGCCTTTTGTGTCTCAATTACTATAAATTACATAAAGGTCATTACTGTAAATTTGACTTAGGAAAGAAGGTGTGAAGTGAAGGTGGAGACAAGAGGAGAATACAACAAAGTACTTGTTATCTAGTTATTCCCCTTTCAGAAAAAAGTGTTAGATGTAATCTGCTGCATTAGATTTTTGTCTTCAAACATCTGAGGGTTTTTTCAGTGTGTATGAGTGTAATGGGTCCTCATATACTCCATAATATTTATCTGTTCTGAGCAAGGAATTGCTAAACCCTCAGACTAACAAAGTCCACCTAGTTTTATTATTTTTTATTATATTTTTTTAATTGCAGAACAAATCAAATGCTAGACATCTTCAGTGGTTTAACAAATTTTATCCCAGGCCATTGTGCCTAATATTCTGATAAAGTATTTATTGCTCATTTTACTCATTTATGAAGTTAGCTGGAGGCAGCATGCCTGTTGCTAAACTTGAGTTGAGGAGAGAAGGAAAGGTCAACTGATAGTTATGTCAGTCTGCTTCACATAAAGTGCAGTTGTGAAAAGCATTTAATTATTGTTACAAATACTAAATAATTAGGTTGATTCTGCCCAGTTCCCAGGAGACAAGAAATGGAATCTTAAGTCCAAAAAATCACAGCTTATAATGACTTCCAGTCAACAATATCAGCAGAGAGATGAAAACTGCCTATGTATGATATGAAAGCAACACTAACGTCTCCTACTATTCACAAGAACAGCTTGTTGGCAAGAAATACTGCACTTTTCCTTGGCCCACCCTTGACTGACACAGACATGAAACCACCATTCAAATGTGACTGTTTTGCAACATTGTGGGGTTTGCACCTTTCAGTGGAAGCTGAATATCGGTAAACTATGAATGTGTTCCTAACATGGGACACCTTGTAAGCCATGGTATTGAAATTTTCTGAAAAGTGAGTGTGACACAAGATACCAAAAAACCTTGATTTTCTGTAGTAGAACACCAACTAGTGCACAGCAATTTTTGAGACCAAAAATCTGAATCTCTATGGTGTAACCCTGAAACAAGAGGACTGCACAATAGCCTGCACAATATATTGTTGCAGGTGGGACTCTGCATTCACTTGCTTCAGCAAGTCTTAGTGCTATGAAACTGTTTGAATATTGCTTCTGGGCTTCTAACCTACTCCAGAAGTTGTCCATTTTTCCGAGGAAAAGTCTTCCTTACCTCTGAGGGCTACCTACATACCTTCTCCACTCTTTGTTGAAGTCTTTCAGTTTATTTTTATAATAGTCTCTAGCTTGTGGCCTTTCTCATTCTCTTTAGAGGGCAGAGTAAAGTGGGGAGAAATCAGGTTTCTGCTTCAACATGTTTGTTTTTTTCTGTGAAGGGACCTACTTTCCCTCCTTTGGGAGCAATCAGAAGGAGGCAAAATAGCAATTCTTTCACAGTTCTGTCCTCTCACACGACATAAGGTATCCACATATCATGTTGCAGACTAGTGTGATATCAATTTTCTTTACCATTTAATCTTTGTAATTGCACTAAATGCCCTTCCTTTTCTCATATCATTTTCCCTCTAGCTGAAAACTACTCTCTTTTGTTACACTGAAACATGAGAACATTTTGCTTTCAAACCTGAGAAGAGAGAGAGGACCTAATGAATTTTAAAATTAGAGCAGCATGCATTGCCCTTTGAACAGGTTGCAGTAGGAGTACATTGAGGCTTCAGGTACATGAACAATTGAGAGACTTTCAGGTTTGGTACACAGTCTCACAGTGAAATGGCAAGTTATTCTCTTTGACCACCATCTGTGTAACGTCCCCACTGAAAAATATAATATAAATAAATCCATACCATACCTCAAATATTAGGATTTTTCAGTGGGGACTGAAAATCCTTCCTACGAAAAGTAACTCTGAAGCAGAATGTGGGAACCACCAGCATCTTTGATTTTATTTAGTAACTTAATGATATAAAACTAAACAGGTTATGCAGAACATTGTAAAAGGAGCTAATACTGCCTTAGAATCCCTTGAGTGTATTTTAAGGAACACCAAGTAAAATAATGCTGCTGCAAAGCCCCAAGCATACTATATCATGTATCTGACACCATTTTAATAATGTATAACACAAACATGGTTTTGGTCCAGTAGGATCAATGGAAGGAGGTAGTTTATTAAGTGAGAAAAAGAAGATCTAGAGGAAAGTCAGAGTGAGAAAGAAAAGCTATTGTGAAATTCATGTTTTCTAAATTAGAATACATCCAAACTATAATTTTCCCTGAACTTCTTAAAGTCTAAATCAGTTTGGGTTCATTTTTGTGCTTTATACAATGTTTTTTGCTTCACTGACTTAAAAAGAAAATAAAAATAATAATTTGTGGTTCACTTCTTTAAGATAGGTCAGGGGTTTTTATTAATTATTGAAATGTGGAAGAAGCTGGATTCTGTACATTGTTATCCTTGAAAATGCTTCCCGTTCCTTAGTATACTATCAATATCCTAGTAACCATTTTAAAGAACCATTCTTTTAAAAAAATGTATGTTATTACCATGTATAACCTGAAACAAAAGGAAATATCATCTTCCGTATGGTATATCTAAGAGCTACTCAGATGCTCTGTAACATTACTGAAGACTTAACATTCTTGATCCATGAGGAAATATGGCTTCCTTTCCTCTCTGAAATGTGTATTCTAAGAATCCTACACCAGTTGTCTTCTAGCATTGTTTAAGCATTTCTATTTTAAGGTCCAAATCTTTTGGGTTGCCATTGTGAGAGAGATTACTTATGAACAAATCTGTTACAAAGAGTTCTTTTAAACTGTTTGTGGAGCTGGGCCCAGGTTCCATTATTGTTGTGACAGAGCTTTACTGAAGTCAGTGCTGTGTCACTTCCACCTGCTACACATACACTCTGAAGATGACAAGTTCCATATCTTCAAGCTGAGTTTATATACTATATATGTCAGATACAGTGCATGTCAGCTTCTTCCAGAAACAAAGCTGCAGGAAGGAGAAATGATGATGCTTATTTAAAAAGAAAGTGTGAGCACACAAGAGAAAGAGAAAGAAAAGAAACAGGGAAATACAAGAGTCAAACATACTTTGGACCTTGGTAAATTAATGTGAAAAAATGCATTATACTTATAGCCTACTTTTCTATATGGTCAAATATACAACCTGGATATGATAAAACAGGGAGATAGGGGAGGTTGTTTTCAAATCTGAGTCTGCTAAGCTCTCTCCAACCTTCAGACTCTGAAGATTTTACAACTGTAAGACAGGTCTCTTCTTGGTACAGTGGTGCCAACCCATGAAAAAACTACAAAATATTATCTGACACTTCATTAGTTTGCTTCACTAGCTTCCCCAGAAATCACTTAGCAAAGAGCTCCTGAAACACACATGCATGCCATTAAATAAAAAGAAATGGCTTTCAGCCCCAAGAAGGTCATCAAAATTGTAATTAAAGTAAAATGCATTACTATGTTGAGCTCATATGTAATTAAAAAACAAATTTATGAAAGATGTAGCTATCCATCTCAAACATATTTATTTTATAACTCTTTTTCCCATTTTCATTTATCTCAAGATCTGGAAACCAGCATTAAAGAGTAAAGTAAGTATGGGGGAAATTGCAACATGGAGTTTTGTCAATATTAACAGTTTTTAATTCAATGAAATAATAACAAAACCATATAGTAGCATCAAAGAGATACTGCAAGTTAATAAGGAATATTTCTGATTGCACATTTGAAAAGGGTCAGTCTCAAAAAGGGGGTTTGTTTAATACTGAAAAAACATGCATGAATAAGAAAACAGCTCTATTTAGAAACAAAGTCTAGATTAATCAATAGGAATTGGATTTTGAATTTGGGAAGTTGCCTTGTTTTTACTACCTCCACTCTTCCAGTTCTACCTCTGAGCACATGAACCAATATATGCAATTTCAAATCTCTCATCTAGCAAGAAAGAAAATAGTTTTCTTTCACTGTGTTTGAATACTTTCCATTTTACACTCCAACCACTGAAAGTGCCTTTTCTTAACAATGTTAGCTATATAGAATCTTTAAAAAAAAAAAAAGTTAACATTTGTCCTCTGAACTTTTGATAGTATAATCATTTTGAAGATACACTCGGGAAACACTAGTACAATTTTCCTTTACATTTTATCTGGTGGGATGCATAAGCTAAGACAGATGCCATCAAATGGAAGTCAGTGGTATGTTTCTGTTCACTTTGGTGATAGAACTAGCCCAGCAAATATGATTTTCTGCCATTGCTAGTAGAAGGTGATAGCCTTTGCATTGGCTGCTCAGTGCAAGGTCTCAGGTCTCATCCAGGCTGGTAAAGCCTCAGCTGGATTTAGCTTGTTGCAACAATTGTCGGGTGAATTCACTTCAGATGTGGCATCTTAAAATTATCCTGCGCAGCAATGTCCCACAGCCTAAGGAATCATTGCATGACAAACCACAGCTCTTTCTGTCAGGCATATTTGGGGATCAATGGAAAGGAAAATATTGTGAGAAAACTCATAGAAACAAATCTGAGACTAAAAGGAAAGAAACTCCACCAAAAACATTATGCTCCTTCCTCCAAAATCCTCAGGTTGCTGATGACTTACTATCACTACCAACCCTGTGGCAGCTGAGAAAGATTCAGCTCATGGCCTTGGGATTCAGAAGGACACTGTAAAGGTGAACCTCACAACAAAGAAAAGGGTGGGACAGAAATTTTTTGTGAAGCAATTTTAACTGTACTATTAATTATATTTTTCTGTACTATTTTTGATTATTAGACTGTAAAAACATTATTGTAACTAAAAATAAATTCTTCGCATTCCTCTTTGCCAGAAGTAAGATTTTGATTTAGATCATTATTATTTTGTAAATTTCTACATGACATCGGTTTGGTTGTGTGTATAACATCATGTAAAATTGGAACTCAGATTTATGCAACAGTACTTAGAAGTCTTCAGGCGTTCTTTCAAAGAAAACCCTCCTATTTTATTGCAATTATTTCACTGTACATTACCCAAATACCTGTCTTTTTTTTCTTTGTCACAGATATTACCATCTGTAAGCACTGCTGTACCTGTTAAGTATATACAGACTAGTTCAGGGAAACCAAATTGGTGAGTGGTTACTATCTCTTTGGATGAAATGCTGGTAGTCATGTAACCCTTCTCTCAACTCTATGGGCTCCAGTTAACTGGTTTGCTAAGGCAATATTACTAAACTGGTGTAGTAGAATTGCCTCTCTGGTGATATATCTGCATTTTAAGTAAATGTTCTGGAAGTGTGACCTTCATTTTCTCTTAGAAAACCCCTTGCTTTACTCCTTGTATTCACAAATTCTTAGTTTTACTTCATCTGGATCAACTGACAAGTAGGTGTGACTTAGTAATTGAAAACTCTTGGTCATTAGTGTTTGCTGTGATGTATCTCTACAGCTTTTCTGAGACCCTCAGCAATATAGAGAACATTAAGAGTAGCCAAGCTACTTATATCTAAGGAATCACTCTGCAACAGAAGGATTTGTACAGTGGGAGCATTTGTTTTTCTGAAGCAAGAAAGAATTGAATTAATGAAGAGACCACATTAACTTAGATTTAATACATGTTCTGTATTTAGAAACAGCTAGTTAATGCTGTAGTGAGATCAATAGGATTGGGCTGGTTTGAGTTTTTGCAATTTCCATGATGTAGTCTAGACTGTAGAAGCAATCTAATGTCTGTCTTGGATACTTGTTCATCTTCTTTGTGTGTATGAAAGTATTTTAGTAGATGTAGGACTATTAATCTATGGTTTTTATTTCAGAGAAACATGCTGGAAACTCACTATTAGAATTATTTGAAGTAGATCCAAACTAGAGATTTATAATACTTTTGCGACTGCAGAATAGTTGTTATAATGTTCTAGGATAATAATTTTAGCTGTGTATGATGGCATCTACTCCATAATATCTATGTATTAATGTCACAATCAACAACCCAAGTAAATTAAAAGAATGTTAAATAATTACTATAATACTAATTTAATAAGATTATTATTACATTCTTATGTTATTATGAATTATTATGAATGAATAATACATAGAGGATAATTTAATTATGACACTTTTAATGACCTCTTTTTTTTCCAAAGTAGTAGATTCAGGAAGAGATCTTGTAGAAATTTAATAATTCCAAAAGCAGAAGTATTTCTGTACCAACTGACTACATTTTAGAAGATATATTTATTCTATGATTTTCTAAAAATAATAATTCTGTTATTTAGAATTTTCTAATTTTACTGTTATCTCCCTAACATTATTCTTCAGACTTCTGTTTCATTTTAGTTGAAACCTGCACTTTATCCGTAAGGGGTATGATTCAAAATATCAATTGTGTGATAAATATTACTGGTTTTACAAATAGCTTCTCAAATTTCATTCCCATTATGTGGAGGACAAAAAGGAAAAATAATCAAGCATTTGCTTAAAGAGAAATTGTACATACAAGTTTTTGTAGAAAAATGTTAACTACAAGCTTCTATTCTTAAATGCAGAGTGAAAGTACTAAAGTTCATGTGTTTTGTGCAACTTCTCTTACATTGCATTTAGTACACAGTGTTCTGTGTACCAAAAATAAAAGGCTTCATTTTTGGAACCTATTAAAATTGCAGTTCTAGTCTATAAAGGAACTTGTAAAAATAGCATCAGAGGAATAAATTTTAAATGCATCTAGTAAATCTGAGCTAGAAATCAAAGTTTAAAAGAGGGGGAAAGGGAAGAATCTGTTCAATTGACAAGCATATTTGTCTTCAGAAATTAATTTACATTCTCAGTGAGATATCAAATGTTTTTTAAGACTTTTTTTCATTTCCAAGGACTATCATCCACTCCTTCAATTGACAGTCATCACCTGTCATCCTTTAAATGATCTCTTCTTCCAAGGGGACTTGCAGCTTCAAACCAGCCACAAGAATGCACAGTGCTTGGCACAAAGTCTATCTACTATTAAAGTACCGTCATCAACTGCTTCTACCTCAGACTATCTACCTTGCTACTAGCTGCCCAAACTCCATTTTTAGCCATGATAAGGTACATGTCAAGAGCACATAAATGAAAGTATCAGAAATCAAAAACCAAAATGCTATATATACATCCAAGTATTTATATGATGTTACTTGGAGTCAGTCAAATTAATTCTTTGTATCTTATAAAACCTTTTGGCTTAACGTGCACACACAGACTAACACGCACAGACACAGACAGACATCAACACCCTGACTTTGGCTTTACTTAATCTCAGTCACGCCTTCTCTAAGTTTAACTTGAAGGCTAGGAATTTATGAGCTTTTGAAAGGCTTTACGTTTTAAGCAGATGTCATATTTCTAAGAAGCTTTATACATATGAATCTAGTATCAGTCATTTTGATGTTGTAACCATGTGCCTTTTACTAGGACTGAGACATTGACAACTTAGCCCTTGTTTTGATAATTTTTTTGTAAAACAGTTAAACACAAGAAGTTGGCAAAATTAGGAATGTTCTTTGAATGGTAACAGGCAACAGAGTGTCTGTAATTATATACATATTTTCAGTCTTCCTGAATTTAATTTGATTAGAAACATCTCCAAGGAAGATTTTTAATTTCTTTGGGGGAAAAAAAGACTCACCTGAAAAACAAGTGTTGCAAATATTGTTCTCAAGTGCTTATACTGCAACTCGGTCATGTTTCCCAATAAAGTTTTCTTCAACTCTGGATCACCTTTATATCCAATTACATGTGTCTTAGTTCTCCTGACTGGGAATGATAAACTGCCCATTGAAGGAAAATGGCCTTGTCAAGCAGGTGAAGGACACCTAAAACTTCAGGAGGTGCTGTGGTGACATTTGTATATAGGGTTTCAGGTTGTTTCTTCTCCTCCCCCCGACTTTCTAGATCACAGCACTCAGGATAACAAAAAAACTGACATCAGTGCTTTTTAACTGAAGACTGTTCACAAGTGTGAAAATAGCTATTCAGTTGGTACCCCAGTTTTCTGCAGGGAATGTAGCTGATAAATCCTGCTTGAACATATCAATTTGTTCCAAGGACCTCATGGGCTGTGGGTAACTAATCTACAACAGAAGCAGTAATTAGAAACTATTTGATTTCACATAGGAAGTAACTGAAGAAGTAAAGACAGATGCAGGAGAGGGGCTGCTGCCCAGGCAGTGCCCTCAGGGCCCTGACAGTTAAAGCCACATTGCCATGACTGTTTGATAGGAGAAAGAAAAAGCCTAATCTAATAGGTGATATCCAATTGCATCTTCTATATCAGTGCATTTGACAGAAATGTAGTTATCATTGCTTCCTGGAATTAGGTAAAATTAAAGGTAGAGATGATAATGATGGAAAGACTGAGAGAGGTCTGACTACTCAGCCTAGAGAAGAGAAGGTTCCACAGAGATTGTCGAGCTTCTTGTATACATAATAGCCCACAAATCATCCCCAAAATTTCTGATAGTACCTTTTGGGATGCCCTAGTGTGAATAGACTTTTACTTACCATTATGTTCATTTGAGTATCAGCATATGATTTCCATGAGGCAAATGAAGGGATGTTCAAAAAAAGGGGGTTTATTCATAGTAGAATGAGCTCTTAAACATCAGGAGTTTTTGTTCACCTTCATGCTTCCCAAATATTTCCTACTCTTTCTAAAAATGTAACTAATGTTTAGAACCTCACATGCAAAGTTCTGGTTTCTTTCAGCCTTCTCATTATGGTAACATGAAAAAAAAGTATTATTAGTTGATTTAAAATGTTACTAGAAAACTATAATTTTACACGCACACACATATCTATGGTGATATAAGACAATATTAACATCGAGAAAGAGAGCTCAAGGATAAAAGCAGTCTGTTAGAGCATTTGATATTATCTCATGAAATCTTCTGTGGCAGATTAAGCCAACTGCCTGTGGATAGAAAACTATCTGAACTGAAAGCTGCTTGAAACAGTGGTGATTCATTAACAGTGGTGATTAATTAACCGTTGACTGAGGTAGGAGGGCAGGAGGCCTGCAAGCTGCTAGTATAGTTGGATAAATAAGCTGGAACGCAGGGCAAAGTTCCTGACTATGGACTTGTTTTAGACTGCGAAGTTATAAAAATCCAAGATATCACATGTAAATATGAAGTAGGAAAGAAAGAGGAACTGGATAATCTGAAAGGTATCATTCAACGGCCAGTGTTGATATTGTTGTATTTTCACTTGCATTGCAGAATAAACTCACATTTTATATAGATTTGGAATTAAAGAACGGTGCAATATTTAAGAAATACAACAGCTAAATGGACAGCCTGAAGCAAGAAGAAAGATAGGAACAGCCTTTTTTGCACATAGAGTATGTCAAGGAATGCAGGAAAGTGGCTAATGGTAGAGTGTATGGTTACCAACCGGACTATTTTACCAGCTGAGGATAAGACAGTCTTCACTGTCATTTGTCTCCATAAACAAATGCAGCTTTAGTGACAAATCAAGATCTTCTGCCTCTGCAGAATATAACTCAGTGTCAATCATACAGTGCTGTATTGAAATAGAGCACACCTAAAATGTCTGTGATGCAGATATGTGGGTTTGGTTTTGGGTTTGGGTTTTTTTGTTTTTGGTTTTTTTTTTTTTTTAATTATCCTTTATATCTGCTGACTGGAATACAAGTTTGATATTATTATTTGGCTTTAGTGCTTTCTCTTCAGATCAGTGTCTTTTCAGATAGCACTTCAAAAACACCTCATATCACTTTGTATTTCTGTATGGCTGCTACTAGCTCATTGTGTTTCTTGACCAAACCCCCCTCTTTTACATTCATCATGCATTAAACATAATAAAAAATCAGGTGTCAGATTCAAGGAGTTGGTAAAGCAGCAGTTATACTTGAACCTGCTATATGTGATACATACTAAGTGCAGGGAGAACAGACTTGCTGCATAGTAATTTTCGATGATTCGTTACAAAAATCTTGTTCATGTGGCCCAAATACACTCATGATAAAATAGATGTCTAAAAACATACTAGCAGAGTGTTGGGATATTACATTTAAAATGCCATTGTCTTCAATCGCTTAAAAAAATGTTTAGACATTCTAAATAACAGACCTGACTAATGATGGCATCAAAAGAGGTTTCTGCATTTTTTGCTTAGAATACTGACTTGTTACAGGACTGCCAGCTAAAATGCATTTCAAACAAGAGATGGGTCCAACAGCACACCTTAGAGAAAATCTTTATTGTGTGTGTCCCAGACTTTCTACAATCATTATCTTGGTTTTACTTGATAGTAGGGTAGAATTCATAAGAACTGGAGTGGAGATAGGGAGTTTTATGGATAACTCAGCTGTGAAGTGGCTATTTGGTCTTTTGCATTTAAAGTAACTGCAAATTGTTTTTGAACAAGAGTAGACCCCCAGCTGAACTGCAATTTTTATTACAAAGATTTCCAGAGTTTTAGACTCTACCATCCCTGATTCTTCAACGCCTTTTAACAGGGTGGACTGGAAACTAATAAAGCCACACAGGGTCTATTAGGATTTGAATTTTAAATGAGATGTTTTGTGTTGATACTCTTTATCGGTATTACAGTGAAAGGAGAGATTCATTACTGAGGGACTATTAAAATTTTTTTCAAAGCAATCACTTTGGTATAAGATCACAGTCTGTGGCATTCAAAGTCTAAGCCTTCTGTCACATCTCCTGAAATCCAACTAGCTTACCTCATGGCCATCCCTTTCATGTCAACATACAAGGCTTACTATACAATTTTTAGTATTTTTAGTCCCATTTTACTCCAAATTTTTTTATTAGATATTTTAAATTTCAATTTGCTGATGTTTAAGATAACTCCTATTTCCCTAATCAGATTTTACTTCCTCTTTGTTCTGTTTAAAGTGAGACATTTTTTTAATAATTCTTTTATTCTGCTGATTAGTGATACTGGCTTTTTCTCTTCCTACTAAAGTCTGTTACTATAAAAGGAGTAAATGTTTTCTATATCCAAAGATGGGGCCTTAAAACCATGTCCACACTCTACCAGACTTAGTCAAGGCATTTCAAGATCACCTCCTAATATTGAGTCATTGACAATAAAATATCTACTGAAATCCAGTGAATACTGAGATTATAAAATTTGTTGTCACAAGATGTTACAGCAATTTGAAGTACAAGTTGATTCAAAAGGCAAGTATATTGATATAGAAGAGGACTGTTGACAACACAGAAGTGGGTGAAAGGTCTAGCATGGGAATCCTTAAGCTGCAAATTTTTTATGGCTGGGAAAATATACTTGCCTGTCTTTTATTCTAACATGTATTCACACAGCATCCAGAGTGATGACTGTGAGATATAGAGCTAAATGGATACATGCCATGATTGTCATGTCTTTGTTGTCTTAATGGAATTGGTTGAGTCATAACACAGCTGTTGATCAATAGTAATAAAATTCTATTAGACTCATTTTTTAAGTAGAGATGTAAAAGAGTGTCAACTTGTTTTGTACAAAAGTTCAATACTTACCAGTTTTAACCTTCACATATTTCTATTTGCATTCCTGCTTTCTTTTCATTGAGCATTGTTTAAATTCTTTGAAATAGTTGAAGTGGAATAAGGTGTCTAGATAAGCTATATAAACTAAGAGGACCTTGAAAAAATCATCTATACTTCATATCATTTGACTGTCGACCACCTCAGGTGTCCTGAATTAGTCATGTAGCAAATGTGATTGTGTGTACCATACAGTTTTATTATTCTCTGGCTCTTATTGGCAGTCTTTGTTCCAGCAGCAGCAACAGAGGTCAGGACAGTGACAAACAGGACAGTGGAAATCTGCACATAAATGGACTTAGAGTTTACAAGGATCCTTCAAGCATGAAATAGCATCTGAGAGAGAAAAATAAGTATTTCCTACAGGGGATATGTCCCTTCAAACTGAAGGAGGAACTGTCATGTCATGAAATAAAGACTATAAATATGGATTTTTTTGCATATTTTCGGTCTGGAAAATAAGTTCCAGAACAGTCCCTCATGTGATTTCTCCTTATGTGTTGCCAGTAGATAGAGTGAAATACTTGACTGCTGGGCTGCATATGTACCATAAAATTGTCACGTTGTCTGCAAATGAGTTACAGCCATTCAAGTCTTAGTCTATGCTTTTATATTGCAATATAATTGTACTTAAGCATAGGGAGTTTGTATGTCAATGGAACTTCGAGGAACTAAGTATAAAGAGGTCATATGGAAGTATAATAAGTACAGAATAAAAAGTATATAGAAGAAGTCATAATTGTCTATGTGGTTTAAGTTCTGTAATCTGAACCAATATTATAATGAGGACAAGCCTTGAGGCAGCACCCTTGGACTCAAGTTTAGAACATGAATGTTGGCCAGCATTTGATGCACTGTTGGTAGGAATGGCTCCTATGGTAATTAATATATCCAATTTAGAGAGCACTGAACCTTGATTACAATCATCATGAATTATACAAAGGTGTAAACATAAAAAAGAACACGTTCTTTCCCTTTCAATACTAATGTCTATTTAAAGTTCCTGAAGGACCCAGAACCATTAAGGAGGCTTTAGCCTGATTGGTTACAGAAAAACACTCACAAGAGACATCAATTTTGCATGACAAAACTATTTCGTTTATGTAGTATTAAGCATAGAATAAATGTCATAGCAATCCAATCAGATCTACATTTGGGTAAGCATCCTAAGCAGCCCTTTCTCAGAAATTTGCTACAGTCTTTGAGCTAGAGGGTTCACCTGTTCAAATATATGATAGTCACACTGGGGAGAGAAAAAAAAAAGAAAGAAAGAAAGCTGAAGAGGTATGAAGATTGAATTGTCAGAAGCTATACTTGCAGAAGAAGGCTACTGCACATTTTTATGTTAGTACGAGAAAGTTTTTCCTTGCTGAAACAACTCTGAGGCTAGCAGAAATAAAAATCAGTCTTTGGGACCATAAGCGTACCATATTTCACAAGTACTTACTTCAAGGCACAGCTTAAAAAAAAAAAAAAAAAGTAAAAAAAAAATAAAAAAAGAGGAAAAAGTAAAAAGAAAGAACTAGTTCTTCCAACAGAGACAGTAGGCCACATTTAAAAGAACCAGAGTAAAATCCCAGTTGTGTCGAAGCCAAAGTTGAAGATCCTACTGGCTTCACTGGAACCACTATTTAATCCCTGGAGCATTTCAGTACATTCCTTTTTGCTACACTTAGAGCTAACACTCACAGGGTCCTGACACCATCCAAAGATGTGCACATATAATTTGCATCATCTTAAACCAGAACAGCATGGATATCTGAGATGTCAGTGCGGGTCTGTATGTGTGGGATTAAAAAGAAAAGCTTAGGTTACAACCCTAAGCCTGAGAGATTTTCTTTGATTTGCTTTCCCATTCATGAGCTGATCAAATCTACCACAGTCAATGGTAGATTGACTTTGCAGACAAAATATATTTTGCTAAATTTAATGTAACTCCCAGCTGCAACAAAAATTTGTGATATGCAGCCTGGAAAGTGCACTTATTAAAGGCAACCATGAGCTCTGCTCTGTGGACACTGCTCTCTAATGTCTTTCCCATAAAAAAGAATTCTCAGTTCATGGTTGGAGGAGGGATAATTATATAATTGCTATGTGATACACTAAGTGTTTATTCTGGCAAATTTATTTTTTAAATAAAGTTAATAATTTACTACCATACATACTCATTTCTCTTAAACTTATTTAAGTAATCAGGAGGCAATTTGAGAAGAGTGCTCTTTGATGCTGCACGTTGTTATGCATAATATTTCTCATTTTTGTTTGCAAATGATAAATTATTAAAGAGTTTCTCACTGCGGTCATGTAGTTGCTTAATTTGTCAGTAAGACAGGAGTTTTATTTTTTGACTGGATCTCTAAAATTAAAATGAGTCTGAGATGTTCAATACATTCAGTTTGTGTTGCTTATTCTTAGCCCTGAAAAAAAGGAGGGGGAAAAAACCCCCACAAAGATAAGGAATATATGCTAATACATGTACTTACAAAACAAATATACAAAAGAATCCAGGAACTATAATGTTTATGTTTGTTTTTTCAGGTAAGCTATGAGTTTCAGGGAATACAGGGAATTATACAGGGAAGACAGGGAATACAAAAATTATAATACAATTTTAGTGATCACAGGTAACTATCATCTATATTCTCCCTTTTAGATAAAGAAAATGAAAAATTCGTTTGTCTGTAAAAGGTTCGCTATCAGGTAACTAAGCAGTCACAACCCAGTTGATGATTGATAAAGGCAGCTATTCAAGAATTTTGACGCCCAACTACTTCCGTGGAAAAATGAGTTGCAGTTCAGGTATTTTCATATGCGATAAGTTAGGATAATGAGTTCTAGCACATGAAATGAGTTATGATAAGGAATGAAATACACGTTTGCAAATTGCAGGGACATGTTTATATATGGAAGAGCCAAAAGATGAATGATGATGATCAAATTCAGATCCCTAGCTCATTTTTTTAACAAGGACCATCCATTTGGAGATGATGGACGTATTTATATGTGTATGTGTGTGCCTCTCTATGTTAAGATCTAAATGCCTGTTAACCAGTCTTTGAGTGCTCGTTGCTGAGTTGGCATTGAAGCTTGTTTTGATATTGTAACATTTTAGTTATTTTTAAAAAGAGGGAATATCTTTTTTCCCCCAACAACTAAAGTACCTCCCATTCTGAGTACCTCAGCAGCCCTTTCTAACCTTTTCCTGGCACTTGGGAACAATATCAGTTCTCTAAACCTTTCTCTTGTGGCACATTAGCTTTATCCTACCCATGTTATATGTCTTGTCTGCACACAGGAAATCTTGATGCAACTGCAACAGATAAATCATACACTCTAACAAAAGGACCTTTGAGTACTGCAGTTTATACAGGTTTGTGAAATGAAGCAAACTAAACCAACACAAGCAGGTTTAGAATTGTAGAACTATTCTGTATCATAAAAAAACCAGTTTGGAATACATCCAGAATTGTTCTGCCAAAATACTTTTTTTTAAGCACCAAAAAACCATCAGGCCATAAGTCTTATTTAATATTCGTGTCCTGGATAGTTCACGTAGGGCCATATCCTACAGTCTTTATCTGGCAAGATTCTCATTGCCTAGAAATCAACAAGACCTTTGCGAATTTAAGAAGTCTAGGATTTGTTCAGAAAGGAATAGTTTCCTCAGTAAGTTAGAGATGTATCTTCCTGCTGTGCAGGTAACAATCTATAAAGACACTTCATTACTTGTGACTGTTTCTTTTTGCCATCTATTCTTTATGGAATATATTCTCTGATAATTACTATATCATCTTTTGCTGCCACATGGTATATATGAAGCATAGATAAAACCCAAGTTGAAAGTAAGACATAGTGAAAGCAAGATAAAAAAACACCTGTGTTCTATTAGCTAGCTACATGAAACAAAATAAAAGCTAAAGCTGAAGGATTTCTTCAGTTCCAGAAAGATCAGCTCAGCATAACTATTACAGTCTAAACTAGGAATGTCAGCGAGGTAAAACTTTAGACAGGGAATTATTCTTGACACATGAGGTACAAGAATATATTGTGAAATACAAAACCTTATCAGGTTCTGAGGGTAGCACTAAATGACATTGAGTTTACAGGGAACTGGACAGAATAAAATTTTTCCAAGTTCTAGATTTGATGGAAAACCTTTTAAAAAACAGACTTGAATTTTGCTGACCTGTTTTTCAGGTGTTTTTTTGAACATACCTGAAATTTCCTACAGATTTAGAACACGTAAATGCAATATCTTTAGTGTACTGGTAGCTGCTGGAAAGTCTCTTTGCGCATCTACTTGTTTAAAATTTGTATCTTTTAAATTAAATCTTCAAACCCACATTGAAAGGGTTCTACGTATCTTTTGAGTTTGTACTCTCCTACTTATTTTTGTCCATACTGTGGTAGTTTTAGCTAGGCCTCAAATTAGCAGGTTCAGAGAATCAATGTAGATTAGGAGAGACAGGTATCACCTGACTTAAGCAACCAAAGAAATATTTCATACCAGATGACGCAAACCTGAGATAGGTAGGAGGAGTTTCTCAGTTGCCATCATGTCTGCAGTGGAGGCAGGACGTGCTGCTGCTGCCCTGCTGTCTTAGGCCTTGCTCCTACTGCCGCTACATCATATTTTGTTTTAGCTTCAGGGAAATAGAAACATCTTGTTGTTATACTTTCTGTTTCTTTCTGAGTGTCTTTTGGGGTGCTTATAGATCTAGAATGATGGAATTTGTTTTCGGTGGGAGGTAGAAAATTTTTGTTATATCTAACTTGTGTAATTGTGTGTTATATTATAGTTTTCTTTTATTTTTCTCTTTTCTGTATAAATATATATAGTTAGTTTAAGTTTAAACCTAGTTTGAGTTTCCAGAGGTTTTTTTCTTTTCCTCCCTTGTCCCAGTGTGCGGGGGAGAAAGGGATTGACTCTGTGTTGGCCAGTTGGTATTCTGCCAGCTCAATCCAAGATACATATTTAATGAGCACCTGTAAGGAAGACCAAAATGAGTGTAAAGCCTGCTCTACATCCTGGTCTCCTCTCCTACAATATTCAATGATATTACAGAAAAAGGTAATTTGATGAATGTAATAAATCCAAAATACGGAAAAGGTTTTTAACCTAGAAAACATAATGGAACCAATACTGAAAAGGCAGCTTATGAGTTTCCTATTTTAAGTACAGACTGGCACTTTCAAGTGGAAGATGCTCTATCAATCTATTGTGTAGGAACTTGTGATTCTGTGACTGCTTTTGTGCAGTATTTCTTATTTGTACTACTCAAAATTCTTGTTGATTTCCTGGTTGATTGAAAATCCAAGGAACTGTATCTCTGCCTAGGCTCAATGATTTATGGATGATATGGCAGCTCTTTTTCTGTCCACCAACCTAACCTCACAGCAGCTTACAAGCTTCAGTATCATTAAGACAGTTGTTATTACTCTTTTTTAAGCCCAGCAGTTGCACTTGCTCTTGATTCTTTAAAACAGTCAATTGTGACAGTAACTATGATATATACTTTCCCTTTGTACAGGAGATGGAACTCTGCAGCACTGTTCATCTATCTGATTCCCTTGTAGGCTTTTCACATACTGCTGTAATTTATTTTTCAGAAAAATACCTCTTGAAAATAAACACAGATATAGGAATATTGTATTGTACGTCTATGCTTGTATGTATGCCCAGCTTACTCTTCATAGAATATTGTTCTGTGCTTGAGGCTTTTTTTCTATATATATTGCATACATCTGCTCTCTTCCTTCAAACACTATTCTTTAGGCTAGCCTAATTTAGATGCTTTTCTATGACACTCCATTATGACACTTTATGACACTGGGTAAATTGCCAGATTAAAAGGAAAAGCTTTTTGAAAATCCTTTTATCAAGGTTATTATATTATCTGATTCCCTATATTTGTGACTTCTCTGTTTCAATTTTAAATATATATGAGTTAAAACATTTCTCTTCTAGACCTTTCTAGCACTGCCAAGGCATTATTTTCATTGTGACAGTTTATGAAGAGTGAAAATTTTCAGGGCCTTAATTTTGACCCTTTCTTTTTTAATTAACTGAAAACTTTTGTGTGAAACATAAAATAGTAATTGAGAATAAAATTGATCTAATAAGATAGGAATTATTCCATTTATATTTGCATGTTTAGGGGCAGTCCCGCGGTGTAATGGACAGCACTCTGAACTTTGAATTCCAAAGTTGTGAGTTCGAGTCTCAGTAGGGACCCGTCCCCTGACAGTTAAATGCCTCCCTGACATCTGATCCCTTCAGATCTTGGATGCCAAGCAGGGTCAGCCCTGGTTAGTACCGGGTGCTGTAGACAGTCCCGAGGACTTCACTGTCACTGTCCAAGCTCGCTCGGCCATGGCAGATGGACCTGAGGAGTTAAACAGTGGGGCCAATTCTGCACACGCTGTGCCTCACCTAAAAAATCCACTGCTGTTGTAGTTTGGAATTATTATGTAAATTCTCTCCCCTGCCACTCTTAACGACCCAGGCCAACAGTTAACAAAGA
>JAWWEV010000083.1:97187828-97262081 GCA_035583235.1 Hafferia zeledoni
TCTAAAGGTTCTCACAGAGCTGAAGCAGGAGCTTGGATTGCTCAGAAATTCACTTTCTGCAAGCAATCTTGCTACAATTCTCTTCCACTTACATAGAAGAGTTTTTAGAGAAAATTTGCCATATTATGGTGTTGAGCAGAAGCATACAGTGATTGTCACAATTGGAAAGTATCTAGAGAACAAGACCAGGCTCTGTTCTTTCCACCTTTTCCTGAAGTATGGGAAGGAGTTGCTGATGGAAAGGCAGAAGACCCCTCCTCCTCTTCTCTGCCGATTACCTGGTAGGTCAAGGTGAATCTGGAAAACCCTGTCTTTGTGGGGGAAATTCTGTCTTCAACATCTGTTTGCATGATTAGCTACTATTTCTCTCTCACTCTGAACTTGAGCTTGAATTTTCTTGTTCAGTTTTTCAAATTCATAGCGCTTAGCCTTGGCTAACAGGCCAACCTCCACCTAGCTGCTCACTCACTCCCTTTTCTCACAAGACAAAATGAGAAAAAGAAAGCTCATGGGTCAAGATAGGGAGAGCACCTGCTAATTACTACCGTGAGTAAAACAGACTTGATGTAAGGACAAATACTGTTAATTTATATTCAATTAAACTAGATGCAGAGAGTGAGAAATTAAGACAAATGCTAATGTCTCTCCTCCTGTTTCTCCCAGGCTCAAGTGCACTCTTTCTATCCTGTATCCTTCCCTTGCCCCCAGCAGCACAGGGAGGATGCAGGGCAGGAGGCTCTGCAGTCAGCACACAAAGGTTGCTGGTCTCTCTGCTGTTTCTTCTTTCTCATACTTTCCCTCTGCTCCAACATGGCCTCTCTGTGGGCTGTAGTTCCACCAGGAAATATCCATTTTGTCTGGTATGGTCTTGTCCATGGGCTGTAGAGGGGATATCTGCTGTGGAACAGGGAACACCTGCTCCTCCTCCTTCTTCTCTGACCTTTGTGTTCACACTGCTATTTCTCACTGTTTTGCTCCCTTGTCCTCTGCCTCAGTGCCATTCTTTGCCTTTCCTTAGGTACATTTAGGTACAAATCTTGAAGGTGCAGGAGCCTTCCAGTGTGCCGGAAGGTGAGCTGCCGACCAGCCTGGCTGGACAGGGAGCTTTTGCAGGAATTTAGGGGAAAAAGTCTTTTATCCCCTTTGGAAAAAAGGGCAGGCAACTCATGACATGCTTAAGAATGCCTCTAAGTCATATAGAGAGAAAGTCAGAGAGGCAAAAGCACAATATGAACTTAATCTGGCCTCTTCTGTTAAGGATATCAAAAAGTGTTTTTACAAATACATCAATAGTGAAAGGAAAACCTCCATTCTTTGATCAACACAGGGAAGAACATAGTTACCAAAGATGAGGAAAAGGTTGAGGTACTTAACATCTTCTTTGCCTCAGTTTTTAGCAATAAGACAGGTCATCACCCAGGACAACTGGCCTCCTGAGCTGGTACACAGGGATAGAGAGCTGAATAGCCTCCCTGTAGTTCAGGAGAAAGCAGTTAGTGACCTGCTGAGCCGCTTGGATCCTCACAGGTCTATGGAATCAGATGGGATCCACCCTAGGGTGATGAGGGAGCTGGCAGAGGAGCTTGCCAAGCCACTCTCCATCATTTATCAACAGTCCTGAATGACTGGAAGTTGGCCAGTGTGATGCCCATCCATAAGAAGGTTTAGAAGGATGATCTGGGAAACTACAGGCCCGCCAGCCTGACCTTGGTGCATTACAAGGTTATGGAAAAGATCATCTTGAGAGCAAAGAGGATGGCCAGGGAATCAGGGCCAGCCAGCATGGATTTAGGAGGGCCAGGTCCTGCCTGACCAACCTGATCTCCTTTTATTACCAGATGATCAACCTGGTGGATGAGGGGAAGGCTGTGGATGTGGTCTATCTGGATTTCAGCAAAGCCTTTGACACCGTCTCCCATAGCATACTCCTGGAAAAGCTGGTAGCCCATGGCTTGGACAGGGGCACTCTGTGCTGGGTTAAGAGCTGGCTGGATGGCAGGGCCCAGAGAGTACTGGTGAATGGGGCTGCATCCAGATGGTGGCCAGTCACCAGTGGTGTCCCCCAGGATTTAGTGTTGGGCCCAGTCCTGTTTAATATCTTTATTGATAATCTGGATGAGGATCTCAGCACATTTGCAGATGACACCCAGCTGGAGGGGGGTGTTGATCTTCTGGAAGGCAGGAGGGCTCTGCAGAGGGACCTGGACAGACTGGATAGATGGGCTGAAAGCAATGGTATGGGGCTCAACAAGGCCAAGTGCTGGATCCTGCCACAACAATCCCATGCTGCACTACAGACTGGGGACAGAGTGGCTGAAGAGTGGCCAGGCAGAAAGGGATCTGGAGGTTCTGACTGACAGGAGGCTGAACATGAGCCAGCAGTGTGCCCATGTGACCAAGAAGGCCAATGGGATCCTGGCCTGTATATCAGGAATAGCATGGCCAACGGGATCAGGGGAAGAATCCCTGCACTCAGCACTGGTGAGGCCACACCTCAAATTCTGTGTCCAGTTCTGGGCTCTTCAGTGTCAGAACAATGTTGAGGTGCTGGACCATGTTCAAAGAAGGACAACAAGGCTGCTGAAGGGACTTGAGCACAAGTCTTATGAGAAGCAGCTGAGGAAACTGGTGTTGTTCAGCCTGGAGAAGAGAAGGCTTAGGGGAACCTTATCTCTCTTTGCAACTGCCTGAAAGGAGGCTGTAGCCAGAGAGGGATCGGTCTCTTCTGCCAGTCTCTTCTGTAGGACAAGAGGGCAGAGTCTTAAGCTCTGCCAGGGGAGATTTAGTAGGTAGGGAGGAAGAAGTAGGCAGTTAAATGCTACCCTGACACCTGATCCTGTCAGATCTTGGAAGCTAAGCAGGGTCAGGCCTGTTTAGTACTTGGATGGGAGACCTCCTGGGAATACCAGGTGCTAAAGGTTCTAGTCCTGAGGACCTCACTATCACTGTCCAACTCACTTGACTGTGGCAGATGAACCTTAGGCATTAAAGGATGGGGCCAGTTTTGTGCACACTGTGCCTTACCTAAAAAATCCACTGCACAGGCTCAGAGGATACACCCATGTGGGTAGAGTCCTTCCCAAAAATCTTTGTTCACGAAGCCTAGCCATGATGAGGAAGAAGTTCTTTACAGCGCAAGTGACTGGGAGTTGGAATGGGCTGCCCAGGGACATGGTAGAGTCACCATCCTTGAAGGTGTTTAAGAAGAGACTGGATGTGGCACCCAGTGCCATGGTCTAGTAGACAAGGTGGTGTTGGGTCAAAGGTTGTACACAATGATGTCAGAGATCTTTTCCCACCTATTTGATTCTGTGATCCTGTGATTTTCCCAGAGTCACCACCACCTTGGCTGCAAGGCTCAGCCATGCCCTGTAGTGGGTTTTTGGAACCAGTTGTAACTTATTGTGTTCAGCACAGGGCAGTCCTGGTCTTTCTGCACAGAGGGCACCGTGCAGCTCCCATTGCCAGCACCTGGACAGCTGCACTCCATTCAAAGACTTACTCATCTGAACTCCTGAAATACTTTTATAGTCTGTTTTGAAACACAAGCACATTGAATAAATCAAAAAGTAGAAAGTCTACATGTAAGTAATTTAAATCCAGAAACAGAAACACTGGGTTTTCCTTAGGCAAGTGGGAATTCATATCTGTACTATAAGTGCCAGGCTGTATGTAGATCCTGCCCCTACCTCAGTCTCTGGTAGAATGAAAAACAGGTCGGCATCAGCCGCTTTGTACCAAAGCTGTGGCTTTGTTTCTTGGGGAAGGAAACAGAGAGATAAGACATACTCCATCCAGGGCCTCTGCTCAAGTGACATGGGACAGAGGATTCCCAGTACATGCTCCCCATCCTGTTTAGAGGCAGAATATCTTCAAGCAACAAGCAGGCAGCAACTACATAAATATCTTAGGCTTTCCAGTGCTGAGAAGGAATATATTTTGACTGTTCAGATTTTAGTTCCATTTCTGAAAGGGATTTTTTGGATTCATGGCATTTTTGAATCTTTCACTTATTTATTTAGTAGAGATTATAGTTATTGTGCCAATGGGAAAATTTATGAGCAGAGTTAAATGGTGAGATAACATAAAGGGGAGAGCAGGTAAGAATGCAGTACATGATATGGCACCTCAACCTGTTGAAAGCCTAGACAGAAACATACAGAAATATACTGCTCAGTGTCTGGAAAGTCTGCCACATAGACTTTTCTGCCCTCCACAGCATATATATCCTTTCCCTCTCTGCTCTCCTTCCTGTGGCCTGTGACCTCTGCTTCAAATAAAGAAGAAAGCAGTGCTGTCCTTCCATCTCAACAGCTTCCTGTTACCTCTTCAATGTTAGCTGTACTAATAAGAAATGATTCCTTCACAGGATGCAATCTGGCAAAAAAAAAACTCCATCAAGATATATCTATCATTTAAGAAATGCCCTTACTTAGGGTACAAAATGTATAGACTTTCAACCTCCTAACAGCTTTCAATTTATAAATTTATTTTTAGAGAGGATGTGGACAGTTTTGAGCTCTTTCACAACTGTTTATAACAACAAATAGACTTTTTTCCAATAACGTCTCTTTTTAAATGTTATTCTTTTCTTATTTTATGCCACACTGTCCTGAATATTTTTGCTGAACACATTTGTGAGACACAGCTGTGTTTCAGTCAGCCTTGCAGCTTTCTCATTTAGGTTATGACAAAGTGTTAGTTTCTAGTGGAACTGACTGACACTCTCAGGTTTCTTTGTAACCTTAAAATATAAACTTTTTTCTTGTTTGTTTTAGATGCTTTTGCCTTATAAGAAATTTTATCTTTTCAAAGGAAGTGAATGTTTGGTTGTTGCTTTAGTTTTTCCCAACATTCTCAGCAGTTTTCTCATAGCATAGAGTTCTATGTTGCTGTAAGGGACCCTCTTGCTTTGTGCTAAGGTGAATACTATTCTCATTATGTAAACTTTTCTTAGCTTCTCTACAAAATATCACAGAAACATTAATATCTTGGTTTTATGACGGAATTTTTCATCTTGTCAACCTCTAAAAAATAATTTGAGAGTTTGTGAAGACACAATGATTCACAGAGAAGCTTTTAAATTCCATTAAAGTATTTAAATAGCTTAAAGACCTCCTACAGTTCTTGTCATATTTTTGTGCCGTAAGATACATTGCATTCACTTCAATCAGCTTTTTGTTGTTGTTGTTTTAGTCAGCAGATAAACTAACAGCAACCTTTTCTGTCTGATGTATTTTACATGAAGACATTGTTTTGAATTGTCTACTTGTAGCTTATTATCATCTGAGCTTTTTAACTCGTGATGGAATTACACATACAACCAGCAGGAATCATAAGCAGAAAAAAAATACCTGGTTTATGCCTTTATTAAAAAAAAAAACAAACAAACAAAAAAAAACCAACCCAAAACCAAACAAACCTTTTTCTGTTAGTGAAATTGCTTTAGAGGCATATGTATTTCATTGTAGCTATTCTAATTTCTTTCTTCTCTCACTTTTCCCTAGTATAATCTTCTCTGTGTAAATCTCCTTTTTGTCTGATTTTCTTCTTACCTTAATCTTACTTCAAACATTTTACCATCTCTAGTTGGCACAAATGGGCCAAGGAAATCAAGTTATGTCTACACCACCCAGGAATCTTCCCAGGTATTGTTTTTAATTTTCCACAATTGTAAAATGCTTTTTATTTTTTCCCTTTCCTTTATTGTTTCTCCTTTTTTTCACAAGTAGCTTCCCTTTCTGCTGCATGGACTTAGCATGTTTTTAAATATTCTGCACACTATTTGCAATATATTCTATATTCTTCATACTCACCTTTTTAAAGACCAATACTTTTATTCTTTTAAACCTTATGAATATTCTCTTGAGTAACTACAATTTGATGCTGTTACTCTACAATCACAAGAATCAAATCTTTACCAACTTATGTCTCATTAATCACATATATTTTTTCCTTGGGCATACACCTAAGACAAGTTTGGCCTTCTAGATTGTTCAGCAGATTTGAAAAGAAATACCTTTCCATAGTCATTTCACAATTTTTATTCTATTCTATGCCAGGATAATTGAAGTTTTCATGGTTAATGACATACCTCTTTCAGGAAATCTGTTACACATACAAACATTTTCTGACCTGTTTCTTTTCATACTGATTTACTTATTTTTATCCACTTCCTTATAACAGAGTTTGTACCCTCTCTATCACGTTTTCATCCAGACTACTCTTGTTCTGCTAAGATATTCTCCATGCAGAATATAACTTCTCTGATCTTAAAGATATACTGTCCTTTAATGCATATACTCTCTGGTTAGTATGGTGTTTTCATAACTTCTTAGAGTCCTGAGCCAGCTCTCAGGTAACCTAGAGTAATTAAGTTATTTTTGTCCAAACACCAGTGTTTGCAGCTCTGCAATCTTCTGTCTTTACCTAATCCTAAAGAATTCATGTAAAACAAAGGCTTGCCTGATTATCATTTCTGAAAAAAAGTATTATCACTTGCACTTCATTATTTTCAACAGCCTGCACTTTATTACCTTCACTGTGACATTCTAGAGTATTTTTTTCTTGTTCTATTGTAACTGTGAGTCATGAAGATGTTAGCCCGAGGATGTGCATGTATAGGTTGGGATCATTGTAGTTTCAAGGGAGTTACCAGCCTGAAAATCTTACAGAGCGACAGAATAACAGATGATCCTTGACTGGAAAGCATGCCTTCAGTATCTAGTAGAGAATTCAAAGAACACAATCCAGAGAAGAGCAAATCCAAAACCTACTGTTGCGGGAAAGGTAGATGTTAATTTTTTATAGAATAATCATCTGGAATCAATAGTAGCTTTAGAAGAATGGAATCATGAAATAGAATAATTGAATGGCTTGGGTTGAAAGAAACTTTAAAGATCATCTAGTTCCAAACTCCCTGCCATGGTCAGGGACACCTTTCACTAGTCCTAAGTTGCTGAGAGCCCTGTCCAGCCTAGCCTTACACTTCCAGGATAGGAAATAGTAATTAGAAGCCTTAAAACAAAGTGTATTTTCAGTAAAACCTTGAGGGTTTTTTTTAAATTTTATTTTCTTCTCTAGCTAATGGCTCCACCCAACCCCCACCTCCACTCCCACCCCCCACCTTGTTCCTTTAGCCTTCTCTTGTTTCAGGTAAAAGAAAGAAAAGAAAAAAAAAACACCACAGTACATAATGACTTTAGTTTTATCTCATTGTTTCATCAGCCATGTTTCTTTTTGCAGTTCTTAGCAAAGTCAGGAATAATAGTGACATTTCCTATGCCAAAAAATAGAACAGTGTGATATCATGTAGACATGAGAAAATGACAAGGATCATAGGTAGAGAGAGAGGAATAAAGTTCAAGACTCATGTGTAGCCTCCTGAGGCTGTTATTTTTAATCGAACTTTTTGAGTAATCAGTCACTAATAAAATCTCAGTATTTCATCATTAAGCCTTGCCTTTAATTTGTAATTAATCTGTGAGTACCTTTGCCCTTTCTTCAGTAACTGTAGAGAATAGTGGTGAAATCATTGAATTCTGTAGAATTTTTCCCACTTTGGATAACTCTTTACAGCTACAAGCTTCCTCTGCCTTGTGCTTTAAATAAATTTGCATAATCTTTCCTGGAGGGTTTCTATACTCAGCCCATAAGTAAATAAATAAATAAAGCACTATCCGATTGCCATGCCCTTTCAACAGAACACACTGTCTATTAAGATGAGCTACTCCTATATCGCTGAATGGCCATATTCACTAGTCCATGAATTTGTAATTTAGCGTGTTTACTGCAGTCCTGGGATGTGTACCGCTTAAAATGTTCACTGGGGACTTTGTCATTTAGCTGTGTCATATTATTATACTGTGTAATGAAACATAACCACATAATGCATGTAAATAACAAAGTGTCAGCTCCCTGCCAAAATATAAAGGGAATATAAAATGTACCTTCTTTCACATCCCAGATAAAACAGTGTAATAATCTTCTACAGAAATGAAAATGTTGGCTTGGTGAAATTCCTCTTCTTTTTCAGTTAAGTACAAGCAAAAGGAGTAGGCTCTTCATTTTGTAATACTTCCCAATTTTTGTTCCCTACTAAGTTTCTAAATCATGAATTTTATTTTTAATATGGTCCTTGCACGTCACTTTCAGCTGTAAAGTACACACTTCTATGCATATCCATCTTTTTCCTGGCTCCTCTGCAACTGTGCTCTTTTTGTCTTCCTTTGCTGCAATCTTGACAACAAATATTTGGTATTTTCTTTCCACTTGCCCTTAAGTTTGCCCTTAGCACTTAGAATGAGTTATGCTAAAAAAAGAAAATCTGCCTCCAGATGTATGCATGCATACAGCTGCAATTAACTTCCAGAAAAAATTTAATTTCTCCAAATTCCAAAGCTCAAGAAAACTTTCATTTATTTATCTCCACTTGTTTAGCTGTATTTCTTTCTCTCTCTCTTACAGATTCTTCCATACTGAACATGGTAGCTCTCTCCAGGGTTCATAAATTAACAGATACTAAACTTTTTTAAAGCACCATTTCATACACACACACACCCACACACACCCACACCCACACACACCCACACACACCCACACACACACACACACACACACACCCCCACACACCCACACACACACACACCACACACACAAAGAAATTACAATAATTAAGAGGAAGAATAAAGGTCTATCACATAATCACTTGGACAAACATATTTAAAAGCCAACACAGAAAACCAGAGCACATGGCAAATATGCTGATAGAAAGCAGAGTGAAATGCAAACACCCTTGAAATGACATTAGGCACATTAGAAAGAAGAGTATACACAGTTTTTGAGATAGGGTAGAATGTAAGACACTCTGTATCAAGCAGTTCCAGCAGTCTAACAAGGATGCAGAATGCGGATTAAAACTTGAAATGAGAAGAAACAGAAAAGATGGGCTACTTTTCTATTTGCAAGATTTTGGGGGGGAAAAATATGAAGAAATAGCATTGTTCTCTTGAGTGAAAATACTTTTAATGCATTTTCTTCTTCAGTTTCTTATTTAATGTCTCAAGCACAGGAGAATGAATGCCATATGGTATGTTCTAACATTGGCTCAAATTTCCGAAAAACTTTTTTTCCACTTTGTTTATTTCTTTTGTGGTTGCCAAGAAATTCTGCATGTCTCCACTTAAGATAATATTTTTTTTTAATATTGTACATTCAAATACTCATATCAGAATTGTCATAAACTGCACACATTATTTTCCATGTTAGGGGATCCTCTTTCCACACGTCACTAGTCTGGAAGCCTAAAATGGGGCTATAAGAAAAGCAGAGCTTTGACTTCTCCTACATGAGTAGATTGTGCAGGTGCTACAAAGAAAGTAAGTCTGAAGCCTGGAACCCAGCCACAAAATTCCAACAATGACTTACTGGTTTCAGAAATTTTGTGTGAGGTCAAATCCTTGTGGTCCAGGTAGGTGCTAATAATTTGTATTACTTTCTGTTCTTTGGTGTCCCAAGTCATAAATGTTTTTATAAATGAAACTAAAAAAAAAAAAAAAAAAAAAATTAAACTCCGATTTTATATAGGCAAAATTGTAACAAATACTGGTCCAACTTTACTCATTTGTAAATTAATCATTATCTCTCTCTCACAGGATAATCGCAGCAGAAGAGGGTAAAAACAGAGTGGGAAAAGACAACTGAGTAAAACCAAGCAGGTAAATCATTCTACAGGCAGTTGTTGACCAAAGAGATTGAGCTCATAGTTTAAAAAATTGTTAATACTAATCTGCTCAGACCTCATCAGAATTTCAGTACCTATTTTACAAGTTGAATGAATCTTCCAGTAGGATGAAGTGTCTCAAGAACATTCTGAACAACTCAATAATCTAGATGCTTTTTATCTGCCCGTTTTCTTCTTCCCTGCCTTGATGTTTTATCTACTTGTAGTCAAACAAATTAAATCTGCCCAATAATATAATCTGCCCAATAATCTCTCCAATAAATTAAATCTTTCTATTCATAGACCATTTGGAGGAATGAGAGAAATAACTGCCCTTTCTTTAATATAAAATATAGCTGGACATATATATTCAGATTTTTTTTTCCCTAAAACACACTCTAATCCCTGAAAGAATTTAGCAAGCAACTTGATTAAATTAGACATGTAAGTCAACATCTCACTATTATTTAGACTAATAGGAAACAGTACATTTCCCAGCACTGTATTTCAGAGCATAGGAAATACCGATTAAGGACTCAGAACTAAACCTGGGCTATCTTGTATCTTCATAGACTTTTATATATTTATTGTCTACTTTTGAGGACTTAGCTGGTCAAAGTTTTCACTGCAAGCAAATTGGAAGTTGAACTGGCACTCTCACTTCTTCCAGACTGGTTGAACAAATACAGCACTGCTCATCCTTGATGGCAGTAGCATTTTACAAGTGAGTAACATGAATCTCATCCTTGTAGCAGCAAGAACAAGTTTCTCTCACTGCTGTCTGTCCTAAATACTCTGCTCAGGCTGAAAGACAATTTCATGCACTTACTTCAGCAGCTGGCTGTTGCAGTTCAGTGGACTGAAGAAATAAAGACTACAAACACGACACAATACTGCTAGGCCAATCAGCAGATGCTCAGTTTGTCCTTGGTAAGTTTTAAAAGTCACCAGGGGCTCACAAAGGAGCTATCCCTTGAGGATTCTAGGTAGAGCAGCTTTTATTGGGGACTCATCTATGATGTTGCATCAGCTTTATTTTCGGGTGATCACACAGTATCAACTAATAGATTGCCATCGTTTTGGGGCTGTGAAGATGCAGGAGTGGGAGTCTCCACAATTAAAACATTTTTCTTTCAGAGAGAACCTAAAAGAGGGAAAAATAATTGGGTAACAGTAATAACAGGCTGCAGTCTAAAAGCCAACACTGTTTGGCAGGATAAAAGGAGTGCAATTCAGGCATCGGAGCTGGAGAAATTACCATCCTCATGGACTCCCTGTTTCCCTGGGAGACTTTCTGGATCACCTAAAGAAAGGTAGAATTAGGCCAGGCAGGAATAAGGCATAAAGCAACTTGCTGGCAAGTCCATGCTGTGGCAGACCACTGTGTCTGCAGGCAGGCAGGCATCTCACTGTGACCAGGACAGAAAAGTGACAGTGTTCCCCAATTTTCAACAAAAGCACATGCTACCATCTTCCCCAGCATATCATTTCACTTAATTTATTCTTCTGTGATGTCTACCACAGGCTTACAGAACAGTAGTCTCAATATTACTTGTGACCATTCTATGACAAGCAGAAAGTAAAAAAATTAAGCACTTAGTCCATGCCTTTGTCTGCAGCAATTTTGAGTGGTTTGGGTTTTTTTCCTCTTACATTTGGTTACCCACAGTTGATTTAATCTGTTATGGAGCAAAGATAATTTCAGTTGCTTCCAATTACAGTTTCAAATTACTTCTTTTTATATACCCAATATTCACTTTTTTCCATTCTCTTGAAGAGCACTTCTTCCATCAGACAAGTCTACAACTCCTATTAGAGGAAAATTCTTGTCCATATAAGTGGAAAAATAAATTCAAGCAATTTTGTATGATTCTTTAATTGAGATTAAAGTTCTGTTTAATAAACAGCATTTTGATTGATCATTCCAGTCACTCTGTGAATATTCACTGAAAGTGAACATGCAAACAGGTCATTGACTTACCTGAATTGATTCATATACAGGTACATGCATATTGACATAAAAAATATTTACAGTACATACCCAGATTTCTGTATTTATGGGTCTGGAGCAGAAAGGATTTATTTACACCACAAAAAACCTAGTTCCCTCGCATGGAACAAATATTTCATCAATGACTGAAGTCTTCAAAGTTGTGGGAAATGAACCTTCAAACCGTGCTTTTTAAAAATATTACTTAAAATACATATTGACAAACATAATGTAAAGGAAACTCTGGTAACCTGCCACTAAGTGTCCTTGTAATGTGCTTTGAAATATAATCAACAAGATTGACTTTGAGGTGATTTTCATAGGTGTAAGGGCCAGTTAAATAAAAGTTGGAGGAAACAAAAATTATTTGTCATTTTCCAGTTTGTTTTTTTATGACCCTGTTCATATTTTTGAGCTTGGATTTATAAAAAATTCCAACTACAGACCATTATTTGCTGGCTGAAAGGCCAGAAAAAATATACTAGTTAATAATAAATTTTCTGCTCTTTCATGGCACAAAACCTTGTATTAAAGCTCCTCTCTGTCTGATATTTGCAATAAAGGTCTGAATAAGCATTTTCAGTCCTCCAAGAAATATAGTTTGAATTAGGTTCAAGACAAAGAATGAGTAAAAGTATATTTTTGCTTTATCTAAGCCAAGTCTAGCTGTTCTGATGTCTGCTCTCTATTTTTCACTTGGGGATAGACCATCACAGCCCTTTGTAATCTTTCCTGCTAGATATATCAGCCTGTATGAAATCTGAAGGAAGTAAATGCACTGCAGGGAGGAAGAGCTTCCCAGATGCACTGGAAAGTCCACCCTCCTGCTCAGGGCTAAAATGCCAGCTACCAATCTGTTGCTCTGAAACACTTTTTATTTTAATTATTCCATTCATTTCTCGTTAGAAAGATCCAGGCTACAATGCATAAAATACATCAAAAAATTCTGCAACTGCAGCTCTAGGAAAAACATGAAAAGCAGCTTCCACAATTCAGAGTTAGGAACCTGGATAATGGGATGAGTGAGCTTTGTTATCATTTCTTCTTGATCCACCTCAGGGTTGCCTGGCTAGGAGTGCAAGGATAATTAAAGCACACCAGCATGGAGGGCAAGAAAGCAGGAAATACAGGTGAGATATAGCTGCTTCCTACACTGGTGCTGAGACACTGCCACAGTGGGGCAAATTATAAATTAATAACTCCTTCTTCAGTGATCCAGTCAAACTATTTGATATTTCCTTCTTTCACTGTCTCTCTAAGCAAACATATAGTGGATGATAAAAGCAAAATTCGGTGCTTTGCTCTACTTTCTAATCATTCAGGAATAGACCTCAGACTGACAGAAACACTGATTTGCAGATGATTTCTTTTTCTGTGGCTCCAGAAAAAACCCCACAACCTACAATTCCAATCACCCTGTACATCATTCCTGTAAAAGAAATCACAATACAGAAAACTTAGTTACCAACAGGCTCTGTCTAGAGAAGTCCTCCACTGGCAGTGAATGCCTCACATCCAATGATTTTTGTAAAAAAAAAAAAAAAAAAAAAGTAATTGCTTTGGAAACACAATGTTGAAAACACTTCTGTTCTCTGTCATCTATTTTGGCTTGTCTGGGACTTGTTTTGTTTTTAATTCAGTAGATCCTGACTACATATCCCCACCTGTAGTTCTAATCAGTGGTTACAAATATTGCAATTAGCTGCTGTGGAAATGATTATGTTGTCACAAACAGAGGATTAGAAATTCATATGAGGAAAAATCATCAAGAGCAAATGAATGCCTGAAGATCTGGGTCTCATGCTAAGATTCTTAATAACAAAATAAAAAAATGATAGTAACAAAGAAGGAAACCAGAAAAGTATTACTACTTGCCTTTAATGCAATTTCCCCCTAAAGGTTATTAAAATCCATTGATTGTGAAATGTCTGTTCTCAGGCAAAGATTTAAACTGATTAAAATGCACAGTGTATTGGGGATTAAACCTTTATCCCATGACAAATTTCCTCTCAATGGAAACATAAATGACTTGATTCTGAAATTCTAAGAAAAGGATTTACTTTGAAAAGAAAATCTGTTTCATTTTATCTACACCAATGTAAGAAATAAGGGACCAGTCCTGCTCTAACTTAAAGCTCTTAGAACAATGTAAAAACTACTGATACCTGTAAGCAATGGTTTCCACATTTTTCTAGATTCAAACACTGCTTTCTCTAGGGCTGGCAGACCTAGATATTGATGCAAATGGCTACATGCTGTCACATTCTCAGGAAGAAGCTACATCCCATCTCTGGCATCATGACCCTGCACTACTAGTTCTGAAGAGAATAATCTATTTTCCCGTCAAAGCTAAATTTTAGTGACACCTAAAATTGTTTTGATATTATTTACAGTTAGAAATCCTTCTGATTATATGAAATACATTTTCTGAAAGTATTAATTTTCAAGACAATTTCTTCTTTTACTTGCATCAATTAAATTCTGTTAAAACACTAGCATAATTACAAAAATTTTACCTGTTCTCATTGTTTAATGCATGCCATACAGGCAAAAGTAGTTGTTACGTCTTGCAGACACATAATAGCAAAATGACTGGTTTAATAAAGCATTCCACATTCTGTGATTCAAAGATGTTATTGTGTGAGGCACACTTTCATAACAGTTTCAATATTTTCTTTAAGGTCCCAAATTTGGTATTAACTCTAGACCTTGGTGTACATATATTTGTCTCCGATCAGATAAGGCATTTTATCAGATTAAATGGAGGATAGGTATTTCCAGTCCCTTGATCTATTAAACTTTTGTCAAATGCTATATAAAAGACTCCTACTTTGTACGGCATATTCAGACTGCTTTTTTAGTAGGGGCAATAAATTGCATATGGTCACTTTCATACAATACTGATCATCTTTAAATTACAGGGCTTACAATATACTTAAACTAAATTCAGATTTTGTCTTGGAAAGGCCAAAGTCTCCCTATGTATTTGAGCATAGTGGTATTTAACATTCCATAATAAATAGGCAACACTTTTGGCTATGTTTTATTAGTGTAAACCAGTACACACTTTGGAAAGCTTCTCAGCTATATTTTTTTTCTTTATTATGCTTCAGCCCTCTGCTACTAGGTCTTCCATATTATTTAGACAGTATCTGTTGCATCATACCTCTGAGTCTCTGGATAGGCATGCTTTTAACATAAGAACAAATTTTCTTGATAGTATTCAAATTTTGTCTTCTGGTACATTATTTGCATGTGTCTAGTTTACACATACGTTTAATAGAAATAGATACATACAATAAACACAAAGATTAATATGTTTAATCATATCTGTGCTTTTCTCCTGCCAGTCCTGGTTGGAGGTGGCTAGCTGCAATTTTTTACTGCCTGCTAATGTTTAGCTTTAAATTAATAAAAATCTCATTGCAACCTTTTTATCTTTTGCAGAGATATTTTCCATTTTATCTATGAAAACTTACCTCACCTCATTTCCCTAGGTCTTTGGGTATATTGCACATACTTTGTCATTGCTTGGATATTCCTTTCATCATATCTTAGCACCTCCTCCCACTGTTCTAGATTGCAAAACTGGCTTTTCAGCCTCTATTCCATACTCAAGGCTTGTATTTTCCCATACTGTTGAAAAAAAAAAATAAAAGAAGAAACCTTCTCATCCGTTTAATGTTCCCATAGAATGCAGGAATCTTCAAATATTTCTAGCAGTTTTACAGTCAGTCTATTCTACATGAGTTAAGTGGAAGCTATTAAACACATAAAGAGCTTCAAGAGCTTCAGAGCTAGCTATTCTTAGAAAAAATGCTACCTTCTGAATCCCTGCCTTTTTCTGATATCTATTGCTAGGAAAGGCAGAGTGAGGTGCTGCTTAATACTCTTCTATTTCCAGGGAGTTTCAACTCTCATGCAGCTTTCAACTGCCTGTTTTTCCACTGAAGGTCCTTTCTTTGTTGCTCCTCTTCCTCTGTTACCTTGCAATTTCTATTGATCATTCAATGTTTCAATGCAGTTTTGCACCATGGATGCTTCTTACTTCCTGTGTTCAAAGCAGCCTGGTAAGCCTGGACAATCCAGGCAGAGCTTAAGGTGTGACTTCTTTCCACCTGTATGTTAAAACCATAAGAAGACCTCCCTGGTCTGACCAGATCCTTTAAGCTCTGTGTCCATCTCTCAAAGAGAACAAAAGGAAGTTTCTGACAAGAGTATAAGAACAGAGTTACCACATACTTTCTGCTGAAGTATCCCCTTTGCCTCCAAATTTTTTTGCATCTCAAGTAATTCCTGGGCCAGTCATGGCTTCTATATATTTAGAAATCTCAGAAGGATTTGTTTTCCATGACTTTCACCAGCTTTCTCTGTGCAAGCTGAAATAATTGCAACATATTCTGGCAAGGAATACCACAACTGAACTACACATTGCGGACTACTCAGCTCACTATATGCTGGCTACTTTTGACCCCTTCCTTCCCTGATCTCCGGTACAGGAGGATGCAGGAAACAATCAGTCCCACAGTCCCAATTCCTATCCACCCAAATTTGCTTGTACCATGCCTGCTCATTTCTCTTTTAAACAGAAGACTTCTCTTTTACTTACCTGTTTATGACACGGATGTTGGACTCCAATAACCTTGTTGCCTTTTCTTAGACTATTTTCAGCTATATGCTTTCTGAGATGGAGAGAACCAGAAAAGCACAATTACTACTGCAAGACCAGTGGCTGTCCCTGTATCACTCCTCGAATTTCTGCCATTTCCACTCAGGCTCAGCAATGCTCCCAAGGCACTCTGTCAGAGTGAGCCCTTATAATCACAGTCACAAACAACAAAACATTGTTTGCCCAGTGTCAGATTTAGTTTAGCAGCACAATTCTGCTGACTAAAACCTGCATAAGAAACTTTAGGAAGAAGGTAATCAAAGCAAAGGGATTTAAAATTTGGGATTTTAAAAGCATTGCCCTGAACATTGCAAGTGAAGTATTCTTCAGCTTTTTGTGAGCTCTGACATGCAGACTTGTAATAAGCAGAGGAGCCTTCAAGCCTGAATAGAAAAAGGAGAAGCCCTGAGAAACAGCATCAAAAAAGGAGGCACTACAACCGCCTTCAGCAATATGTACCTGTTCTGAGTCCAGGTTTGAAAAGGACTCCCTATACTGTACTAATGTGCAGAGGTCACTCAAAAATATAGTGCTTCTGCAGTGACAGTGCCAGTCTTCTGCCTCTGTCTCTGTATTGCTTTGTGTTCTCACTTGTTTTCTTCTTGCTCCTCAGGGATCATTCTGTTTCTTCTTAAAAGACTGTTAATGACTGCAAGATTCAGTTGCTTTTAGCTCTGTGGGGACCTATTGCTTATAAGAGAGACTGATGGCACAGGACTCCGTGGTGGACTCAATAATCTCTCTACTGTATTATTTATAATAATAAATACTTTTATGCTATATCAATGACCTTTTAGAAAGCCATTGTAAAAATATTCTTGTTTGAATAAAGCTGTAACATTATCAGCCATTCAAAAATATCAATATTTATTGTAATGTTCAGCAACAGTACTAAGCTATAAAATCACATAGGAAGCCATCTGAAGGTATTTTCAATCAGACAATTGTGAAATAGAAAATTGCTGTAATTATTGGCTGTTTTGTTTTAAAATATTTATTTTATTCTGCAAGTTGGCATGGTCTCCTTTTATTGATGACTATTTGATGTTAAAATTAAGTTAATTTGCTAAATTTTCATTTTGAATTTTTCTAAAAGACAAAGCAAAACAAAACAACAAACAAACTGAAAAACCCTCCCATTTTGGTATATACAGATAATTCATAAATTAGTGTGCTGGTTTGGGCTGGGGTAGGTTTAGTTTTGTTCACAGTGGCTAGTATGGGGCTATATTTTGGAGTAGTGCTGAACGCAGTGTTGATAATATGGAGGTGTTCTTGTTATTCCTGAGCATGATTTGCACAGAGCCAAGGCCTTTTCTGCTTCTCATGTTGCCACACTGGCGAGGAAGCTGGAGGTGCATGGGAGGCTGGGAGGAGACACGGCTGGGATAGGGTCCCAAACTGACCAAAGGGATATTCAATAGCATATGACATTAAAAGAGAACTATGTCTTTATCTTAAATATTTCAGGAATGTAGGAACATCTAACCCTTGTAGAAAGTTATATTTTAATAATTTTAATTGATTTTTCCTTTATCAGTTTAATATTGTAAAATAAAGATCAAAATCTTGAGCTAATCAAAGAATACTGGGGTAGTCCATCTGGAAGAAATTAATTTACAAAAGTCATTCACCTCACAGAAGTTAGTCAATAGAGATTGTTTCTGCTAAGTAAATTCAATAGAGAATTGTTTAAGTCAGGAACAATCTAGATTTATATTAATCAATGAAAAATGAAGATGTCTTAGTAGGAGCTGGAACAATCAGATAGGAGGCTATAAATCAGCAAGAAATAATCATACATGCCAGGAAACCTGCCAATGTGAGAAAGACTCCATGATGAGGAAGATGCAAAGAGCCCCTTGACACTCCTTCTCCACATTCTTCTACCGAAAAACGGGAAGCAAGATGGCAATTTTGCTCCATGAAAGAACGGCAAGAAGAAACCTGAAGACACCCATGATGCAATGGTGGGGGGATGGCAGGTAAATCTTTTGAAGGTTACCCTGTATAAATACCCCAAAAGATTGTAACACAGTCGAACATACCTGGCAAATAATTCCCTATGTTCCCAGTTAACTGAATAAAAGGAATGTCCGATTCAATGACACTCTCTCATTGGGTTTGATTCTTTGTTTCAAGATCATGCTCAGTATATAAAAGTGGAGGAAAGAAGGAGGAAGGGGGTGGGGCATTTGAAATGATGATGTTTGTCTTCCTAAGTCACTGTGATGTGTGATGGGGCCCTGCTCTCCTGAGGGTGGCTGAACACCTTCCTGGCCATGGGAAACAGTGAATTAGTTCTTTGTTTTGCATTGCTTGCATGCACAGCTTTTCCTTTCCCTATGAAACTGTCTGTATCTCAACCCACAAGTTCTCTAGGTTTTACCCTTCTGACTCTCTCTCAAATCCTGCCATTGGGGGAGTAAGCAAGTGGCTGCATGGGGCTTGGTCAATGACTGGGGTCTAACTACAGTGATTAGTCTCATGCTTATACAGCTGTAATACTTCAAGCATGCATCAGGAAGCTATGCTTTTGTAAAACCCTTGAACTTCATTTACGCTCTGTTGATGTATCATCTTCCTCATCTGCAGACTGCCCTAGGATTCCCCATGAAGAAGTCTATTAGTTGTGATATATACTTTGACATTAAATTTGCTCTCTCTTAGCTCTTTTCTGGCATGGCCTGACCTTACATATCTGAAACTGCCCCTAGAAGTGCATTCTATAGCACCTTTCACAGAAATTCCAAAATGCTTTGTAAATATTAAATCATAAGCCATGCACTTGAAGAAACTAGGGAGTATTTATGAGCAATCGTACTTCCCAAACTTTGCTGCATAAATCAGAAACCCAAAAATGATATAGCAGACAATGCAAGAAAAGAGATTCAAACAGGAACTGATGTATTCTGCCTCTGAATATAGCTGCAGGAAGAATGTAAATCAACAGTACATTGAAACTGGTATTTTCCCTGATGTGGGATCCTTATGACACCTTGGGTGATTAAGCAACTTGACTTGGAGCCTTTATTCCAGAAGTCAGTGCTCATTAGAGATATATCAGGTGACAGGCTTAGTGTTGAACAAAGACAGTGGTAAATGCACAGCAGCCAGCACAGTCACTAGCAGTATTTTGGGTTTCCTTGGAGTTTGACAGTCACTCAATCTGCCTACCAGAGCATGTAAAATTTAGGGAGATCAGAGCATGAGATGGTATTGCTGGACGCTGTAAGGAGCAGACTGTATTTTTGTCATGTCCTTGAAGGGTTTCTCCAACTGCAAGTTTGTCACATTGCCCTGCAGTTTGTGGCTATTGAATATGAAAACTGCAAATACAGTTGGGATTGCAGCTTTCCATCATCATACTATCGATTTTTTTTTAGTTTAAAAAACAAACAAACCTAACACAAAAATGTTCAACATCTGGCCCTGTTATCATTACCATCTCTGTGATTTGGAAACTCCCTATGACTCTGGATTTGAATTAAAGGAGAAACAAACAATGAATATAGAAGGCTACTAACAGCCCACTGTCAGAGCCACTATGAAATATCAAGCAGTTTAGGTCATGGACTCTTTCTAGTACCGGAGCACATGCAGGATCTTTCTCTTCTGCCATTAATTAATGCCATAAATGTCCGCCATCCCTGCTGCCACAGTGGTTGTAGGCTATATGACTGAGACATACCTTCCTGCATCTCACCTTTCCTCTTTTCCCATGGATCTGCCATGTGATAGAAGAAAAACAAATTAACATATAAGGACTGTAATAGGTCAAACTTCCTTAATACCCCTCCAAGGAAAGAAATAAAGACTTCCCTTTAAAAAAATGCATAAAAAGCCACTGTGCTCATTTGATAAATTCTGCCTTCCATCTGATAACTATTCCACAGAAGATGAGGAAACTAAACAATGCATGAACCTGTCCCTACAGTTCAGTCTTTTCTGGGAATTTTCAAACTTGTTTCACAGTATCTTTTTATCAGTTCTTAAAAAATCTTGAAGAAATACTATATTGATTTTGATACAAAAAATAATCATTAGAATAAGGGGATGAAAAATCTGTCTTTTCTTTCTTCAACATGCTTTTGTACACTCTTACTTCATTTGGAAGAATTAACAGACAGCTATCAAAAAGGCTGTCTTATAAAAAGTCAGAATATCCAAGAATAACAGCTTGAGAATATTATGGTATATTAAGGCAGCATATGAAACAGCTCTCATTTACATGCAGATCTTCTTACCCTTCCCACACATAACTGAGAATAAGGTTCAACACAGTTTCTCTCCTGCCATACCATGCTGAAATCATCACACACTCACTACCACTGTCTCTTAAGGCCAAGGAACAGTTTTGATATGTCACAATAAGAATGCAAAACATGAGATGGTTGCCCAAAAAGTTTAATTTCTGTAATGTTCCAACAGGCCAAGTAATTTTAACAAAATTATTTTCCTCCTAAATCTTCTTATAGTTCTTAAGTAGGCCTAACTGGAAAGTAGTGTAAAGCCCTCATTGTTTACCATATTCATTTACCTCTTTATATAAAGGAGTTCTGAGGTGCTTAAATAAAATTAAGTAGAGAGTAGAATAGAGAGAGTGATCATATGTTGCAGGGGGATAGATGGAAAAATAGTGATGCTTTATCCTGGAGAAAGTGCTCAGCATTACAGAAATTATCATTTACCATTTTGATGAAGTATTAAAGAAATTATAAAGAAATCTTCTTATTCAGTTATTTTAAAAGCAACATTCTAAATTCATAACACAGAACATAAACAAAGGAAAAGATCACTTGGGGTTTTCTGTGTTATCCCTTAACTGCGAGTTGTGGAGCTTAGGGATTTCTGTTTGTTTTCATGTTTTGGGTTTTTTAATGAAGCAGATGAGGCTTGTGCCTCCATGCTTCCATGACTGGATTCACACTTGGATCAACCATATTTGTATAATTGTGGATATTTGATATATAGGCCACCTGCACTTTTCTCTTCCTTCTGAGACTAATAGGTGAACAGCAGGGAATATGTTTGTCTGAGTAAGCATAGGGGGAGGGAGGGTTGTTCACTGAAGTTTAAATCTGTACTTGCATTACCATACTGCTACATCTCCAGCTTTTTGAGATTTTTCAGCTCTACTACCAGTAATTTATAGCAGCCAGGTGTACAAACTCTTTCTTTCCTAGATCCTATTTAAAGTGTCCTTTTGCTTCTTTTCCTCCATTCTTCTTGCCCATGGTAGCATGAAAGTATTTGAAGATGATGAAATGGAATGTTTGATCTTTTTGCAGTGTTTCTACATGGACACAGTGCATTATCTTGTGTGTCACTAGATAATACCTGGGGGGAAAAAAGGCCATGAAAATATAAAAATAATCATATATGAAAAGATTTCATTTTGCCTCATTGCTTCTGAACAAACTTAAACAGCTGCTGACAGCTCAAGAAAACTTTGAAAAATGTTCTTTTTAGAAACTACTGTAATATATCATATTTTCTGTATATTTCACTTCTCTTATTCTTTCTTTCTGAAGACATTTGCATAAGAATGAGATCATTCTTTCCAGTATTTTGCTGACTCTGGCTGTCATTGCTCTACAAATTTGGTTCAGGCTGCTTGTACAAGACATCTGTCAGAGCTTGTGACTTTTCAACACTTGCAAAGCTTCTGGATAGTCAAAGAGGTCAGGGAGGAGGAAGTTCATGTCTTGTTCCTGTAGGTTAGTGCAGTGCAGAGCCCATTGCAGTTCCCAAAAGTAGAATTACACTTATGAGCTAGAGCAGACTATCTGGACTCTTCACAGTTTGATGGAGGCAAGCTCCTCCTAAGTCCTTGTGGGGCTTGCTTCTGTAAAGTGCACACTCTAAGCCCCCCGGCTAATGCAGCATGGCACTTACTCTCCTAGTTAATTCCCAGCATGCTGATTAGCTCTTGTAGATCTGGGCCAAACACACTCTGTCTCATGCAAGATTGAGCACTGACTGTAATAATAAACCAAAGTGAACTTCCCACTGTCAAGTGGTGAAATCTCTGGTATGCATGGGAAGTTCTACCTTATCTTCATTTGCTTGTGCCTCTCTGTACTTTCTGGTTGACAACCAAAAGGACTGAGAAATCTTAAGAAAGGCTGCTCCCTTGTGGTTTTTCTAGCTAGACAAGAATATGGACTTCTCATAAAATCAGATATTATGCATTTTTTAGTTCAAATTTTTAATCCCAGAAAAAGCATTGGTGGTAAATGCATTAGGGAAGTCAGTAGTACTCACCATGCTCCCAGGTGTCCAAATACTTTAGCAGTTCTCTCGGGAGTAAAACCTTGAACAAATGATTAAGTCAGTTATCTAAAGTGCACAGCATCTGTTCAAGCAAAATGGAACCTCTGAACCATCAAAATTTATCATGTCCAGGGACAAACTTCACTGTAATTCAGGGGAAGATTTCTGGAAAGCAGCTACAAGGCTCTGGGCCTACAGTCAAGCCTCAGGAAGGGGAAATTCACACAACTGCCATATTGCTGGCAGAGCCTTCTCCCAGGGCACACCAGGGCTCCCAGGCACAAGCTGGAGCCTCAAGCTTTATGTGGTTGGGCAGACTGTCAGGCTGGACAGCACAGCAAAAATGAGGCCAAAAGTATCCATTTAAGGCTAGAAGGTTAGATACAGAAGAACCTAATCAAGTTCAACAAAGGGAAGTTGCAGGGTTCTTGACCTCTATACAGCCCTGGTGAGGCCACATCTGGAGTGCTGTGTTCAGTTCTGGGGTCTTCAGTGCAATAAAGACATGGTACTGGAGAAAGTGTACTGGAGGGCTACAAGGATGATTAGAGGACTGAAACATCTCTCTTATGAGTAAAGGCTCATGAAGCTGGGGATGTTTTGCCTGGAGAAGAGACAACTGGGAGGGCATTTGTACAAATATCTTAAGGGTATGTGTCAAAAGGATAAAACTAGACTCTTTTCAGTTCAGCCCAGTGACAGGACAAGGGGCAACGGACACAAACTGAATCACATGAAGGGTGAACAATTTGAGGGTGACATAGGACTGGAACAGGTGGCTCAGAAAGGTTGTGGAGTCTTCCTTCCTGGACATACTCGTAATCCACCTGGATGTGAACATGTGCAACCTGCTCCAGGCGAACGTGCTTTAGCAAGGGAGTGGACTGGATGATATCTAGAGGTTCCTTCCAACCCCAAGCATTCCATGAGTCTGTACAATACTTCCAGAGACTGAGAACTCTGAAAACACGGCACAACAATAAGAGGAAAGAAATTGAATACTCTGAAATTACTTCCATTTTTGATTAATGTCCTAGGCCCACAGAAATAAATTTAGCAAACTATTCTTTCCACATGTAATGCCAATTCAATGGCATTTATCCATGCAGATCAACAAACTAAGTTGTGTAGACTATGTGAATGTGTGCTAAAACTAATAAGCATACCTGAATTAAATAAACAGTTGGAAACTGCAGGCTTGGGGACTTTGTAATACCATATGGAGTCTTTCAGATGTAAATTACGAGCTGAAATTCAGCCTGGGTCAGTAAAAATCCAAATTGTTGCATTCTAATAATTGTTCAGTGGCCTATATGAAATTAGTTGATTGACACATCTACAAATTACAAACACAATTGCTGCTAATAGAGCCTCTCAGGGAGACTGGAAATTTCATGGGCATGGAGAATGAACTGCCAATTCATCCTCAAGGTGAACTCTTCATGTCAGGAAGAAGCACCTGGGGGAGCTGTGTAGTGCTACTTTTCATGCTCAGACCGTTCTGATTAATTATTATCATTTATTATTTGTACAGTCCTCTATTGCAGTACCACGTTTAGGCTAAAATCTTAGATCATCCACTTTATTAGGAATGACAAACACATAGTTCCAGCATCAAATCATTTGCACTTAAAAGTCCATCTATAAACTGCTCTGGAAATCTGTCCAGATCCCTTAGTACAAAGTAAGGTGGGATGACTGAGAGATGTGAGAAATGAGTTTAAGAACTGCCTAAACTTTACAACAAGGTTATATCAGCAATTCATTTTCCACTGTGGTAGTCTTCTACTTTTCCAGAGGTCTAATATATATGTCACAAAAGTGTAAGATACACTTGTAATACACCTGGTACTTTTAGAATTACTTTGTAGCATGGCAAGAACTATTTGGGATAGAAATTTCAGACTTTTAATCTCATTAATCTCGTAGGAAGGTGTCCAGAGAGTAAGTCCTGTGAGGAACTGGTGAAGGGTCTAGAGCATAAGTCCTATAAGGAATAGCTGAGGAAGCTCGGGTTGTTTAGCCTGAAGCAGAGTAGGCTCAGGTGTGATGTTACCATTCTTTACAACTGCCTGAAAGAAGGCTGAAGCCAGGTGGGGATCTGCCTCTCCTTTCAGGTAACAAGTGACAGGACAAGAGAACATGGCCTAAAGCTGCACCAGGGAAGGTTCAGGCTGGACATTAGGATGAATTTCTTCACACAGAAAGTTGTCCAGCATTGGATTGGACTGTCCAGGGAAGTGTTGGGATCACCATCCCTGAACGTATTTAAGGAAAGAAAGACTGGACATGGCACTTAGTGCTTTGCTGTAGTTGGCATGGTGGTGATCAGTCAAAGATTGGGCTCGATCCTGGAGGTCTTTTCCAACCTGATTCTGTGATTCTGAGAAAAATGGGGATAGAGATTTTCAGTGTATATGATCACACATTTTTAGAAAGCTTTTGTATATAAAAAGACAGATTAAAAACACCCTATACTTAGTTTGGTTTGCATCAGGAATTTCATTGATATAGTAAACACTCTTGAGTTTTAATACAGATTAAAAACATTGCATAATTTCTTTCTTTTTCAGATCTGTTCTTCCTGTCTAAGAAGAGATTCAGATACTGCTAAGAAATTACCTTTTTTTCCATGCCTCTATTTTACAAGTTCTTGTGGAGAAAAAAATAAAGCCTCCTGTACTGGCATCACACTTATATTAACATGTCCTTTACATATGTGATAAAATATTCAGAAAGGTAAGTTCCTCTAGTGGGTGATGCACAGCCAGGATCAGCTGTCATGGGACAGATATTACCTCCCTTATTGCACGACAGAGTGTGCTCATTGCTTCATCACACATTTTTAGCACCCTTAGCTCTTTTGTCAGATCCCCATCAGGGAGCATAATCATTACTGGTATGAAACAAAGCAAGAAAAAAGAAAGAGAGATTGGTATATAATTTTTTCTCAGGACTATCACCTTGGTGAGATGCTCTTGAAACACAAATTAATTTCAGCCCTGACAGAACACTGAAAATTTCTGCAACATACCAGCATCTTAAAAATGTGGTATCCATCTGAAAGAGATGAAAATGCTTAGATAAGTGGAAGATGAATGCCCACTCTGGAGCTTCCCAAGAACAGAAGACATTAAGTAAAAGGCAGTCAGGATTCAAGTTTTGCCTCTCATTGGAAAGACATTACTTAAGCAACAGTGAAATATTGCTGGTCAAAGGAAGCACGATGCCTGCCAAAGCACTCATGTCACACTCTGCTTCACACTAAAACATAAAGCCCAACCCATTTCCTCTCTGTATATACCAGGCAACATTATTAAATCACCTAAAAGCTTGCAACTCCTTGAAATGCATGAGGCTACTTTATTGAACACTGCCTTATTTAACAACATAATGATTTGCACCAAATATCCCTTTTGTTCATATATTTTTCTGACAAGTAAGCTTTCGTTCTGTCACACATCTTGGAAAAGAGAAACTCTGTAGCATGCTTTTCTGTCTTGTTAGTTTATTGTCTCAATTTCTGCTGGTCTTGCTGTCTTTTCTGGCAAACTAACTAGCCTTCTATGCAGAATTATATAAATTAGAATTTCATTTGTCAAGGCTCCCTATGGGCCAATAGATTATTTTGTCTGTAATATAATCATAGTTTGGCTTAAAAAAATTTAAAACTCACCCCATATACTATTCTAAAATGAACCTATCATTTATGTTTCTGTAACAGAATTGCTAGGAAGAAAATTCTAATTAGTGACAAAGAGATACGTTACTCTGGAGGTATGCTAATCATCTCGAATTTCTGCTGAAAGTAGCACAAATCAAAATGTAGATGTTGGGGTTTTGACTAAGAAAAAAACAAAGTGTATCTTACATTTATCAAAAACAAAGCCAGAAAATACTATATACTTTGGCTAAAATATGGTGGACTGAGAATGGAGGTCCACCAAGGCTGCCAATAAAAGTTAAATGTGTTTCATTCTTACCATTTCCATAAAACAATACTTAGGAGAAGAGGAAATATTTTCCCTTTTAAAAATGTTCACAGAAAATGCACTTTTCAATACACGCAATCTGTCTTATGGCATATCAGTGCTTTTTATCACATTATTCCAAATAGCTCTTGCACATTTTCTACTAGAAAACTTATCATGAAAGGTACAGATTTTCTGAGATATGTATGTCCCCATACAGAAAGGTGCATAAGTGTGTGTTGTCAAGGACCTCTTTACCCCTGATTAGAGTTAGATATTCAGCTGTGGTGGTCAACTAAGTCTTCATTTTCTCTGTAGTATTTTCAATGTGTTCTCACTCTATATCAGAGGTTTCCCCAAGAAGTAATGTTTTGGGAAAAACAGGCAAGAAAGGCATACTAAGATCTATCTAAGTATATCTACTTCATGTTTTCCTTAATGCCTTAAAAATATTTCTGAATACAATTTTTATAGAAGGCGCCCTGTTATTTTCTGCATAGGTTCCTGTGCCCGGGCTTTGAATGCTCTGAACTGTACTTAAAGAGCAGGTATGAAGGGCTCTTTTCTTTAGCTGTACTAAAAGACATTTTTGCCCTCAATAAAATAATGTCAATAATGAAAGTGTCCACAATTACATTAAATAAATAAAGAAATAAATAAATAAATAGACCCCTTAACTTATTTTTCCTTTCATTTTCTTTTCTTTTAGATACATTCTACCAAAGGCAGTGCTTATTAGGTTTCCCTCTGCCATGAGAAAACTGTAACATAAAACTGGAAATTTCAGGTTTGATTTTATTATACTCTTATAGTTTAGGGCTTCTGCCATATAAGAAGCTGCAATTTTCGATTTACTCAATAAAAGAAATGTATTTGCTTTAAGATATGTTCTCATATTTTACATTTGCTGGCTCATAAGCCGCCTCAAATTCTTGAAGATGAAAACATAAATTGAAGTACTGAACAAGGTCATTCCTCTGGCAGTCTTACCAAATCCAAATCATGTGGAGAAATTATTATATGAAGAGGTCGGACACATTTTTTTAAAAAGGAAATTATTTTGTCATTCTTTTTTTTAGTAGTCTTTATTTTGTTTAACTACAATAAGGAAAATATTGCTTTGAAATGGGAAAAAAACTTCAAAAAAATGGGTCTGAAGTTGACAAAAAAATCAAAGATAATATGCTATATGTTCTGGAGGGCTTAGGATCTCTTCTTTGCTCTGCTGCTATTCCATAATAGTCCAGTTTGAGAGTAGACCTGGCAAAACTCTGTGTGTCCAGATTTTTAATGGTTCCAACTGGTTTTTCTGTATCTATTTATAAAAATGTTCTGATCAAACACTCTTCTCCAAACAAGTGCTAACAGAGCAGCCCTAGTCTGATATCAGGAAAGATGTGCAAGCCTTCTGTTATCAGGAGTCATGGTATGAGACATTCATAGGGATGCTTTCAGCTGCAGCAGGAACCATTTCAGTCAAATCCGAGAGTTTCAAAGCATGTAAGCTCTTTCATCTGTAGATTCTTCTGCCAAAACAGCTTGGAAGAAAAACCTCATTAGGATGATCTGGTGGGAACAGCATTAACTTCAGGAATCCATGGTGACAGCAGTTCTCTGCTGGGTCTTTAGGACCAGGATTAGATCAGAAAGACCCTAATCTTCACAGTGTTGTGGGTGCTTAACATCCACTTCAATAGTTTGGTGGAGATAAGTGTCTTATACATCCTTGTGGAGCTATGTCTTTTTTTTTTGGCATCTCAAGATGTGTCTATATCATAGGTTAGAATTAAGACCACTCCAGTGAAATTCAGGAGTCAAAGCATAAAGGAAACCTGGGGCCCTCCAAACCAGATAACCATATGATGTGTAACAGAATAAACTTCTGGTTCTGCAACTCAAAGTACCTGCACTGGGACCAACCAAATAGCTCTACTTGGTGTTTCTTCTCAGGTTACAATAAAACTAGTGCTAACTTGCCTTGCAAGATGGTCCATATGTATTGTGTATATGCTCCTTCCCATCCACGATACAGACACAGATTATTTATCTGTCTCCCGAGGACATTGTGGGGATGAGGTATACTGACAACAGTGAAACACTGGATGGCTATGATTTTAAGACTGAACCAGTAAGCTTCATCAATTTAAAATAAAAATGGTGAAGCTGAGCTGAGAGAATACTGATTGGGAAAAGAGCTCCAGAATAAGCTTGCAAGAAAAAATAAGTCTTCAGAGAAAATACTGGTAGCAAATGATAATTTTAGACTTACTTCCTGTGCAGGCTGTTCCTATTCTGCAGTTTCATTAAGAAGCATGTAAAAAAAATGAAGCTTTCCTTGTTGCTTTTGTTACTAAGGCTTTTTCCTGACTGGTTGGTTGATTGGTTGGTTGGTTGGTTGGGGTTTTTCTGTGTTTTTTATTAGTGAATGTGAACAGGCATTGGTTCTAAAGACAGATAATTCTGAACTAATTAGGCAGTGCCAGACACCATGCAATTGACAGTGTTTAAGGAAGCATATTGCCAGGATGAACTCAGGTCTTGACATAGTGCATGGAGCAAAGATAATGTAATAATATGCAGAGACTTTCATCCAAGGATCACAAAGCATTAATAGAAGTGTGTAAGTTGGTAATAAGATTTCTGGTTTACAGCAGAGGAAATTGTGCCTAGATATTTGACCTTTTTTTATTCACACAGAGTATGATTTTCCTGTAGTAGTTGCAAGAGTCACTTACCTACTGTTCTGAAATAGACCAGAGCATTGCCTGAAGCTAGAAAATCCATCCTAATGAAAAATAACAGGTTTCTGACTTTGTTTGAAAAAGCAGCCTGAAAGTCATTAGGTTCTGGGCCAGAGACTATACAAGGATACCCTAGGCTTAAGTAGGGTTTTATGTCAGCTGTATGGCAAGTGGTTTGGGAGTTACCAATTGGCAAAACTGTAACAAACTAAGGGGGATCCCTGACACCCAGACCCCACTCTCGATGTAGTGAGTCCCAGGGTGCCAGATGACTCCCCACTACAGCTGCAGATTTGTACTTTCGTGCCTCCACAGTGGAACACAATGCTCCCTGGGAATCCTGCTTCTAACATCTTGAAAGAGCACCAAATTTAAATTTCAAAGACATCTTGAGTTCAAGTAATAGGTATTCTCCAACTGGTTTTTTCCCCAGTGTAAATTTTCAAGTAGTTTTGTACCTTTGTGCTCCCTCTGTCAAATGTTGATCAAAATATCTTGGCACACACAGGAATATTCATAAAATCGATGTGCAAGAAGGATAAGGAAAAGAAATAGAAACCTGCAAGATAGGCATACTGGTTATGCCTGCTGACTTCTTCCAAAGATATGTTGATTCTTTCAGTCTTTGATAAAGAACCAGCCAAGTGCTTTAAAAAGTGTTTGATTAGCAAGGGTTCTTAGTGTGGAGACAATTAAACACTGTCCTATCCATTGAAATTATGAGATTTGATGAGAATTTAGATAATTCTACAGTAGAAGAGAGCTATAACAATTACCTTGTGAAGAGGCAAGATTATTTCAAGAACGGGTTGTCTAAAGTTTGTGGAAGATACACAAAAGAGACACTTATGCAGTAAGTTTTGTTCTGCACTAAAGATATTTTCAAAGGGGGAAAATGATTGTGGAAAAAACCACCTTGGTTTTCTGAATGCAATTTATGTCTTGTAAAGTCTGTGAACCATTTAAACCAAGTTAAGCTTCAAAATTCCTGGGATTAAGCTAAATGCTTTATAAATCCTATATATAATTATGTGAAACTCCTGACATATCTGTATTCTTAATATATTCTGTATGCTGGTAAGATCCCCGGCTGGGATTTTCTAGGCAGTCTAAAGGAATTATGCTCCACACTGTTTTGAAAATCCTAGCATCAGGTGATTGTACTAAAATTGCCTATTTATACTACTGATAAATAAGCAATATTTTGAAAAGGTTCAGTTCTGTTAGAATATGAATTACTTATATGGTTTAGTGGAAAATTAAAGAAGATTAAGAAACCCAGCAATGGTGCTCATGAGAAGTGGTCTCCCCGTAATGAAGAGAACAGTGCCCAGGATCTTTGAAAGATGACGCAGGTTTAAGTGACTTCTATTTCCACCTCTCCCATCCAGAATGCAAAGAGCCATCAAGTCCCCTTTGAACAGGACAAAAGAGAAAAATAGAGTCTCTCTGCAACCCCTGTGATAAGAGAGAGAAGGAAAGATTGGGTTTTAAATCCTCTTTCATGGTTCCCTTACAATATAGGAAATCCTTGCTGATAACACACACTCAACTTTGTTTTCCGGTTTCATTGCTTTGTATGTCCAGTCAAGGAAACAGCAATAATATTTCTACCCTGAAAAAGCTGTGCTTTAGACTTGTTCCTGTCTATCAGGACCTTGTCTCCACTTGATTAAACAAAATTGGTACCAGCAGTTCACATCTGTTCCTTTTTACACCTGTCCTGTCTGCTTTCCTTTCCTAACTCTCCTGATAGAGAAGTGAAATAATTCTCTATTTAACAATGATTATTTTTTCCATAAAAGGCAGGTAATATGTTACCTGGTCTACCTGTTTGCAGCTTGTTACAATTCAGGGAGTTTATCTCTAGTTTAGTGTATATCAGAATACAGACTGAAACATTTCTATTGTAGATATGCTGGATAAACTCCTCAAAAGTTTCTTTGGTGTTATAGGTGTGTATGCTCTGTCACAGCAATGCTGTCACAAAAAATGATCTGTAAAACACAGAAAAAAAATCTGTTGTGGGCTTTACCTTAGTAACCTACATTCCTTTACATGTTCACTCAGACAACATCATTCCAACTTAGCACAGATTTTAGGACCAGAGAACATCTTTCAGTCCTCAAAATTTTCACTATAAGGAGTTTGGTTTCTTGGTGTTCCCTCAACACAGAGAGTTTCAAAGCAAAGGCAGAACATCAAGAGCTGGCAGCAGTTTCCTTCCTCATCCTGCTGGAAGTGATGAACAAACAACTATATTCTATGAATGATGTACAGCAGTGATATATGAAATGATACATGGAATCCCCTTGCTGTAACTTGCATGTTGCAAAATGTATCAGTTTGTAAACTATCTTTTTCCCGCCCACCTCAAGTAAACAAACTCATTTTATATATAGAAATCCCTTTGAAGTATACCTTGAGTTGTTCTAAATGTGCTTGTTTATCAGAGTAAGCCCTGTGGTAAGGTATAGCTTCTGATTTTTTTTTTTTTTTTTTTTTTTTTTTTTTTTTTTTTAGTGTGACATAGCTTCTTAACTCAAAAAATACCCAGCACATGCTGGTAGTAATCAGATTTCTGTCACACACCTGACCACCCTTACAGCTCCTTTCCTATTCATATTTTAACTATTCATATAATCATAATATGTTAAAGATATATTCCAATTATAAATAAGGAATACCATGCTATCAGTTGCCTTTCCTTACAGGAAGTAGTGTTTGGTAAGAAAAACCTTAGGAAAAGAAAAAAATCTCTACCTTTCTCAGAAGCCAAAGTGCAGTTCCCATCATTGCACTTTGCAGGGCATGGCAGGAAGAGCAAATGCTCATACACAGGCTATGTGACCAATTTGCCACATTTTAGTATTTGTAAAAGATATCACCATCTCAAATATTTAAAACTTTTTGAAATGTCACAAACCACATAGACTTAGATGAAAAGCAGTCAATTTAGACATGAGGAGATTGATTTAAGAAGAAATAATGAGTTGGCTTTTCTGGTACACAGCACATACAAAAGTGTGTCAAAACTATGGTCCTGGTACCGTGGACTCAGCAGAGACACATTTAATCAATAGCAACATAGTAAATACAGTAAATATCACAACACCACTTTAAGTGGCACAGAACACAGATCAGTAAAGAGCACATGACAAATTAATCTTGATCATTAGATAGACAACCTAATTCAACTGCACTGCATGATGGAGGCAGCAGATGAAGCTGTGTATTGTGTAACCCACCTGTCTGTACAGGGCAAAAATAAGATTCTTAATAGGTGAATGTAAAATAGCTGCATACAATGAACTTTCAAAACCGCTAAAATGAAGAAAGATAACAATAAACCTGAAAAAAAATAAGGAATTACATCTATTTTCTATTTTCACAGACTTTTGTTCCCTCAGATGTGTTTCTGTAAATGGGCATTATAGTGTGCCATGTATAGTACATAGTTTAGGAATGACATTCCCCAGTTTGGTGTTTCATATTATGTGTCCCAGACCATGCACTGCTCACTCACTTCCTCGCCTCGCTTGTCCTCTGGTGGTATTGAGAGGATAATCGGAGGCACAAAAAGTAGAGATCATGGGTTGCAATAAGAACAATTTACTAGAAACAGCAATGAAATAAGAAAATTAATAGTAGCAACAATATTCATAACAGAGTGGGCAAGTAGGTGAAAGATTCACATGGAAGTGCTCACCATGAAGAATCCAGAGACCCACAACCACACATTACTGGCAGCCCAAACTGGAAGGGACCCATTCCTTCTCAGTCCACTACTCATGATACTCATGAAGTGAGGTGGTATAGAGTAACCCCAGGCTCCTGGCCATGCCCTTCCTGGCTGCTGCAAAAATCAGCCCTGTCCTGGCCAGAACCGTGACATAGTGTCTGCTGATCATTTACCACCACTCAAATATGCTTCATTTAATGCACCTGGCTCTCAGAAAACTTCAAAGGAGAGGAAATATTTAGGAAGGCGTGTCCATTGTGCATTAACACTTCTTAAAAAAGAGAATAAGCAAATACAAAGTTCAAATTGCATTTTCTCTAGTTTTACAACACCTTTACAGGTTTTTAGATATATTCCTCTGCCCTTGTGCAAAACTTGTTCTCTGATTTGTTTTCTGCTTTCTTCACGTTAATTCAGTTCCTGTAGTTCAACCTTATCTGCTTTCTACTGGTAGACATTAGATGTTCAGCTTTTGATAATCTTACAGTTGTTGGATGTTCAACTTTTGCTTATCTCTTGTCATCTGCTCAGTTAGACAGGACTGCTTATCTTTGTTTTCTGAAGCAGGATGATGATTTTAAGGTTTCAATTAAAGTCTTTCTTGTCTTTAAAATCAATACCCTTCCAGGTACTTAAAGAAGGGAAATTTCATTCCCAGTGTAATAAATTTATAGCATTGTACATAAAAAGTTTATGAATAACACTTACATTTGCAGAATCTGAAAATGAAGTGATGTAATATGGAATTAGTTACTGATGTTGTTTCCTGTTCCGACCTGATGCTAAGAAAGGTGTTCCTGAATGAAGTATGACTACAACACTGGAAAAAATAATGAACTCCATCAGACAGATGCTGAACACAGAAGATTACTGAACACAAAAGAGTACTCCAGAATAAAAAAAAAAACTGGGCCAGTTATATCAGTTACTCTTATAACTGCCCTTTTGCAAGGGAAGGCAAGAAGTCTGCACCAAGCAAGACAAATAAAACATAAGCAAACCTCAGACTCTAGCTCATGCTGGCTTACCAATCTCATGCAAGAACCATAAGGGCTGGTGGGTCTTGCTTTCTTAGAACCTTTCTTTTACCATCGGTCAGTACAATCGTTGGAAACGATAGAAAGATTTTTTTATTTATTTTTATTTTCTCTTTGTAGAGCTTCAGTAATTACTCAGGAACCTGGGAACAGAATTTCAGTAAAAGATGGAATACTGGGGTAAATTTCCTTTTCCCTTTGGAGGAGATGGGAGGACTTAATCTCTTTGCTTTCACTTTATTTTCTTGCAGGATGAGATTCCTGAGAAACACCTAAACATGTAAAATTAGTTATCAAAACAAATAATGTGATTGATCAGAGAAGCAGCTGAGATAGACAATGGATGATCTTTAAAGTCAAAGGCATGGTAAATATATAACCATATGATCTTACCAGTTTTCCAATATGAAATTGAAATTTATTGTCCATTTTTCCACAAATTTGTGTACTTCTCTACAGTGAAATCCAGGTGAGTACATGTGGTATTCACTCTTATATTCAAAACTTTGATCTGGGCAAAAAGGAGCCACATTTTATATGCAAAGCCAAAAACATATTGTTATTCCAATTCAAGTCTTAACATCCTAATCAAATACAATAAACATTTATTACCTGAGTTGTAATTAAACTAAAAATCATAGTCTGAATTACCTAATTATTACTGGCAAAATTCCTTAATCATCCTGCTACACATTTTGCACATATACATACCTTTCTTCTGCTGTTCACCTTCCAGTGCCCCACTGGCTTACTCAAAAAGAGTAAGAGAGAGAGGTACAATGATTCCATCCTCTGACAGGATGGTTGTGGAAACAATCTCTGTTCTCAATTTTTGGTTCACTTGGCAATTACATTATCTACCAGAATGTTCTTTCTCACTTTCTTCCTTGGTTCTGAATTCTACATTTTACTTGTTTTCCTGTTCTCTTTGCTACCTCTAGCACTGATTTACCTGTCTCTCAGGGTTGGACCCCTTTAGTAAGTAGTAACTGACCACAAAGATTTATGTGATTTTACAATCTGAAGCTTCTGTATCCTCCTATGCATATGTTGTCTTACAGTACATTTTTATTCCAGGGTCATAAAGAGTTCAGTCTGCACAGAATTACCAGTTATTATTACTGTCTATTAATTAACAGTATGCACTGTGCTGCACAACTAAGCTAAGGCAAATTTTGGAAGTAGTCACCCCTCTGGTAGACAATTGCTATGATACCTAAAACAAGCCTAAAAATAAGCTCAGGTCAAAGGAAGACTAGACAACCCCCGAAACACTGCACTATTAGGTCAGTACAGAACTTGTCCTCTCACAGGTAATGCCGCAATTGTATTTGTTGAGCTGTAGAACTGAGCTAGTGACAAATTGTCAGATGACCTGCTTTTCCCTTACACGCACAAGCCAGAGAACTCAAAAGCCTTGCTGTGTCTGAGATTACAGAGGCAGCCTTCTGATTCAGGTTCTTATAAATCCTGAGCCTCTGCTGGAAGCAAGGTTATCAAACTTCTGTTGACTTGGAGAAATTATTTTGCATCTCAGTCAGTACCTTTATGCTGCTCAACAATGATGTTTCAAATTAGTTGCATATAGCAAACAAAGATGGCTTTTGCTATTTCCTATTCTTAATTTCACTTTATGGATTTAAGCACTGAAGTTGATGCGGAACTACATTTCCTGCAGCAGTAGCATTTGTAGTGAAGTTTGGTAGTGACACTAAATAGCCTGTAAAAACTGTCTTCACAGGATGGGGATGGACAGGGTGGGTGGCATTTTTCATGAACTAGAAGTTTGCCAAGATGAAAATTTTTCTATTAAAACTCTGAAAGCTGTATTTTCCAGACATGACTTTCTTGACTACTTTTGGCCTCTTGACAATGTAACATTATCCTGGGATTCATTCCTCTCTTAACAACCTTGGTGAAAGTCATTTATCTATATTTGTTACATATCCGTATGACCTACATTTAACAAGTACAGAATTCCAAGAGATCATGCAGACAATCTGAAGGGAGAAAGAATTTTTTAATCTATTAATTTGTAGCTACAGATGATGAATGAACAATCTTCTTTTAATAGCCCTGAATCAAAGTTTTTCATCAGTTTCGAAAGCTCAAACAGTGCAGTTGCTTCCTGGAAAAAAATTTTGTCTTTCCGGTTCCTTTCTATGGACAAGCCTGCAGGGCTGTCTCCACAAAACAATAATCCCTTCCTTCTGCATGGCACAATGCCCTGGCCTGCACCTCTCTATTTTATTGTTAGGTGAATAGTGTAATCGGACTACTCCTCTGATGTCTCTTTGGCAATGCTCTCTGATCCCATTCCCTAGTCATCTACTGCTAACACCTCTGGTCTTATTGTGGCCATCTGACACACTGCCCTAGTCAATAACCAAGATGTACAAAAAAAAGAAAGAGGAGTTCTAAACAGCCTCCTTTGTGAGGAAACATCTAATTATAAGTGACAGTAGTCAGACTGCTCTCTTAAAGCACTGGCCTGGGGCATATGAGAAAAAAATTATTCCATTTTCTAGCACAGCTATGTATCACCTTTATGGGCGTGCACCAAAGAGGAACAGAAAATACATAGCACATAATTTTGCATTTTTATAATAGGGTTGAAACTAAACACTAGGAAACCTTGTCAGCGCCTGCTAAGCTGATTCCAATTAAAGCTTCTGGCAGAGTTCCAGCTGTTTTACTACCCCAAATAGCACTGAACATAACAAGGTTTATGAAGCATTCAAAAGTCAAATACCCTATTAACATAAACATGTAGTGAAACCAACTCTTCTACAATTTTCAGCTTGCTTTCTTTATTTCATTTACGTTGGACTAATCTAAGATGATGTCTGTTTTCTTTGTTGCATCTCCCTTTTTCTGTGCTTGCTGAAATGCAAAATAAGATTTAGTAATTGAATGGTGCCTGATTTGCCCTGAGAACTTGCTCCCTTTGGCAATTTTATTACACTTTCTATCCCACTCTGTTTTGCTAGCAGCATTCTGAAGGTTAGTTTCCTATTCTGCTTTTAACTCCAAAATAGCAAGTGGTATATTCTGCCCTGCACTGTTTGGGAAGTTTTCTGAAAACCTGGATGCTAATGTCAACACATAAGGAGAATTGCTTGATTCAATTCACTCGTAATTAATAGGCATGAATAAGAAGAAACAGTAGAGGAATACTCAGAAGAATTTCCTGGTAATTTGTCATTGTTTAATAATAACTTATTCCCATTTAAACAGAATGAAAATTAGGCATATACTTTCCTGCATCTTCAGTAGTGTGAATGTCTCTTGTGTGCAAAATAATTTAGTGCTTTTTGCAATGATGCTGATTAAAGCAGTGGACAGTGAATAGTAAATACAGTGGAACTAAATAATGCTGAATTCATCATAAATATCTATGCTTAAAATAATTCCAGACATTTGAAAGCAGAAGAATACACTAACAATATTGCATGCAACACACCAAGCAACCCCATTTATAATCATATTGGCACCAAAGAACTGTTAAACAAACAGAAATGAAAATATGCAATTTGGGTAGAATCATAAATCTCATATTGGCCACTATCTTACACATCATGAATACGGTTAGTTAAGATAAAGCTTTATGATGTTACTTGTTAAGTCTCACCTTTATATTAACTTTGTAGCACAGCATCTGTTGTCAGGTTCACATTATCAACATATAAATTAAATTCTGTCAGTATACTGTATTGCTGTTACTCCAGATCTGCAAGATTGACACAATGTTTTAAAAAATCTGTTTTTCTTGGGGTGAGAAGCATTTTCTTCATTCATACATGGCCTGATCCAAAGACCATGCTAGTTTACTAAATGTCTGATTTCCACAAGCTCTGGATTGGATTGTTTTAGCTGAAATAAGCATTGTTAAACAAGGATAGTTTCCTAACACATAATAAAAACTACTCTAGAACCTGGGTGCTTTTATGCAGAAATCAATCTGTTACCCTGAAGCTGGATAAATCATGTTTTATTTTATTTTCCAGTTATATACTTTAAGGTATTTTTATTTTAGGAATTTCTGATCCACTTGTCATGTAATGTGCCATCATGAACCCAGTCCTTAACAAGCTGAAATATAAATAAGTCCAGAAAAACATCCAAAGATTTCAAAGTTCTGCTAGTTTGAAAAGGGTATTTCTGTGAATTATATGTGACCCTTCAATTTTCAAAATACAGTATTTTTTTCATATTCTTTTTCCACCAGAATACTTTTTTACAGGCAGCCTGGTTGCAAGAACTAGAAAAAAGAATAAATTTTAATGGTCACTTCAGTTTTTAATCCAGTTCAAAAACTTGAAGATTGAGGAAGAAAAGTCTTACAAGTACTTGAAAATAAGATCTAATGCTTAGTCCCTCTTAATAATCTTTAGTACTCTGACACATGAATATTAAGTTCCTTTGCATTGTATGATTGGGGAAAAAAATTAATTAAAATTGTTATTTTTATTGAACAATATATTTCAGGTTTTAGCTTGGTAGGAGCTTTATAAGTCACACCACTCAACATTCATTATGATCTTCTTTCATACAGGTAAGTGGGTTTTAAAAATCCTAATCTTTCAATTTTTACATTATGTAATCTGTTTTTAAGGTTTACCATTAGTCTGAAATGTGTTGGTGTAAAGCATGTATTATTATAATGGAAAATTTTTAATTCAAAGTAAATATTATAATAGACTATTGCAACAAGCAAAAAGCAATGAGACCTTAACTTTAACTGTTGGAGTAATTTGTACTGAGATTATAGTTCACTGTGCCAGAGTTTCCCTGCTGCCTTCTCTTTCTTCCTTTTTCCCTGATGGCAGCCTTCAAGGTGATTTCTTTTCTAAGGTGATACTCAACGCAAAGCACTCTATTTAGTTTGCTTTCAGGATATAACAAAGAAAAGTTAGTCAAACCCTACTGGGAAGCTCTACAGTATAACTCCCATGCCGTTCTATATAGGTTACTGCAAATGTACCTATTTTCCTCTTTGAGACTACCACACAGTGTTTCACACAAAGAGCTTAATGACTAAAACTTGTCTTAATATTTAACAACCTTGACTGTAGAAAGTCTGCATTAGTTAGGAGTAGTAATGCTTTAGCTTGAGTACTAAGCAAATGCTAAAACAAGCACAAATAAATCATTGTTTAAAATTTAGATCAAATTATCTTGTCCTTAAAATGTTCCCCAACACCTTGTTAAGAGTGTATTGTTCCTTTCCAAAAGTGTAAGTTACTATTTGATGTGTACCCTTATTTTGGACAGATTGCAAATTCTGTCTTAATTTAGCCTAAATTCACTAATGTACGATTTTAGAATCATTCCATGCCTTCTGACCACTGCATCTATCATCAATTTTTATTCACATCTGCTTAGTTGTTCATCCTGCTAACCTAATACTTGCCACATTTCCAGAGATCAGGATGGATTTAAAAAAAAAAAAAAAAAATAGAAGGAAAAGATTACATTAGAAGAGAGCAGCAGGACCTTTGTTAATTTTGAAATCTGTGTAAGAGGCCTGATAGGCTATGATTAGCTCCAAGTTAAATGTCTGTTGTTTACAGACAAATACAGGGAGAAAAATATTCTCAAGATTTTCTCTTTTTTATTATGAAGATACATAATTGTTTTAACACACACTTTCTTGAAAGGTTCCTGTCAGGTTTTTTCTTGGTTTTGTTAGGTGTATTTTTAAATGAGACTACTGATAATGTAAGGTGTGTCATTTTAAGATTAATAGACACAGGATGCAAGAGATGCAACATTCAGAGCATGAAGAATCATTAACTAGCAACGACATCTGAGGGATGTTCCTGCATTTCAAATGCTTCATTGCTTCATTGAGTAGTGAACACAGCAACTCACTCTGAGGCAGATGTTATGCCCGCACACATTGCAAATGCAAACAATTATCTCCAAAGCATGCAAAGAAAAATCAGACAAACTATGTAATATTCTGAAAGGAAGGGGGGAAAAAACCCAAACCAAACCAAAAAAACCCCCAAACCCTAAAATAAAACCCAACTGATTTAGAATTGCGAACTTTTATGTCAAAGGTGTCACCAACATGAATACATGTAATTATCATAGTTAATAATAATGTGGATTGAAAACAAGATATTCAAACTCACATTCAGTATTTTGGCCAAGAAGAGATACTCTGGTTTGAAGGATTTGGGGATAATAGAAATCTTTCTACAGAATCTACAGTTAATTTTTTAATTACTGATAATAGTAAGAACACTGTTTCATGTGACTTCATTGGTCCATAATTATCTGTTCTCAAATATTTAATGCAATAAAACCTCAAAGCTAATAAGGAAAATTATGATAAAGGGGGACATTATTTTGTGTGGAGAGGGAAGTGAGGCAGGAGTTTGACTTCCTGCTGTTTCCCCAACACGTAAAACTGTGTAGTTCTGTTCTGTTCAACCAGGGTGCCAAAGTGTCACTACAACCTCTGTAACTATTACTACCATAGACAATAAAACAAAGAGCTCAGAAGCTAACTACAAAGCTAGTGTGTTTGCTGCAGTGCATCCTACCTGTATAGCCATTTTCATCCAGGATAGTATGCATATATACTTCCAGTTTTGTTCCTGTGGTCCTCGTAGATATCTTATATAGGTTGAACCGGAAGAAAGAATTGATCCTGATGTTAAGCTGTGCAATCAAGATAAGAGACACAGCGCCAATGCTATTGTAGTTACAAGAGTAAACTTTTAAATTTCATGGTAATATGACATCTTAGATTTTTACACCACCTTAAGCAATGTGTTGAATCACAAATGGAGTACACAGGAATATTTTCACCTGACAGGAATTTGCAATGACTTCAGGGGATAAAAGGGTAATTTTAATAACATATACTGAGAATCAGTAAATGAGAGAAACTAAGAAAATGGTAATGCTCAGGGAGTGAAACTACAGTCACATTATCGTCTCACCCTATCCAGGAGAAAAGAAGTGCTATGCTTCTGAAGCAGACTGAACCTACCCACAAATGTAAAGAGGATTCCCTGGTCTGCCTCCACAGCTGATCCCTGGTACCCCACAAAGTTCTTACTACAGATATGGCAGTTAATTTCTGAGGAAGGAGGCAGGAATGAGGAGAAAAGGACAACTCATTAATCAGGAAAGACAGCTCTGAAAGCATTCAGAGAAACTCTGTTATTAAGGGGAAAGCCAATCCTGAAAAACATATGAAAAGCAAAAGTGAAGGGGAAGGTGTTCTGACCTCAGAGCTCTGCTTTTCTCTCTAGACATCTGATATGCCTCTAATAATTTTTCTAATACTGAATATATGTCAGGCATGTTAAAGTAAGGAATTTCACAGATCTGTAAAATCTTCAGTGCTTTCATTAGGTAAAGCTGAGTAGTAGGATGAAAATACCTGTTACAGTACCTCTAGTCCCACAGGAATACATTTCATCATTTAATGAAATTTCAGATTTTGCATCTTTGCTGGTTCTGCCTATCAAAGGCATTTCTTGTCCCAGGTCCAAGCTCTCTGTGAACTCATGATGACATGGAAACTCCCAGTTCTGTCACAGGCTACATTGACTCTAATGTTAAATAATGTTGAAATATATCTCATTTTAGTTCTAGATATACCTCCAGTGATCTCTTTTTTTCCCAAGTTTCCACAGAAGGAACAGACCATGACTACTTACTTCTGCCCAAACCATATTCTCAGTATTCATTCAGGAAATTCTTCCCAGCCTGTTTCTCTCATTGCTGCTACACACAGTCAGGACAGAGGCTAGGCTTAACCTCAAAAATCATTATTTACTTTGACAAATTAATTTCAAGCATGGTATCTTTCTTAGATCAGGACTCCCCAGATCACTCCAATGATGGTTCTCAAATACCTGTGCAGATACAGGGTTATTTCCTTTGGGAAATAACCTGGATCATTGATCTTGAGTATTCACCCCTGCCAAAAATGTCTAGAACCCTAACAAAAGCTATCTCCTTTTCTCCGTGTCTTATCTTATTATTATGTTTTTACCACTAAAGATGGCATTGTACTGGGTTTGCCTGGCCAGGTTTTGGTACCCAGGGAGCCACAGGGGTGGCTTCTGCAAGAAGCTGCCAGAAGCTTCCTCAAAGTCCACCAGAGCCAATGCCAGCCGACTCCAGGATGGACCAGCCAGTGGCCAAGGTTGGGCCAATCATAAATGGTGGTAATGCCTCTGCAATAACATATTTAAGAAGGAAGGGAGGGGTGGGGGGGGTGAGTGGAATTTTGCAGATGTAATTGTGGCCGCATAAGAGTGAAGTGAGAATATATGAAAGGAACAACTCTGCAGACACCAAGGTCAGTGAAGAAGAAGGAGGAAGAGGTACTCCAGGTGCCAGAGGTCAGATTCCCCTGCAGCCCATAGTGCAGATCATGGTGGAGCAGCTGTCTCCCTGCAGTACATGGAGGGTCCATCTGCAGAGATCCATCTGCAGCCCATGGAGAAGCCCATGCTGGAGCAGGTGGATGCCCAAAAGAGGACTGTGAACCTGTGGGAAACTCATGCTGAAGCAAGCTTTTACCAGGGACCTGCTGACCTGTGGAGAGAGGATTCCAAGCTGAAGCAGTTTCCCAGTAGAATGTGACCCTGTGGGGGATCAGTGTTGGAGCAGTCTGTGTCTGACAGACTGCAACTCATGGAAGAGTGGCCCACACTGCAGTAGTTCATGAACTGTTGCAATGGAATGGACTCATGTTGGAGAAGTTTATGGAGTTCTGTCTCCTGTGGGAGAGACCCCATGCTGGACTAGGGGAAAGGCTCTTCTCCCTGAGCAGTGACAGATAAAATATATTATGAGCTGACTGTAACTCCAACTTCTGTCCCCCTGCACCACTGAGGGGAAAGAAGTACAGCTCAGGAAAGAGGGAGGGTTGGGTGAAAGGAGGTTTTAAGATTTATTTTACTTCTCATTATCCTGCTCTGATTCTGTTAATAATAAATTCAATTAATATCCCCAAGCTGAATCTGTTTTTCCCATGACAGTATTTGGTGGGTGACCTCTCTCAGTCCTTATCTCAACTCATGAAACTTCACTGTGTTTTCTCTCCCCTGTCTGCTTCTGGAGGAAGTGATAGAGCAGCTTTGGTGGGTACTTGGCATCCAGTCAGGGCCAACCCACTGCAGCCACATTGGACTAAAAGGAAATATGCAGAGTTATTCATAAAATCCTAACTGGACAATACAGTTGAAAAATTAATGAAGACAAAAAAAAGCAGAAAAGAAAGAAAATCCTATTTAATTCAAGATAAACTCTGTCTTCCCTTCTTCTCAAGCAGCTGGCAAGCTATAGCTGTTCATCTGAGCTATATAGCCAAAGCCCGGTGAATGATGTATACTGTCAGTCTGCCTTCCCTGAAGCAAAAAACCCCCAAGCTTTGAGACCCTTTGGGGGCGAAGGGAAAGGGGAGGTAAGGAGGAGGGGGAGAGTGCAGAGGGGGAGGGGTGTCTCTTAAAGACTATCATATTCCCAGACTCCTTCCTTACAAATATTATTGATCCAGAACTCATTCAGGAAGCACTTTTTATTTTCCTTCTTAGATTATTCACTGTCCTCTGCATTTTAAAAATGTTAATGTCTTTTTGGCATAGAGAGCATTATCCCTTTTACTTGATCACTGGTCTACTGAATGCTAAAATATCTTTTCATATCTGGGGGCAACATGCCAATTTTAGTATGGAACCTTTTGAAGCAATTAATCATATTTTTTCACTCATACATTGCAGAAATGTACTTATATGGAGACATTAATCATGAGACTTTCAATTTCTTAATCATATGTATATGGGTTTAATTAATTAATAAATATATACTCAGAGACCAGCAATAAAAGCACTGTGCATGAGTTACCAGTTCAGAGGGCAGATACTCAGAATGGCCCTGATCCAAGTTCTGTAAGAATGTTATTAGCTCTTCTAGGTGCTCCACCTTGTACTGTGTGCTTGGGGTGTTTTTCCCCTTGGAAATGCTTGTAACAACCTCTTACTGCAATATAACAGATTTTCAATTCTTAAAATCTGTTGTAATATTCAAAAAGACAAAAATGAACAAATAAAGGTGGTTATTTAGGTTTAGGCTAATGATCGCTGGTGAACACCTGCAATGCAAAAAATTATTACTCTTTAGCATTAACTAAATCATAACATTGAAGACTGTAGAAGCTCAGGCTTGCATTCATCATACAGAATCACTCTTCTGTATATGTTCAAGGACTGTGGTGCTCAATATTGGGTAATAGTAAGGTTTGACACCATACTTTATGCCTTAAAACCCAAACCTCAGAATTATCAGTAGTATCTTTTTAAGGGCACAGTAGTATCTTTTCAAACACACCTATCCTTTGAATTTATTTTTTATCTTCTAATAGGCTTAAATCACATTTTGCAATGTTTCAATGTCAAATGGCTGTACATGATCTCAGTGGCATTGTCTCAGTTGCATTTGGCATTGTGAAATAGCGCTGTAAAGGAAGTATGTTGGCACACAGAGGTTCTACTCCACCGTGGCTACTTATTGTCAATACGTACTCACATGTAATGTCTCACATAACAGACATGGCTCACTTCTAAAATAAAAATGTGAGGAAAGAACTTCTAGATGTCTCATAACTGGTTAAAGAGATATCTCTGAACTTCTACAGCACTGTTTCTAGAACCGGCAGCAGCATAATCAGGCAGTCTTGCTTTTTGACTATGGGAAACTCAGAGACCAAAACTCTGATGACTGTCCCCTTCACATGAAGTGTAAGCACCATATTCTTCCCTTCTCTGCATAACTCTGTAGGAATAGCATGTATTGCTCACAAGTGGCACTTGAGGAAAATGTCCTACTAAATTAATGCACAGATGGCATTTTAATTGTCTATTTTATTTATTTTTTAAGATGTTTTAGGTGGTTTTTACATGCTTCTGAGGGCATGAGGGGAGGTATGTAAGCAAGAAAGTGTGAAGGAGAGAAGGCCATATGCACACATGAACATGGTATTTAGATCAAAGCCACAGGAGTAACAGAACACTTATGGAGCTCATCCTCTAATCATCCCAAAACTGTTGTAAGCTTCTGCATAAGTAACATATTCAGAAAGTCTCACAAAAAGAAGAAAAAAATCTCAAATCATCCATTGATAGTGAACTTTTCATTCAGTTGAGGTAGTAGTTCTATTGAATCCAGTTTTATTTTGGCAAGAATGACAGAAAAATCAGGTTACTTGGTTTAAAGTGTTCACTTTTCTCTGGAAAACTGATCTAAAATCATCTGAAGAGAAAGAATTAATCTACCCTACAAAGTCAGCTACCTACAAAAGCAATTAAACAATTATAATTCTATTTCATAGTGCTTTTCACTGTAGGTAACAAACACTAAATGTGACAAAAATATTTTGGGGTGAGACTAGACATACATGTGCAATTTATAATTTGAATGTCTTGATCAGACAGGCACTTATCTAAATATTTCTATAATTTCTTTTTTAAAACTCTAAACAATAATATCTAGCCTAGAATATACATCCCTGCAGATAACATTGGTAACAGAAAACTATTCTATTTACTTTAATATTCAAGGTAATATTTCACAAACTATGTTAGTAGAAAAAAACTCACACTTGTTACATCTATTTTCTTTCAAAAATTTTTCATGATAATGGAGTATGTGAAGGACAATAATGATAAAATAAGTTAAATAAATCAGTCTTTAAAGCTCCTAACTCTTCAGGAAGATGACAGCAAGTAACAGTCAAAATCTGCAGTGCTGGTATAAGATATTAATTGTAGGAGTTTGCCTCCCCAGAAAAACAGAGACTGTAAGTTTCATCTTGACATCATGGCATGTATTAATATTTCTCTCCTAGTTTATTGTGTATGCACAACATTAATAGCAGCATCTCAGCATGTGCACCAACCAGGGGTGTTGAAGTCACTTGGTGTAAAGCAGAAGGAAGTCGTCAGCATGGTCACTGCCATGGGTATGAGTTAGCCTCAGTTTATAGGCTGATATGTTCCACTCGAGAAGTTCAGGTTGACATTCCATACTGGACAAGGGAAAATTGTAAATGCCCTGCTTTAGGTAAATCACTTCCTGTGCACATGAATGGAAATGATGACAACAGATTTGACTGAGAAATACTAGAAATATTTCCATAATTTAGGTATTGTCTCTTCATCAAATTTGTACCTCTGTGTTTGTAAGCTGTTTGCCTGTTTCCTCTCAAACCAAGAACAAAGGAGAAAAGAAATCTTAAATGCAAATTGATTTTTAAATCAGAGATAATTGCAGTTCTATGTCTAACATGGCAATTTTTCATACATATTATATTATGAAAATAAATTCTTGGATTATTTTGTTATTATATAAATTAAGAAGTCATTCAAATGTAAAAAATAGAACCTTATGGTCTCAGTAGGAATAATTTATTAATAATTCATGTCCAAAGAATTATGTAATTTTTCAGACATCACTACACCCACAACTGTAATGTAAATGCATGCTCCAGAAAAATTTGAAGGCTGGTAGCACTGTCAGTCAAAGGACTTCTAAGTCTTAATTAGCCCCGGTAAAGGTCAATTAGTATAGTAAAAAGAACTAATAAAGAAGATCTGAAACACGAGAAACTCGAGCACTGATCTGCAAAAATGTATGCCAATTGTGTTGTCCCAAGCCCAAATAAAAAATAAGCTTATTCATAATTCAGAACAAGTTGACTGATGCTGGAATACCACCTGTGTAGAACACCTCTACTTTCTGAGAGAGAACTTAATTCTGTGTCTCTGATGTATTTCTTCATTTATAAGCTGTCTGAATTGAAAACACAGATGTTTTATTCTGGAAATTGACTGCAAGGGTGACTGCTTTCAGGTGAAACACTTAATAAATTAAAGTTTAAGGGGTAAGATAACCCTCCTTAGGGAGAAGAGCTGAAATAAGTAAATGTGAAAAGAAAGGAAAAGGCCTGGTTGTTTGTGTTACATTTTTGTGCCTAATTAGGTAATTAGAAAGTGGGGACTAAAGCACCTAATATTGATTAGTTTTCCAAAAATGTCTTTGTTGAGAACAAGGACACAAATAGGAACTCAAAGCATTTTGGTATGTAATGTATAATGGTCACCATTAAATGCTTTATGAGTGCTTTAGATAACAAAACAATGTTTTCTCTGGATTTGCAGAGCACTTTAGAGATTAATGTAAATATAGAATTAACATTTATTTTAGATAACTACTCAAAATGAAAAGTTTTTGAGGACGATCCTTGGTGGAACATCAGCAGTCAGCAGTTGTTTTTTCCTAAACATAAGCAATGCCTACAAAAGAGAATACTAAAAACTGGTCCTCAGGTGATTCATTGAGCCAAGCATTCTAGCATTCTATGCTGAAGTCAGATAAGAAACACATAAATGCTTTTATAGTCTTGGCTATTCAGACAAACTTTGAACCCATATTCCTTGTTGGGTGGTTAGGGGTTTTTTTGGAGGAGGGAGAAGGATTTCATTGGACAGATATTTTGAGACATTCCTTCACAAGTCTCTCAATAGGAGTTTTAGACCAAATAATCATTTAGAAGTTAAGTAAATTCTTATTTCAGGACACATAACCATCTTGTCATGATTCAGAACAAATTAGGCAGCTGAGAACTGTTGCTTTGATCTGCATAAAATGAGGGTTCTGAGATTCTTACGAAATGTCACCTAAACTAGAAGAAATTTCAGGAGAACTGAATTTGAGCAATTAAAATGTCTGTATACATTCATTAGCCTTCAAATGATACACCAAGGTACAGTCATACAGTTCCAAGTTGCGCTTCAAAGAATGTTATGCTGGCTACTGTAACAAAGAATGTAACACCTAAGAATTAGGATATGACAGACTTTTATCAGTGACATAACAGGGGATGAAAGTGGAAAAAATGAGAGCTTTTAGTAAACTCAAAAGAACAAAATAAAAGCCTTCTTCATGCAATTTTCTCATTTTTCACCATTCTCTTTTTCAAAATCGGAGGAATTTAGAGTTACCTTTTCTGGATATAATTGCCCATTTTGCTGCTAGTTTTGGTGTTGTTTTTTTTTCCTCTCCAGTACTCTAAAAAGTCATAAAAGCCCCATAAAGTCATGTTTTTACTGATATAGGAACATTTTCTACATACGGTTTTTTATGATTCAATTAATAAACTGACTAGTATGCATGAGCATTCCTGTAATAATTAGATTACAAAATCATTAGATTTAGAAATATGATGATGATGATTGTGGTTGTCATAAGTAGTAGTATTATTTTATGTCTACAAAATGGTATAGCCTTCACTTTTTTTGAGCTACTTTGGATATACCAAATGGAACTGAGTGGAAGGCAAGATGTGAGTGCAACAGAAGTAAAGGTGACAAAATTACCCATGCTTTCTTTAGTTAGAAGTAAGCCTAAGAAAAATCTATATAAGGAGAAAGGCTACTCTGGTATTCAGAAGCACATTTCCTTTCCTTTTGCAGATAGTAGCTATTCACATATTGACAAAATTCCTGCAACTTAAAAAGCTAATAATATTGTAGAATGTAAGTTGAAATTGCAGCCTTCATGTATTTCTCCATCTTAACTTTAACTTTAATAAACCCACAGAGACTTTTTACTTGAAGAACTTTAAACCAAAACTTTCTGTTTCATCTTTAACTTCCACCAAACTACAGACCTCTGGTAGATGAAAAACTACTCAATTTTGTAAAAATTAATCATCTTTCTATGCAATTAATTTGCTTTGAAGGTAGAGATACCATAATTAGATAAAATTAAAATAAATCTCCTTGCAACACATTATCTACTTTTGCCAGTTTCTGTTCCCTAAAACCCCTTTTTGATACTGCCAGTTTACCTGTGAAAGGCATCATTGGCTATAGGTAAGACTTCCAATCACATTTTGTCATAGAATAGATTTTATGAACTGACAGCTTGGGAGACTCAGAAATACAGGATCCTTTTCACCAATTACAGCTCTCCTCAAAAAATTGTACGTATGAGACAATAGCTCAGGAAAGTTTTTTTTTCTCCTAATTCCCAGTAACCGTTTGTTACTGTAACCATATGTTACTTAAAATGTGTTGACCTCATACTACATTTTCCTACAAAAATCCCTCCATTCTGTTCCCTTCTTCCCCTCCAAGATTCTTTTGGTATGTAAGTGAAAAATAACCTTTTTTTGTTTGGGCTTTTTTCCAGGATAAGTGACAAGCCACCATTGCCTGTCCACAGAAACAAGCTGATCACTAATTCCTTCTCCTCTTGGATTAAATACAGGAATAGTTGCCATAGGTTTACAGGAAATGAGACATGAATTTTTAAAGTTTAATTTAACTCCAAAGTTTTAAAAATCCCACACTTTTTTAACAGACAAAACAGAACACATTGCATAGTTTTCTCTAGAACTGATATAGCCTTGCTTTGCTGCCTTTCACATCTTTTACTGATCACTCTTAGAACCTTTCCTTATACTGGCCGGTGTCAGTATCCATTTACCAATGGCAATACAATGAATTTTAAAAGATGCCTTCTTTAGTATTTTTGCTCCATGCCTTGTACTATTTGTCATCCAAAAAATTAAACCTTCTTTGATTTTAACTTCCAAGGTTTATTGTCTTTCCACTCTGTGACACTTTCAGTATGAGGCTTAAGAATGATTCGACACTTGTTGCCCACCAACAGCTTTCAATTAGACAATGAATACCAAAATTAAATTAAAATGAAGACAATACTGAAACTGTTTCACTGGAGACTTAATCAGTTTTGTGTATACAAGTGGGATCACACAGAAGCTAATAACATTTATGATACTTACACAAGACACAGATCATGTTCCTCATGTCTAGTTGAATAAAGAAATTACTTAGGACACTTTGAATCTCAGAGACAAATACTTTCTGTAAAGGACTACATAGCAATGTGTTTTGATGACCTAATACTCAGTTGCCATTTGAAAAACTAATTAAAATCTATTCTTGAATAATTTTAAATATATGAATGAAAATTAAAGTTATGCAATAATAATAAATAATGTATTTCTTTTATTCCTTGATGCAGGTGAATAAAAGTTCCTATAATTTTGAATGGTACTCTTCGAATGAATGTATGTAAGAAAACATATTAATCTTAATGCCCATAAAATTCTATAAAAATTTCCAACTTCCTTTCATCCCAGGTCATAGCTGTATGCAAAATTAAACTACTACAATGTGATAAATTCCATGATTTCTGAATGGCATAATCAATTTAAACTGCTCAAAATGTGCTTATAAAACCTGTGAATGAGATCAAGCCTAAAGTGGCTGTATTTTGAAAGTCAGAATTTGAAATAAGTTTTCATGATTGAAGGAATGGTCTGATGGAATTTGAACTAACTGATAATACGTAAATGTGACCAATAGAGGGGCAGTCAAAGAAACGTGAAAATATTGCAAACGTACCAAAAAAGTACATAATTGTAGAGTAGATTCCAGAACGAATATAGATAAACCACATGACTCTGCTGCAAAAGACTAAAAGGCAAACATGAGTTGCAGATGTGTTACATCATCCAGACAGTCCAGAGAAAGAAATTATATACATCCTTTTACTTATATATAATTCCGTATGTTTTTAATTAGCTCATATCAATATAAGGACCTCAGCTTGAGAAGTCTACTCAACATTAGGTGTTTAGGAAAGCCGTAAATAAATAAGAAAAATAAGGAAAAGCTGACATTATTGACATTAAAAAGAAAAAAAAAAGAATCCCAGTATAACAGCTCTTTAGCTGTTTAGAAGCTTGTGCATAAAAAGGTCATGTATTCCTATATATAGGCAGAGATGGACTAAATGTCCTCTTTTAACCTTTAAAAAAAAATCCTTGCAGACACCCTGCCTCATATCAGCCTACAACATTTCTGTGACTCTCCTAAGGTGGAATTGTGTGATATCTACAATTGGAAAGCAGAGGTCATTTTGTAGTCAGCAGCCCTCTTGAATGTCCATTCAGTTTTTTCACTGTTCTATAATCATAGGGTCTTGAAATTTGTTAAATCTTCCAGGAATTTCTCTGGTTTGTATAACTTGAATTCAACTTTAGTAATATTCTAAGTCATTTACCTTGGCTGTCTTTACCATAGTGGATCTTCAGTATAGAATTTTGCAAATTGCCATAAAAATTATTTGTCATTCTCCTAGCTACTTCTTTAAAAGCTATTTTGTTTAAGGTTTCTTTAAAGGTTACTAATGCAAGGCACTGGGATCTTTTTAAATTCACAGCCTTCCTATGAAAGAGAGACTCAATTAAACCTGATTCTCTCCATGTTAAATTGGAATATCTTGAATCCCCTAATCAATTATTTAATTTATAACCTTATGTCCTCTATTGCTTCTATTTACTTCTACTTATTGTTTTTACTTACCCTGTTGTTTCATTTTGTTACTAAGTGTTGTGTGACATTTACATCACATTTGTTCACAAAGTGCTTAAAGTTCATTATTGACTATGCATAATCAGTATATGCTAATTCTCTTTGCTTCTGTTTCTGTCATTACAGCATTTTAAATTACATAAACAAGAGCTCAACATATACAGGCTAAGGCTTTAGAAAAAAAGATCTTTGTAAAAAGTCAGGCCGCCTAAATGTATGCTGTTTCCTCAGAAAAAAAAAAAGGCTAGAACATTTGTTAAAGACAACATTTTTCTTTCAGATCTACATGGCTGATCTTAACTCCATTACCCTGCTCACCTTTTCTGCACAGATCTCTGAGCATGAAAGATATACAGACCAGACTATCAAAGGTGAGATCTGCTCAGTAGGATCTAAAAAAGAATATGGCTTTAAACTGACTGTCAAAAGCTTCAAGATCTGAATGTGAAATAAAGCTCCATTTTAAGGAAGCTAGAAAAACATTTCCCACTTATGGCTTAGCAAAATCCATCATTGACACATTCTTCAGTATTCTGAACAAATAGAAAATTCTTCAATATTCCTAAAGAACATAGAGGTCCTTTTCTTTTACTGTACTCAAATTCTGCCACCCAAAGCTAAATGCAGCAGCTGCAAAGGTTTTGCTATGAGTACTAATTTTTAGGAAAGGCCAAGAATAACCAAATGCTGTTTCAAATTTTTACCATGTCTCACCAAACACAAATGGTAGATTCATCATAGAAAATCATCACAGCAGCTTACAATCTCAGCTACAAGATTCAAAACTCTATAGTTGCTGTAACACCACCATCCAACCTCTTCTGAAATTTCACCATGCCTTTATCTGTTTTCCACCCATACACAAAGAACAACCTAAAGATATGATTCACATGCATATATACTGAGGGAAAACAGTTGTAGGCAGAAAAGAATGATCAGTCATGATGCTGTGACATGTCTCCACAGTGCTGACTGAGGAACTGAAGAGGCAGAACACAGACTGTGAAATGAAGACCCTCTATCACTAAGAAGACCCTCTAAATTGGTATGTTTTGACTGAAAACATTTAAGTTCAGAAGTTACTAGATGGTGATGCATGTTACACATCACACTTACTGGTTAAAAACAGTATTGTATGGCTTGCACAAGGCCAATAATACAAAAGAAGATCTTGAAAAGAGAAATTTTCCCTCAGAAATGCCAGTATCTGCAGCTCCTATTTTAATACCTGTGCCACCTTCACCAAGAAATTAAATGTAAAAATGTAATATTTAAAAAAAAAAAAAAAAAAAAAGAAATTAAATATACAAAGCAAAATACCTAAACAGAGTTTTCAAAAATGCTAAAACCCTGAGAGTTTTTTTCATTAACCTTGATTGTCCTTCTGGCTGTCTACTACCTTAGAAATAGGTCAAAAAGCAATTAGTTCCCTATTTAGATTTTAAAGTTTAGGAGTCATTGCTTAAGTGCATTATACCAGCTTTTTACTTTTGTATAGAAGTAGATACATGGGAATTCATGGTACTTCCTCAAAATAAAATGTCATAATCACGTGCAGATCTCAAAATTAACTGCTTTTTCATGTCAATTTTAATTGTGAAAATCTTCCAACCATACCTTTGAGGCAATTGTTTTAAATGAACATGATAAAAAGCACAGCTTTATGTTCTTAAAAGAATGTGTCACAATACCTAATTCTGATATTGAAGTTGGATCATTGAATAAAACATTTGCACTTCTACAAAGTGGAAAGTATAAGCAAAGAGACAAAACTACCTCTGCATTACAAATTGTATTGTGCTTGTGTACAATTCAATCTAATTTGTAAATTCCCTTGTCATAGAGCATATCAAGGCACTTTATGCCCTGAATTATACATCAGCTCAGTAAAAAGCCATCTTAAAAAGAGTCTTTAATCTTGTTTTAAAACATTTAGCAAGGGAATGAAATAAATGGCTTGTACTACAGGCTGACCCAGGAGTTTTGCATATATTTATCTTTTGAATACACAATTCTCAGTAAGGGCAACTTTAGTATCACAGTATTGGTTCAAGGTCTCTGATGAATATCACAAATTAATCCCTCTTTCCTTTCTGTTGATCTTATATTCATTTATTGCTACATAAGGTCACAAGACTGACAATCCAGGGCAGACTAAAGCTCTTTTAGTTCTTCACAGAGGAAATCTCCAAGTCTGTCAGCATCATTAGCTCAGCTGGTTAGAATATGGTGCTAATAAAGCAAAGGTCACCTGTTCAATCCCTATATGGGCCATTCACTTAAGAGCTAGACTCGATGATCCTTGCAGGTCCCTCCTAACTCAGACTGTGATTCTCTACATCCTCCAAGCTCCATTAACCCTATTTCAGAAGGGTCAACCTAATACGAAAAATGTAGTGTGGGTAATCCTATGTTCAAGATCCATTTAGTCATTAGTCCTTGCTACGCTACTGAATAGTATGCCAGTTGTGACACTTGTTTTTGTTTAGGCTTATTAATAGGGAATGAGACTACACAGGTAAAATCTTGGCTCAAGTGAAATTCATCTCTTTTACCTGAGTGTTCCTGCTACCCTTTCACTGAGTCTTATTACTGATATTCTGCTTTCTATAAGGTTTTTTTTATTTGGCAGTGCAATGTAAAACTCCCATACCCAGTCTGGAGGTGAGCACAGTCCAAAGCACTCCACCTGCACCAGTTCAGTCAACAATGTTCCACTGCACTTCCTTGTGAAGAAAAGCAGTTCATGCTCTGTTCCACACTGCCACAGCTAAATCCTGGGTATGTGAATGAGCCTGTTTAAGGTGATCCACAGTAGCACTGCACCATACTGCAGTCTGCCAAGCTGATAAACCCACAGTCTTGACTGCCATCCACCCACACATCTTTGCCTTCCTCCTGTTGGGGAGTAAATAGCAATAAAGGCTTTTGTGATGTGTCCATCAAAATCCCTAAAAAAAACCGTGGTTCCATATGTTCCATTCTCTTTTTATGGCTAGCTGAAACATTCTTTTCTACATGGACCTAAAAGCAAGAGTAGTGAAATTCTATACGCTAAAAAAGACCTGAACTCACGCATCTGAGAGCCTGAAGACACTGGGCACTGGACGAGTGTCCAGGTACTTGAGTGATCTCTTAATGCCCTTGTAGGAGTTTTATATCAACTGAAAAGTGCCAGATCACAGGAGTAAATCTCTATATGAAGGTAACTGGCTGTGCAATACATTGCAGCACCAGTTTCTTCCCACTATCTAGAAAAGCAGGGTCATTACCCCAGCATGGAGCACTAGCATGGAGGTGTTAGACTGGATCCAGACATCATCTGTAGTATAACTATCTCATCAGTGCAGTGCTGTGCGCAGTCCTAGCACTGAAGCACCTTTTCTAGCTTTATAACCAGAGTTTTAACATGGCACTGATCTATGTGGCTTAGACATGGTTAGAAGCTGGTATAAGACCTGTTTCTGTGGCTCTGTACCTTTCTTACACGTCAGCTTTTGGTGATAAATTTGAGGGATGCAACAACACTTGCAGGGCCTCTTTTACAGGAAGGCAATGGGCCTCCTAAATCCAGAGGTGATGGATATTTCAAATTTTAGAGCAGTTCTCAAACATTTTTCTTCCCTGACCACACAGTCAAAACTTCGTAAGTCTGTTTTTTCTTGCTTATACAAGTCCTATTATTTCAGGATCAAACCATTCTAATGTCATATGAAAACAAGATAGCAGCAGCTCCTGCCTGACAGCATAGGGAGAAAGGGAATATCAGTTACCTGTCATAGGTGCTGTCACCATTTAGCAGCTCTGTCCCCATTACAATGGAGCTGAGTGAGCCACATTTAAGAGTTTATTTTGTTTTAAAATTTATTTCCCAAGTCAATGTCTTACATTTTCCTCTGTTACTTTGCTTAGCTTTTTGTTCTTATGTCCATTTTTTTGAACCTGACACATCTCTTTCACACTTACCACTTTTGTTTTTCTTGCTTCCTCTCATTCAGCATTTCCTCACATTTTGTAGGTCTTGTCATTGTCTGTAGAGTTGCTGATGCTTGACTTTTCTCTTAATTTGAGATGAACAGAGCAAAATGAATTAGGTTCGATGTTGAACATATGCACACAATAAACACCCAACTTTTAGAAGATGTCATGGAAGCATCTGCTATGTTATATTTTTATGATGTGTATAAAACTGAAATAATTGGTATTTACTTTTTATTTTCATCTTCAGATGTCATTTCTGCCCACTCCCTCTATACCCACTTACAAATGTAGCACTGCATTAAAGTTAAATTGACATTAAAAAAGTCACTTTAAAAGCATTTTTTTAACTTCTGAAATTAAAACATTCCCAAAGTAAAAATAATCTTAACTACTGCAAAGTTTTATGCCCTGTCTTGCACTCTTCACTCATTACTGACTCCAGCTTAAAATCTGTGCTCATTAAAGCTTTTACTACCTGTTGGTGTGCATACAAGTGGAAGGAATTTGTGTCTGATCACTTAAACTGAACTGACATACCTAATAAAACAGGCATTGAAAACTCAGTAAAAGGGTTTTTGGCACCCCAAGAAGCAAGTGGCATCATAGTATAATTAAAATACATAGAAGACAACTCTTAGTCAGCAAGGCAGCTACAGTACCTGATAACTGTCCCTTGATTACTCTTCAAAGCCAATAAAAATCAGAGATAGTGATTGCCCACCACAGGTATAAGATATGCTGGCTGCTTTAGAAACATAATCACTGTATTGCAGGAGGTCTAATCAACAGCTACTTTATAATCTCTGTGATAGCTGTAAGAATGTGTTAATGAAATATTCATGAAGGTAACTGTCATAGGCATAAACCTTAATAACGGACTCCTTTTTACTAATGAATACTTTATTGGACCATCCTGTTTCAACTTTTATTTTCCTACAAGAGCAATGTATGTTCAGATGCTGATTCTTCCTAGATGCTGTGAGCAACATCTCGTTGAAAATGTCAGTCTTGAGTCGAACTCCTGAAGAAGCAATGATCAGATGTTGGAGCCTATTCCTGGAGACAGCACAATTTAGTGCCCTCAATGCAATTCCACATTTTTATAGATGGTTCCTTTTGTTTAAAATATATTGGCAAAGTTTTCATTTGGGAAAAGCAAGAACTTAGATGTGGTTCATTTTTGCTCCTGATTTCATGGCTCAGGAAAATATCAGAGAAAGGATTTTATTTAGCAAAGGCATTAGGCTGACATCACAACTACCTCTCAGTCTTAGAAGGATGTTTAATCTCTCTGCATCCCATTTCAGGACAATAAAGAAGAAAATAATTCATTTCTTCTTTGCTTACAGACAGAGTGAACACTAAAATAGACTTGCCAGTATATCACTGTGAAGTGCATTTGTACATATATTTTTCAAGGTACATTAAGTATCAGTGAAACATAAACATAAAATTAACCAACATAGTAGTGCCCAGTCATAAGACTTCAAAATAACTGGCATGACAGCAGACAAAAAGTATAAAACCTTTAAGGTTTTTACTAAGAATCATGAATCCCACCCATCCCAATACAATGGAAGGTTCCTAAAATACAAAGAACCTCAGAAATTTAGGCAGTTATTTGAGAAATGCAGCCCATAATCAGTTTGACTAGGATAGAGATTATTTTGAATAGAACAATCAAAAGCTTTGTTTATATGGCATTACATATGAACTTTTATGCCATTTTCCTGTGATTAGAACATTAAACTTATTATCTTCAAAGCCTGAAGTGTTCCCTTCCTTGATAGAAAAGATTTAATTTTCAACTGCTTTTTGAATTTCATTTGCCAATTCAGTTCTAGTAAAATTTTAGTGTATTAAATGAGGCTATGTGGAAAATATTTTAAAAACAAGGAATATTCTTGATAAAATGTCCAATGATCATATCAAATATCATTTCAAACATACCTCAACTCATTATTTAGCCACCCACAGTTCTACTGTCATTTCAATAGCTTTACCATGATAATAGCAGGAGATTCATCTGCTACCTGAAAGAAAATCTAAGATTCCCTTAGAGCATCTTAAAATATAAAATACCAAACTTAGCTGAGGAGATGTAAAAGACAGATCCAAACATAGCTATCCTTGACCAAATTGATGAACAGGAGGAATGGGAAAGAATCTGTCCAAAAAGGGTAAAAAGAACCAATAATCCCCTTATAGATCATCCCACACTTTTCCACAGCATAGTCTGGACTGTGATTCCATCTCTACAAGTAAGTGAATTAGAGAAAACAATTGTTAACATCTCAGCCATCATTGAAAACATCCAAAATCAAACCTGGGATGCTATTGCAGCTTTACAGGAAGAAGTCCACAGTTTGTTTCACGTAGTTGTTACAAAATCGAATTGGCCCTCGATTTCTTACTATCCTCACAGGGAGGTGTGTGTAAGGTCATTAACACTAGTTGCTGTTCTTGCATTGACCAAAGTGGAAGAATTAATAGAGATCTGGCTGCAATTCAGAAGCAAACCAAAATTCTACATCAGGTAACCCTCAATGATGTCTCACTAGGTCTGGAAGATATTCTCCGTAAACTCACTTCATGGTTGCCTAACTGGACCGAGTTAAAACAGCTGTTTTTGTTAGTGATATATGTAGTTAGTGTCTGCATAATAGCTCATTGCATGAACAAATGTAGATGTTAGTCAACTCTTTGGTACAATATTAAGTATAAATAGTAGAAGTAGAACAAAATTTTGAGTTTTGTCCATTTCCAAAGGGGGGACATGTGCAGGAAGGGGTTTTGATTTTTAATTTTCATATTTTCTAGATTTTCGGAATAAAGTAGCTGTAGCAAAAGCAGATTTAGTGTGTTAATATTTCTAACAGCTTAAGTTCAATGTCTGTATATTGTTACCCCTGTCCCATATCAATAGCTCAAATTCTTTTAGCTGTTTAGTCTCTTTTCAAGGCAGAAAGTTGAAGAATATCAAAAGGAGATATAAACACAGGGCAGAGTGACCCAGAAGTCAGAACACTGGAAGAACTCTAGAAGTCCGAGGAAGAGGAGAATGGTGAAGAGGAGGTCCCACTGCCCTCTGACTCAAATCCTGAAGGGGTGGGACTGGGGCGGAATAAGGTTGAACTGGAAGGTGTGTAAAGTAAATATTGGATAGGTAATATTATAAAAGCCATGGAAATTAGAGTTTGCCCGCATGCATGTCGATGTATTCCTGGGTGAACACAGCTCATTAAAGCCACTGCCTGCTTATCTAATCTCCTACAAAATTGGCTTGAAGTTTTTTTCACAGACTTTTTAGGCAACAGTTTGCTCCAAGATGCTACAAGTAAAATTTGTAACCTTGGCTAAAACATCCTGCCCAGCTACTGCTTGCTCTAGAGACACCTAGATCTGGTAGATACTTAACATTAAAAGTTATCAGGCTACCTTCATTTGTACCCAGGAGTGTTTCAAATCACTGTAATGATAAATCATGGGCTCCCAGTCCAAGACAGGGCCAGCAGCCAGAATACCGTAGATCTCTGCAAGCCACATCAGAGCTACTGCAAATGCACCACACAGGAGCTCCAAAGAGCCAGACTTGTTAAACATATGCAGAGCAGATTAGGATGAACCTAAGATCATGATCAAGACCTATCTCTACATCAGGGTCACAGTCAGAGCAGACATCAATGAACTCAAGCTGCTGCAGATACGCATGCAGGGTGCCCAAGCACCTCCAACACCCCTTTGACTCTGCCACACTTCAGCTGTAGCTGTGCTGGGTAACTCAGCAAGTCTCACACTCCATATTTCAGGATTCACAGATGAAGTAGCAATGAACTCTTCTGCTCAGGAATCTGCTTGATGTGACAATCCTGCTCTGAAAATATTTACCACAGTTTATCAGAGTGAGCATCATATACAACACACAGAACACAGACACAGGTGGCACTGCAGTTCTTCCCCATAAGCTAGTGTTTTGTTCCATAGTGCAGAATAGGTTGGTAAAATTCTTTTTTCCTAAACCAGCTGTTTTCCCTCCCTGGTGAATTCCTAGAAGCTAGTAATATAGGTTTAAGTTTATTGATACATTTACCTCAATTGTACACCTTTCTCTTCCAGAAGACTCTGAATTATTAGTGCACCAAAGAACAACTCCAGCAGGAGAAGCGGTTCTTATCCACATGCAAAACAGCTGCCAGAATGGAAGCCATACCCTTCCCAAGGATTTGTGGGTTTGTCCTCAGGCAGACAGGATGAGTCTCAATTTTCTACACCCTATTTGAGTAATGTAAATAGTTGGTATATCAGCTAATAAAAGAACCTTCTCTGTTCTAATTATGTCTTAAAAGAAAACTTTGGGCACCTATGCCATTTGATGAAAAAAAAATTACAAAGACGAAAAGTGAGTTCCAGACTGTAAATCCCAAGAGTTGTAACTCAGAAGATCCCTTCTGGTCTGTCAATAATTTTAACATATATTCTAAAATTCCCTGTTTCTCTGGAGATGTGGATTAACAAACAAAACTGCAGCATCCAAGGGCACTGAAAACACCGGGTTTCTCTACTGGTGTTCTGCAACAAACACAGTTAAGTTCAGATGCCTATGCACTTATTTTTGTTCAAAGGGGCGGTCCAGTGGTGTAATGGAGAGCACTCTGGACTGAACCCCAAGGTCCTGAGTTCCAGTCTCAGTGGGACCATCCCCTGGCAGTTCAAGCCTCCCTGCCATCCCATCCTGTCACATCTCGGATGCTCAGCAGGGTCAGCCCCAGTTAGTACCGGGTGCTGTGACAGTCCCAAGGTCTTCCCTGTCACTGTCCAAACTTGCTCAGCCATGGCAAATGGACCTTTGGACTTAAATGGTGGGGCCAGTTCTGCTGTGCCTCACCTAAAAAATCCACTGTGCAGGTTTGAAGGGCTCACCCATGTGGGGAGAGCCCTTCCCAAATCTTCATTTGCGAAGTTTGGCCATACATACATATTTCTGTTCAAAAGCAGACATATGTTCTGCCTCTAGTCTCCACTCTTGATCTGTATGTATGTCCAGAGCTAGTCTATGTAAGAAAGGTCTTTGCTCAATTAGCTTGGTTTATATATCTAATCTTCAAAAAAATATTAATCTGTATTCAGATTTCTCAGTGATCTCCAGAAATAATCTCAATATTAGTCCACAGGTAATAAAATAATAGAAATAAAATAATCACTGCATTTATGCTTTCAACACAGCAACATGAAAGCATCAACTCATTACTTTTAATTAAAAAGTTATCTTCAAGCTGCCTCTTTTCTAGATGTGTGAGAACCAGTCATCTGATTCAGAATGATGAAATGATAAAAATGTTTTCAAAGAATAAACAAACTAACAGGTCTTAAATACTGAAAGAGGTGTAAGAGTGGTTAATTATGTTGTACAAAATATTTTATGGTCATAAAGCTGTCAGAACCAAAGGATAACACGAATGCAGATTCAGAATTTTATTACCTTCAAAACCTCTCTGCTTCACTGTCAGCACAGTAGCCCAAAAAGATTCAGTTTGTAGAGAGACAATTTTATGTCATGAAATAGAAGCAACTTCTGTCCACAGAGCAGAACAATGCTGCTTGGGCTCTAAAATATTATGCTCTTTGTTCTCAAGAAGTAACTGAGCAATCACCACTTTACAATTTTCTGATCAGTCTAGGGACTTAGGACATCTGACATATGGCTCATATGTGATGTGTACTGTCACAAGCCATTATGAGATAAATAATAGATTTTACGTATTTGAGATTAGATATGTGGAAAGCATGGAAATGTCATTTTTCTGATACATCTTTGTAGAATTAAACTTGCTGTCAATCAAGTCCTAAACATTTTTTTGCTTAAACCAAAATAAAGTATCTCGAATCAATACAAACATAAATATTTAAGCAGAAAACAACACGCAAAAAAAGTTGGTTTTGTTTGCTTCATCTATTCTAAAATGAATTCTGGATGTTTTCATAAATTACTATTTTGGAAAAAATAAATAAGCATGTGGGATACATGAATGAATATGGAATTATCTTTGAGCAGTCTGTCTGTGAGCTGTAGGTACTTTGGAGGTAATAAATTTTGGTGGGGCAGAATGGGAGCTCTTGTATCATCTGAGCTATTCAAATACTTGTGAAGCTTTTTCTTTCAAACTGAAAGGGCCCTGTGAGCATCCATTTTTCCTGTAAGAGGCATTCAGTAGGAGATAGGGAAAGATGTAGATATGTAGAGAGGGTCACAGATTTTCCTAACTGATTGCTAAGAAACAAAGCTTATAGAAAGAGGAGAATGAGGAAGCATCAAAGGAAAGCAAGGACATGTTTGTTTACTACCAACCTGAAATATGCTCTTTGTGATTTGTATTTATTTCCTCCTTATAAGAGGTCTCTTCTGATTTAGAATTACCAGGTTTCACTAAAAATTGTCTGCTGTGTTTCTGGTCAGTAGCAAATAAGATTTTATTTTAATTTAATTAAAAATATTGAAATATATTTATAATGTGTTGATGCTACAGTGCTGTAACAACACAATGTTGTTGCTGTAAAACTCATCTTCCCCTTCCAAGTTGGTTCTAAAATTAGTTTATACAGTCTTCATAACAGCACAATTTTACTGCTTGCTCTGCCACAGTTTGTAGCATACTAAAAACAACACAGCAGGATGCCGCAGCCTCTGTAGAGTGATCACACCAAGCTTCAGACATCAAGACAACACCAGAGACTTAGGCTACATTAACATGCATTTTTTCTGTGCATTTTTCTCCCTAGTTCTTAGGGATATTTCTTTCTTAAAGGGGAGGCATATCCCATGCTCAAGATTCTGGACTGGGCTGGGTTTTATTTGGGAAGTCTGTCTGGGCTTGTAGTTAGGTTTGGATCTTGGTGTTGAAAATACATGCACTGGAAACATGCATGGGGATATAAGTTCTTCTGCTCTTTCTCTCTCTGTTTCTTATACACGTAATCTGCCACACAGCTGATCTGAATAGATGTGACTGTGAGTAGGAAAGGAAGAAGTTCTGATTTCTTCTTGACATCTCTAAGAATCATTATCATAAACCCTATTGTTTCTGTAAGGTCTTCCAAAGTACTACTTCTTTATCTTTTGTCCTTATTAGTCATTACTTGTTGCATATCCTCTACGTGCCTTAGCAAGTTCATTGAAATTAAACCAGAATGAAAATGGGAGAAAATTAACTGGTGAATTGACCTAACAATAATATGAGGTTTTAACTTATCCTGAAATACTGTTCTGTCAAAAAAAAAAAAAAAAAAAAAAAAAAAAAAAAAAAAAAAAAGTGCAAGTCTCTATTATTTCTGCTTCAATTGTGTTTGCTGTGCCATTGATGGGACACCCTGGTAATGTACATTTCCCTCAGCTGAGACAAAGGAATGCCATGTATTAAAACAAAACTTTGCCATGCACTGATATTTGCCAAGCTTTTTGACATCACTTCAGCTGTTATTGTGGAGATGGCTGTTGCCATATGGCACATATGTGACCCACATGTCAGATGCAATAAACCTGTCTCTGGTATGTGTCCTTAAACATTTCGATCATCTACTGGGTATTAACATCCATTGAATTCAGTTGTTACCCTTTCCTCTACACAAGATAATGACTTTGTTTCTTAAGTCATACTACAATTGTGTGTGACCCAGCAGTTTGGTACCACGGAAAGTATCTGTCTCTCTGGAATCCCATGGCACAGTTGAGTTTTAATGTTCTGGTTACACTCACAGTGCCTTCCTAAATTTCACATAATTGAGAAACTAGAGTAATGCTGTTGCAGCCAGAAAGGCTATTCACTCACTCTGTCTGGTAGTCCTTTCTATGAACTGTTTGTTTAAAACAGCTCAAACTCTGAAACATACCAAGAACATTTCTGTGATTATCAGAGCTATATTGTCTATAATTGGTATTAGAGGGGAAAAAAAGTTCATTCCTAAGCATGCATCTGTGTTTGGGCCTAATTTAAGTTTAATTTCCAAGATATTTTTGTATGATATTTGCAATATCATGATGATTTCTTTTTTCTTTTTTCTGTATTTACTGGTTCATTTAACATAAGAATTTACATTCTGAACAGGAAGTGTCATAATAATTCAACAAGGAAAGTGGAAAGAGAAACCAAGGGAACTACTTAACCCCCAGCCAGAAATAATGGTTGCAAACATTCCATTTGCTTTTAAGGCTCGTAAAGCAGCCACAGGCCAGAGGGAGAAATGGAAAATTATAGGCACAGATGGTCTGAGGCTGAGAGAGGTAAAGGTAACTGAGGAAACTCTCCTCAGAAACTGAAACAATATCATTTGTCTTCTGGCTTTGCTTGGCTCTGGGCAGTTAGGAGCAGCTGACTGAAAACTATGGCTTGTTTTGGAATTGTGTGTGTTGAGAAGAGATTTCTTACAGTAGTTCATCCTTGCAATTTGTAATTGCAACTTGCTTTTATTTTCAATTGTATTATCACAACTAAATTTTGAGCTTCAAGTGCTCAATTTCTTTTTCAGGTATTTTTACTTTTTATGAACAAAGGATAATTGTACAGTGTCATCTAAATTTCTGAACAATGTACAGAGAGGTTTCAGAAATGGTGATATTTTGGCATGAGGTAAAATAGAGAATACTAAATATATAAGCCAATATACAGTATGCTTAAAAGCTGAAGAGGATACAATCGTTGCTAAATGATTGCAGGACATTCTAAAAAATAGCTAAGGGTCTAGGGAAAAAAAATGCCTAGGAGAGAGTTGTCTTAACAGGAATTTTCATATGATAAAAATCTTTGCATATGTATCAAAGCCCCCAGCTGGCTCTGGTAAGGATTTATTGGCATGTGGGGCCTTCCCCTACCCAAAGAACTAGATCTTTCCAGTTCCTGTAATTAAGATACGCAAAGATTCCCCACTACTTGAAAAAACACGTATGCACCAGTGTACATGGTGATGACATGAATATGCGTGTATCCACATCTTTTAGAAAAGCAAGCATTCTTGGATATAAAGGGTATCCTTGACTACTTGGATAACCAAAATCTTGTTATGGGTAAAGAGCAACAAATCCTACTGTATGAAGGTAAGCAGTTATTATTGCCCTGACTTAAATACAAACAGCCTAATCAACAGGTTATAAAAATTTATTAGTTCAGTTACAATGTTACTATAGCCATAGCCCAAATGAATACCAAAAAACACTCATTAGTAATACAATCATTATTAAAAAACATTCACCAGTCTCTCTTCCTTTTATCAGCTATGATGCTCACCCTTCTGGGGTTCATTTGGGTCACAAGGCTGATGGTTTCAGCCTTTCCCAAAAACACTAAAAAAAGAGGGATTTGTTGCAAGTTGTCAGCATCCTAGGATTTCTGATGGAGGTATATAATGTTTGATGGGGTTTTCTTCCTCCCCAGTCTTGGGATCTCCTTGTGTTGCTTTTCAATTTTTTTTTTACTCCTACCCCTAGCTTCCCCCTCATTAGGGGCTCCTAGCTGAGGGCAGAGAGTGGCATAATTGCCTCCCTACCCCAGCTGACCCCAAGGGCTGCTGTTTGTCATCCACTGACTGTTTTTGTCAGAATGGCACCGTATCAGGGATCACAGAGCAAAGCTAAAATAGAGGAGCCCACAGCCACTGCCCCTCTTGGCAACTGCCAAACTAGGCTGAACGCAGCTTTGTACATGGCAAGTCTGGATGAGCCTGCACTGTTGGAGCTGTACAGAGCCTGTGACCTGTTACAATTCTTGACAAAATTGTATTTCCTGGACTTCAGTGAAAACAGTGGTGTGATTGGAGGCAACTACTGATGGAGGACACACTATTAGAATACTACTGCTTCACCAAGGTGCTCAACCAGATATAAAGGCTCTGCCCAGTACTGGTGCAGTAGCAGCAAGGACTGAGCTAAGCCACTTTCTAGGAAATTAGCAAGGAAGAGACAAAGGGAACCAAACAGGACATTGCTTGTATATTAGTGGAGATGGGGACAAGGTGTTGATAAGGCCATAGACCTTATTTTCTGCCAGCACTCACCTCTCATCACTGCAATTATGTTCATCACAGGGTAATACCAAAAAATAGTTGTTGGGAGTTCTTACAATCAGGTCCCAACTCTATCGGATGTTACACATTTAATTTTGGCTTCAAGAGATTCATTCGCACAAACCCTCACAAAGCCATTGGTTCTTTGGTACCCTGAATTAACATCGGGAAACTATGTTTTTCTCCTAAGCGATTTCTTTTAATTTGGTGAGAATATAAGTGTTATGGCAAAAAGGGTTTTACAAAGATAACATGCAGCTTCACAAAAGCATTACAACAGCTTACCAGGACTAGCAAGCATTGCTATAGAGAACCTTTGTTACGCTCAGCAAACACAAACTCCATACAACTTAAAGTGAGGTACCCATAACTTACAGAAAATAAGTATTTTAAGTTACCCACAAGAAGAAAAAAAGAATAAAAGAAGGAAGAGAAGGCAAAGAGAGAAAAAGAGGGGGAAAAGAACACAGTTATCATTCAGAAGGTCACATGTTTCCAGCTTCAAGGAAACCAGACCAGACCCACAATGGAGACCTCGTGCTGCTTCCTTATCTGCTCTGGTCACTGTGGCCACTCCCCCCAGGCGGGACCTTTGGTTAACTGGCCACTCCCTGTCCCTGTAGCCAAAGTGAGGGTGACACAGCCAGTCAGGGGCTCTAGGGGTGTGGTGTGGGCAGGTTACCAGGTGGGCCTTCTTTGACTGCCAGCCCTGCCAAGCACACACCGGCCATGTGGTTGCAGCTCGTGGGCTCTGGGCAGGCCTTGTCATGGGCCTGAAGGTCCTGCCCTGCCCAGCCCTGGCCCTACACACACACAGACAATACATAATACGTAACACACGCTCACACACACACACACACATGCACACACATAGTCAACACAACACCCTCACACACACACAACAGACACACACTACACACACACACTCACATACACACATACAACACACTCTCTCACACACACACACTCTCTCTCACACACACACTCTCACAAAGACTCTCCCCCACATAGGGGTTCTGAACCAACAAAAGCTGATCTGGTGTACAACATGAATATTGACCACTGATGCTTGAGCAGCCCTGGTGGGTGTCTAATTTGTTCTGTAATTCACATAATAAATGGCCATCGTAATTATAAGTTTAGAATGTCTCTATGACCTTGATAGAAAGGAAAACCCGAAGAAAAAATAGTTCTGTGTTTATTAGAGTGTAACACATAAAAAGGTACGAGAAAAATTTGGTCTTGGAATGTTACATTTAAGTGAAAGAATGTACTGATACCATTTTGTTGATGTTCCTTTAAAAAAAAAAAAAAGAGAAGTCATGTGTCCACTTACCATATCAAAATGTTATAAAACTGTTTCTGCTAATGAGATTTTGAGTGTTGATGCTTTCAGACACTTTATCTGTCACACAAAGAGTGATGCAACACTTAGTCATGTAAAACAACTTGGGAACTAACCAGAAATCAAGTCCCTAAAATAATGGGAGCATCTGTTCAACATCTGTTGTTTAACTTCATTTACTAGACCTGAGTAAAGAGAAAAACTGTGTTCTCACTGCTGGTCCATTGACAAATAAAGTAATGAGAAATTGATTGGAATTATTAACAGCTCCTTTTCAACCTCATGTGCATAAGATTATCATTTAAGTCTGACATGAATTACTTGTTTTAATTTAGAATTTGATCACACAAATTATTACTTTTCAGCTACTTCTGCTAGCAACATTTTGTATACAAGAAGGAACTCATCATGGGTAGGCTTCACAAATAAAGATTTGGGAAGGGCTCTCCCCATGCGAGTGTATACTTCGAGCCTGCGCCGTGATTTTTTAGGTGAGGCACAGCGTGCACAGAACTGGCGCCACCATTTAAGTCCTAAGGTCCATCTGCCACGGCTGAGTGAGCTTGGACGGTGACAGTGAAGTCCTCAGGACTAGAACCTACAGCCCCTGGTATTCCCAGTAGGCCTCCCATCCAAGTACTAACTGGGCCTGACCCTGCTTAGCTTCCGAGATCTAATGGGATCGGATGTCAGGGTGGCATTTAACCGCCTAAGAAGGAACTAAGAAAATGTTAAACATCTTTGAAATTAACAATATTTAACAAAATTCTTGTTTAACTTTCTTATCACTGTAGCTACTGAAGTTCAGGATGAAATATTTTCTTTTTTCTCCTAACATGTTTTCTGTGGAAATGAATGTAACATCGTGGGACCCATACCTCTGCTAAAGTTTCCATTTCATCCAGCTTACAGTTCTAGGGATATTTTTAAAAATCTGAAGTACTATTTTTTTAATCCATTAAATCCACCTTAATTTAATCTTTTTTAAGTATGCAAGCACCATATTACTTCCCTTAACATATTAAAAGTAGACCATATAGAATGAGATTAAATTATACCTCCTCTTAAATTGTATAAATATTTATAAGTTTTAATGAAGCATAGCACTTATTGCTGATATAGTTATTGATCAGTAAATCTCGAGTGAAAAAGGTTTGATTAGTCTTGCATTAAAACAATGTGAAATGGACCTTGTATCACTTTTTATCACCATTTTTCTCTAATGGGAGTATTTTGCAAAACATTTAAATTCATAAGTTGTCCCTAGAAGATTTTAATCACTTACTTTTCTGTTAGGGAAATAATTCATAACTGAATCATATTTGCTGGAATAGAATCTACTCCTCCTACTAGAAAATTAAAGTTCTAACTTGAGCCCTTCACGGGGCCCCATGTCCAAAGGAAACCTCTCATTCTGATGAGGTTTTTGTTCACTTGAGTAGAAGCATCATTTAAGGGGAACAAGGAAGTTTAGATATCAGGAATACACACAGTGAGTAGTCCAGCAAGTCTGTGCCTCCTCTCCTCTAACATTTCCCACAGACTTGCTTGCGAAAGAGTGCAAGCATCTGAGGGTAAATTCAACCTCACATACATGATGGGAACAAGTGATTTCACTTAAGCATGCAATTTAAGGAGCCTGATGAAAAGTGTAGGAAATCCAACAGATTTCAGCTCAAGGATGTGTGGAAAAAGCAAATAACTTTCTACCACTTCTCATCCATCTAATTCACTGTGTTTCACTAAGTCTTAGTTCAGTATATAACAGAACACAAGCTCAGTACAAAACAAAGTTAACACTGCATTTTATAGCCCAGATACATAGTCACATTATCATTTGTCAGCAGATTTCCAGATTTTTTTTATGTGCATGGGGTTTTTCCTATTTTATTAAGAACTACTCAGTGCAATTGCCAAGAGTGGACACAGGTTGAGCACATCCAAACTAATAAGTGCTGAAGCTCACCTGATAAACTTGCAATGTTGTGGTAATTTGATTTTGTTTCCCATTGCTTATGTTCTTGACATACCAGCACAAAAATAAGTCAGATCAGTTTAGGTGGGTATTTTGCAGGATAGGAAAGCATTAGCTCCCATCTGTTTCTCTTTCTTGGTGTTACTCCTCTCTGGTGCCCTGACTGAGCACACCAGACGCAGAGGAGCAGGAGGAACTGCTGTGCCACACTAGGCATGCGAATAGTGTCAGGTCTGGGACATCAAGGAAAGGAGGGGTAGCCCTCGGCTTTCTCCCTGGACTAAGGAGGCACCATATGACTTGTGGAGGGACATGCACACCCCTGCCATATGGCCTGGCATAGGACCTAGAGAGACATCAGGGTTTCTGTTCACCCCAGGGCTGCACCTATCTGTGGATTTCCTCTGCAACTGAATTAATTTTGAATGGAGAAAAGAGGGAAAGGAAGCTGGTCTTCCCATTCTGGAAGATGTGGTAAAATTGTTCATTGACTTGTGTGTAATTAAGATTTCATCTAATCACAGAAAAAAAAAGACTTTACAGTACCTGCTGCATGTTATGCCTGGCTCCAGGTTCATGCTATAACTCGCACTTCACCAAAAGCTTGTAAAATGTAGGAGACAAAGTAATACAAAAGAGAGGAAATTTTTAAACCATCATCTACAAAAATGCCTTGATCTGCTATTCCATAAAAAATAAGACTTTGTTTCTAGGTCTTCTTGTAAGACTAAGTCTTGTCATGATCACAGTGAATTTCTATATTTCAGATTATTTTTGGTTTCTCTGAGGCAGATGGAGTTTGCCTTTCACATGATGTCCTAGGGGTGAAGGTTCAGTAAGGATGAACTATGCAATCTGCTTCACTATAATACATGACACACTGTTGATCAAAGAACGTGTTAGGGACCAGATGTCGCAAGTAGTAATAACATGTCCCAAGCCTTGCTTTCACCTAATTCATGGCATGGAGAAGCTAAAAGCACTTGTAAGATGTTATCAATAGGGAAAACATAAGTGAATATTGCAGAAGAAACATTTCAGTTAATTTTTTTCTCATTATTAATTCTCCCCTTCCCTATTTTAATATTCTGCTGTGATTTCGTTCTTATGTTTAATTTTCTTCATCATACTTTTACCCCATTGGGATATTTGACTTAAAATTGAATTGATAACTGCTTTTAATTTATTCTTTTCATTTAAAATGCACGAGTCCACTTTTTCCCCAAAGGGTACAATGCTACTGAGTGTCGCAGTCTCGGTCTCTGGGATTGGGACCAGACCAGCGACGAGGGTTCATGGACTGCCTGCCGAGCCGGGTGGAGTGCAGCTGCCAAGGCTTCAGGTTGAGTTCACCCTCCCCGTGCCCCTCAAGGAAGAGACTGAGTCGATGTGAACACCTGGGATCCACAGAGCTGATCTGCTTTATTAAGAAAAGGGAGGGCCTTTTATGCCCTCGGGGAGAGAACTCTCTGGAAACTGGGAGTGGCCTGGGCGGAGCATGCAAATCCGCCACAGGCCATAGGGCAAGGTATTGCATGGCTAACAACTGGGGAGGAGTGTTTCAGGAACTTGCCGGGTTGGACAGCTCCCTAGGCAGAACCGACCAATGGGAGCTATCCCCACACTGACAGGCTGAGCCTGCCAGTGCCACCGGCATAGCAACAGGGGGTAGAACTTTAACTTTTAAACTGAAACAGCAAACAGGGAGAACAGTAGACGGAGTCCTTGTTGTAGAATCATTGTCCGGCTTGATTAGTGCCTCTTTGGGCTTTCCACACATTGTAGCTTGTTTCCTTGTCTCTTTGTCCCATCTCCAACAACTGAGAATTATTTCAAATCCTAAAGGAATTAGTCAAACTCTATCCCTTTGTCTCAGTATGGTTGTTTAATTCTATTTGTTCTGTAAACTTTTAATGTAGAACAGTGATTCAAACAGTTATGCTACTATGGAGGGACTTTTGTGTTTAAGAGAGGGAACAAGAAAAACAGATGATTGTTTCATTTACAGATTTGACATGGATTTCTTATGTAATGTGGTATCATTTCAACTTTGTGTCACACTTTTCCATCTATCAAATAAGTCAGTATAGAAGATCAGCACAATATGATTCAATAATGTCATGCTTTTTTCAAAAAAGCACTTTCTGTCCATACTGGAAGGACATTTGCTTGGCATGTTGTCTAAGATAGGCGTCTGACTTTCTTTTGTTTGCTTGTGCCCTCAATTGAAATTCAGTCCAGTGGATTAGAATAATCTTTAAAAAACCCCAAAACACAATCTAAGCGGCAAGCTACTAGGATTGTTTAGACTAAAGAAGAAAAGGCTACTGAGAGAGTGTGTTAATGGTTTTCAGACACAAGTACATGAGAAGAAGGTGCATTAATATTTTTTTCATGTTGGTACTGAATAGAACAAGAGGCAATGGCAATGGATTTATATTTCAGCAAGATGGAGGTTAGTCATTAGAAAAAAGTTTCTAATAAAAAGGACAGTGAATCCTGGGTTAATGTGGGGCATTTAAGGTCAATCACAGGCAAACATCTGTCATAAACGATTTGGGGGGCAGGTTTATGGACAACCTGATCTCTTGAGTTCTCTGCCAGACACATCTTCTAAAACTGCTTTCTTTTCCTGAATCTTTTGCTCTCCTGCTCATTTGTATGAGGGAAAAGTGAATATTTCTAAGTAAGCACTGTGCCTTTGAGAATAGCACAGGTGGGACCATGTATGTATCACTCTGTATATCACTGAATGCAACTATTTATACATTGAATCCTTTTATAATTTAGTTTGCTGCAAATTCCTGCCTAATACTTGCTAACATTAAAAAAGTATATTTAAAAAGACCATGTCTTAACAACTCTTCATCAAGTCATTGCATTTGTCTGGAATATATTGACTTTATTTTGTTATTCAAACCACAATGTCATCTCATATTTTATGGTCACAATCTGTCAACTCAGTCTTCTATCTCATTAGGGACTCAGAATGATTGCGAGTTCTTTTTTCATTCTTACTTTTAATGTTTTCTCTAAAACAGAAGATCATCTTGGCCTTTAAGATGGAGTCTAGTTTGATCTTCTTGTTTTCACACAGTCTGTTTGCAAACTTCACTTGAAACTGAGACAGTACCTACAGTCTGTCCCTCCAACACCAAACCACAGCTATTTTCATAACTACTGTTCTCTCTAATATCTAGGTTACAGGACACATTTGTCCCTAGGCTTTAACATGTTATATTTGGAAATTATTTGAATTTTAAAAAGAACAATTTAAAATGCTGTAGCAAGAAACACTTTTACTTATTCACTGAGAAATTTTAAGGACGTATACAAATTCAGAGCTGAAGCTGGATTCTCTGCTGCTAGCTTGCAAGCATCCTGGAAACTGGAATAGAGAAAAACTCTAACAGTTAAGTATTACATTATGCAAAGCAGCTGAAATACCTTCTTTCCATGATGAGTGACACTGGGAAATGAGAGGAATTAGTGTAGCAACACCTTTTGCTAGTGTACCTATGAGGGCTACTGGCATTTCTGAGTTAAGTCATTCATTATACAGCACTCACTGAACTCGCTCTCAGTGGGGGGTTACTGCTTGCAACTGCTTTGGAGAATCTAAGTAAATCAGATAACATGTTAATGAGTGTGGTATAAATAGATAAATAGATTTGGCTGCTGAACGTCTTTGTAATTTGTGAAAAGTAATGGTGTTCTGAAGCACTTGCAGTTAATGAAAATAAATAGTGTATGCTTAACATATCGTTAAAGAAAGTCGTTCACATTAGTATCCACTTTTATTCTAAAACATATTTGTTCAGGAAAAATATGAAATCTCTACCATATGGACATTTTCTGAACTCAGTGGGTTTCCAGAAAACATTTGTAGGGTTTAACCCCTTTATCTTGACATATTTATGTAAAGCTAAAATGAGCTTGCCAATACAGCCTTGACAAAAGTGGACTATTTGTACCTCAAAGAAATAATCCTGTAATCCATCATCTACTTTTCTTCCTCCTAATTCAAGTAGGATGTTGTTTCTTTTTTTTAGTTTAGTGACACAAAAACATGGTATCTTTTATTTTGGCATTTAGTATTTGAGTTTATTATCCGTTCAAATGCCTCTGTTGTGGTCTGTAATAGAGGGAAACTTATCCTTTGCCTCTGCACAGCTGATTCCCCTCAGTTTGGACACCTCATACACAAGCCTAAAAGAATTATTTTTTATCAGTGAGTTACACAGCCTAAGTTTACTCTTTTAAACAGTTTAATAATACTAATTCATCTACTTAAAGTGTAAGAACAGTCATTATGAACGACATTGCATAAAAATAAGACAGAAAAAGTAACATAGTAAGTTGCTCAGTGACAATAGGACAAACCAATCTGGTTTACCAGTTTAAACCTCACTAGTTCATTGTCCCACTGTTCCATAGGCAGATATAACAAAGAAGAAACAGAATGAGGTAGAGCTTTTTTTTTTTTTTTTTTTTTTTTTTTTTTTTTTTTGCTGCATAACTTCCACGGCCATCTATGCCACTTCAGTTCCTCATTCCACTTGGGGGTAGAAAGTTTTTCATTATTCTTGACATGAAACTTTCCCTCTGCAAGTTAAGCTTCTTACTCACTAAACCTATTCATTAGGTTCTCTTTCAGTTCAACATCAGAGCTAGCTTGAACATTTCCATTAAAACCCAATTTTGCCCACAAGATTAGAAAATTGATCATCAACATTTTTCAAATAAATTTTAGCTATCAGCTTGCTCTGAGACCATTTTCCAAAGCCTGTTAAAATGTTTAATAACTAACTGACATTAAACAATATGCAAAAATATCTTAATAATCTAGCATTGCATATAATTGAATATTTTAATAAAAACTTAATTAAGGTTCCCACATTTGTACTTGGGGGCTATCCTGAACTCAATACCATTCAAATCCCATTAGTGCTAATGGCCTAATGCCAAATGTGGAGAATATAAAACATATAAAATTTACTTTTAATAAGTCATTCATCCTACATTAAATATAAAGCTATTATTAAAAACGCATTAAAGAGGATTAACCACTACTATTACAAAGAATGTTTTTAATAATCAGTTGATATTTATTTAGTTTATAGTACTGTCTAATCATTACACAGTTATGATTTTATAATACCCCTCTAAATCTTAAGCAAATGAAATGTCTATCTGGAAATATTAATTTAAAAATTTGCAAAAATGCATATTTTAATGTCTTTCTCTTCTCTTCTCTTCTCTTCTCTTCTCTTCTCTTCTCTTCTCTTCTCTTCTCTTCTCTTCTCTTCTCTTCTCT
>JAWWEV010000083.1:97269524-97306387 GCA_035583235.1 Hafferia zeledoni
TTGTAGTTTTCTCTTAATTTTCTCTTTTCTGTATAAATACATGTAGTTAGTTTTAAGCATAAACCTGGGTTTTAGAGTTGTTTTTTTTCTCTCCCTCTTCTTTCTTCTTTAGCTAGTTGGGGGAGAGGAACCCTTTTCACTCTGTCTTGGACAGTTGGCATTTTGCCAGCTCAACCCAAGACACTGTGTTTGCTTTTAATAAGGTGGCTTTCATTGGACTGAAATTTCATCAGCCTTCACTATATCTCCCACATGAATTGTTTTGTGTATCCTACAGGGATGTATTCCACAACAGCAGGTGTGGGAGAAACTGACTCTCAAGCCCCTGGGGCTCATCACTGCTGCTGAGATGTGAAATACAGATTTTAAGTTCCTGCTCTGCATTCTTCCAGAAAGGAACTAGACCCACTGTTACCTACATCCCATAGAAATATCTTGTCTACCAGGCTTTTAGCTATGCTGGATGTAGTTATCTCTCGAAATACCTTTAGATGGTTATTTTAATGATACACCCTATTTCTAATGAAATACGATTATTACAGAGATGCTTTATAAGTAGAAGTTTATGTAAAAAATACTTCTAACCCCTAGCTCAGCTGTTGTCTTGTCTTGCTGATAGCATTAACTTTATGCTTCTTTTAGATAGAGGGTAGATTCTCAGAGGATTAAAGGTCCACTGATACAGTGGAGGGGTTTTTCGCTTCCAGGAGCAAGGCTAGGAAAGCATCAGTGGCAAGCTGTGCTCCCTAGGATCAGGCCCCTTAGAAGCTTAGGTCGGCTCTTCCCGCCCCCGGCCCGGCGACCCCCCCGAACGGAATAAGTCTGCACCGGCCAGGAGTCCACGAGGAAAAGCAAGTTTTAATGGCGCACGCTTCCTTATATGGGGGCACGCGCAAGTATCCCAGATGTGGGCGGGGAAGAAGGGCGGAGACGGGGAGGAGTAACGTGTTTCATTGGGTGCATGCAAACGAAGGGGAGGAGGAAGGGGAGGAACGGCAAAGGACCAATAGGAGAACGCGGTGGGTGGGAAAAATCTGAGGGATTGTGGGAAGAAAAACAGGGCATCCATTTTGGAGGTACAATATTCAAACTGGGGAGGTTCCCGTTCGCAAGCCCCCGGGCTCCCAATCCAGTCGCGGCACGCGCTGCCCGGGGTCCCGGGTCTCTGCATCTTCGTCCATCCAGCGTTTATAATACATCTGCCACTTGCTGAATTCTTCCTTGGTCAGGTCTCCTCCAACAGTAGATTATTTTGTTCACCTGTCAGAAAATATAAACCATCCTCCTGCTTTCTTAAGCACCAGTTAAGTGCAGTGAGAAAGGACAGGACTTGATCCCTTTTAACAGTTAACAAACGTAAACTATATGAAATCTAGTCCTTCATTTGTCATTCATTTGCCTACTCCACCCTGCCGCTCCTTATTGCCGAACACCTGGCTATCCAAATTTTTGGTGCAGTAGTACTGGGTCACAGCTGTAACCTCCATGCAGCCTTTCAAAACTCTGTGCAGAGACAAATGGCTTCCAGCATTGCTGTCCACTTGTTGGTTCTACACATGCACTGCCAGAAAGTTTACAAAGTGAGCTACCTTCCTTGCCATCTGATACCATGGCAACCACTCCTCTGCTTTTTACCACCAAGTGTCTGTTAGTGTTTTCATTGTAAAACCATGTTTTCAAGAGTTTGGGTATTGGTATAAATTGTTGTTTCTCTTTCAATCTCTTGTTCTGGATTGTATCAGAAAAATAAAAGATCTGGCTCTTTCTCTTTTCAGCTGCTTAAAATAACAAAGTCCTCCAACATTCAATGCAAAACAGAGCAAAACCAATTAAAATTATTAGAGGTTGCTATGGAAGTCTGGATGGCACTTCAGCTCCAGTTCCTACTCTTCTGGTATCTCAAGGAAGGAAAATTAAGTGTCAGTATACAGCAGCCCAACTTCTGACCTCATTCCTGCTTTTATCTGATGCTGTGGCAGCAGATAAAAATTGCACTTCTAAGATGCCACACACACTGGCAAATGAGAGAGGTAATCAAAGTAAAAGGTGATGGACCAAGAGGGAAGTGGGAAATTAATAAAGGAGAAGAAGGTATCGCATGTTAGATATGAAGGCAGCAAGGCAGAGCTGAAGCAGAGAGAAGAGATCACAGATGGTGATGGTTACCAGTAAGAAGGAAGAAAGTATATTGTTGGCAGTGACAAATAATGGTGCTAAAAGAGGATCATGGAATATGTCACCAGAATTTCATTTTTTACCATAATAGTCTGATATTTTCTTTAGGAACACAATCTAGAGGCAAGGAAAGACATTTTGGATTCAATGAAAGGAACTTGGGGTTAGTAAAGTAGCTATTACCACCACTGAAATGAGGCTATTCTTATTCCTTTCTTTGCATTGCAATTTCTAGAAAAAGGTGAGTTTGAGGAAAAGAAATTTTGGAGAGAACATTATGAAGGCTGTATTTTCCTACTAGGTAAAGCAAAGAGATTATCACTGTTGACTTGTACAGAATAGGAAGAAGTAGGAATAGGAAGGAGTAGGAAAGAATAAGCACCATTGAAAATCAGGTTAGTCTAATAAGCTGAAGGATTTCTTGTCTGAGATTATGTGAAATGGCTTCTCCAGTATTTTCTAGACATCATTATCTCTCCTCATTTCTATCATGTGGAACAAATGGACTCCAACTTTATTTGTTTGCCTGTGAATTAGTCCTTGGTTCAGAAAATGCTGTATGTCCAACCAAACTGAGGCACAGTATCTCTCTCTTTATTCTGCTTTTAGGACTTGGGCCAGAGCTGGCACTTATTCAAGATCAGTGTCTCACATCTTCCGGGGGTATATGACCTCTTTAGTCACACATTAACTCAGTTCCATCTCTGTCAATCAAGAATCTTCAATTACAGCATAGCAAGTATCAAGAGAACTGTCTATATTCATGATAAAACAGCTTTGTGGTGAAGAGAAAAAGGCTATGAAAAGTCTCTCAATATGCTCTAAGGGCACACCAAGACTAGAACAACAGAGATGGTCACAGGGTTCAGCTTTAACTATGCCAAAAAAAAAAAAAGATGGTTCAACAAGAAAAATACCCCACAAGATTGTTCAGCAAGACAAATAAAAATGCATAAATATCTGAAGGGAGATGCAAAAATGCAGACAGGCTCTTTTCTGTGAGGACCAGTGACAAAAGAGATGCTATGGGTGCAATGTAAAAGAGAGGAGGTTACCTCTGAACATGAGAAAACACTTTTTTACTGTGAGAGTGAGGAAGAAGTGACATAGGTTATCCAGGGATTTTGTGGAGTCCCCCAAACTGCAGATATTTAAAAGCCATCTGAACATGGCCCAGGGCTGTTGTGACACCTAAACTCACACAGACAGTTTTCAATGGGTCTTCTGTGAGGCTACAACCTCTAGTTGTTAAATGAAGTGCTTTGACTGCATCTAATTTTAATTTTTTTGGCAGTTTATTCAAAGTGCTCTTTGTCATGGGTTACAGCTACTAAGGAATGGTGGAAGAAGGGCAAACTATGTTTACATTAACTCAATTTATCTATTCATGTGTAGGAATTTTACAAACTACAGGAGGAGTTTTACACAGGACTATTTTTCCACACAGTTGCACAAAATTCTAAAACCTACACACACTATCCAAACTATCTAACAATGCACTGCTACAGCTAAATATTAACTAATATATATTTCATAAAATTGCTGTCTTATTTATCGTATTTTTAACTTTATAAAAAGAGCTCTTTAGATGTGTCCCTCCACGGAGGCTTCTTCGCTCACTTCTGCATGAGACCAGGGTCTCCAGACAGATTCCATTCTTATCTTAGAAGCTGGCACTTGCAAATCTGCCCTTGGCTCACTAGCTTGAAAGTGTACATGTTCTCCAACATTGGGCAACCATCTCTGGGTGCCCCACCTTGAGCAGGCTTTGAATAAGATGACCTTCAGGAAGCCTTTCTATCTTCAACTGTTCTGTGATTCTGTGACAAACTATTGAGTAATTTTGGGCTAGCTTTGAAAAGTAGCCTAAAAATTCTTATGACAAGATGTTCAGTAGTCCTAAATGGAGAGACACTGGCAAAAACTCTAAACACTGCCTAGTTTCACAATAACTCTAAAGATATCAGAAGCCAGCCCAAACTGCCAATAAAAGAAGTACCTCCATCTTCAGGCACTTGTTGCCATCTCTGCACATTCTCTCCCTTGGGTCACCACAAAACATTCATGCAGCTCTTCAGTCAGGAAGGGCTTAGAAACATTTCGAGAAAAATTATCCTTCTGGCAGCAGCATTTTCCAACCCAGAATAGAGTTCTGAGAAAGTTTAGGACAGAATTAGAAAAAGGTCCTTGTACTTCCAGTGTGAAGTCATTTCTAAGTCATTCCTCAATTACCTTCAAGAGTTCGGATCAGCTTACAAATCAGTACCTGCCGGCAGCTCTCCATTGTAGCTGTTAATTCATGCTTTCACATCTGTTACATTAGCATGCCAAAAGAACTTACAACCTCCTTGAAATTTCCTTCAGCATAGTTTGAGCATAATTGAATATTAAGAGATCAAAATTAAATTTTTGTATTTTCTTAACCAAATCTATTCAAATATGCCCTATGCAATAGTCCCCTTAGAGTATCAGGTGTAGAACAAGGTCAGAACTTTTACAACCAACCATTTCTGAGTGACATATAAACAAAGAAAGGTTGGAACCTTTTCTTTCTTTCAGAACACAAAAAGCCCAAAAGTTTCAAAGCATTTCACATCCACTGGGCCATGCTGCCACCTGTCAGTCTGGCAATCCATTCTTAGATTTATAAGGACACCTAAAAATAGTTGACTTGAAAATATCATTCAATAAATTATTTTTCATTATAATTAAAAACATGTAGTATAAACTTTGTGAAAGGGTAAAAAAGAAACCCTTAGAATAAGAGCCTGAATATTCAGTAAGGCTGCCTGTGCTGTCTAGGTGCACATTTATAAGAACTTTCATTATATGGGGATCAAATCCTTTCAGTAAATATTCTCATTTAAAAGCAATTTGCATAAATAAGGGCTCATTTCTCAAAGAGCGCACTCATTCAAAGAAAATTAGATTTCACTTGGAAACACACACACACCTCCAAATTTCTCATCATGTTCTCAGGCTGTGCAATACAGAATCATTTCCAAATGTGTCCTGCAGAAGTTCTCAACCCTTTGTTTCCCATTCTCAGTCAATCCTACAAACATGTTACACACCAGAGCCTCTCTGACAACATCAGTAGGTGCTTCCACTTCCTGTATCAAAGAGAGACCTTGCAGGCACCTACTCCGGCCTTGTTTTGTTTTCCAAAGGAAGGATGCACATGTGCTGACCAGAAGGAAATGGGAAACTGAGAAATGCTCCAGTCAGGTATCTCATGATGAAGCTATCTCGATTTCTAGTTGTTCTGAAACACGTGTTCCCTCTCTGTGTGTACATAGGCAGTGTCAAGGAAAGCCTGTGTCTCCACCCAGTTTGAGACAGTAATTTTGGGGACAGATGGACTGAATCCTTCTGTTTCCTTTCTCACCTTTGTACATCAGCTTCTGCCCTAACTTCCCAAAGCTGTCCTGTCCACATTCTTAAGCTCTCCTGATTGCTCTCCCAGCTCCTCAGGTAATGCCCAGAGTCACCAATGAAATCTTTAACTGGTGCTTTTGGCATCAGGGGGAAGTAATAAGAAAATGGTTTGCAACGATTTATTATTTACTTATTCTTCTTCCATTCAGACTTTTTGAAAGTCTCTAAAGCTTATTTGTCTCTCATTAGCAGGAGCCAGGTTCTGTCATTGACTCTTTACAAAACAATCTCCCCTGGGTTTAATAATGGCCATTACAAGTTAGGGTAATTCAGGGGCACTCTCTAAGTGTAACAAGTGACTGGTCTGGCATTTCTGCATCTGACCAAAATGTTAATGTTAGTGTTACAATTCCATGAAAGAGACCTGGGTAAGTCACAGATTTCCCAGCTGCAACTGATACTGTATTCAGCAAGGAGCCCCATAACCAAATCAGTTTTATAGGCACCATTTTGAGCACCACTTAAAGACGTAGCTGTCTGACACTTCTGAAAGGCTTTACTTGCTTTGGATGAATTTTTCAGGAGGGAGCATCAGCTTCTGACTGGTTTCTGCTTGGTTTTATTGTTTGTTTTGCTTTGGAGCTGAAACAGTTCCGCTACTGCTGCAAATAATATACAAGTGAAACATCACATTTTGATCAATTTTTAAAATGAGCAGTTGTAACCATTTTTGAAGAACTCCAGAAGTTCTGTGATTTCAAAGGCTTCATGTTTGGCAAGGAATTCATTGCAGAAAAATTCACCCAGATTTGGATAGGTTGCAAGCCTGCAGATTACTATTTGTTTATGTACAGTACAAAATGACCAAGTTTTGGCAACTGAATTCTTTGATGATTTCACTTTCAAGGCACAACATTTTGTGCTTCCCTGCCTCCTACAGGCCACCTAATGACTAAACTATCTGTGTAATGACTATAGCATGTCTCTAATGGCCATAAATGTATATTGGTGATATTTGTGCTAAGACTTTTTCTTAAACTGCTTTCTAATTTTGAAAATGAGGTCTTCTCAAACTCTGAAACCATGAACAGATAAACTTTTTCTCTTGTGGGCATAATGCCTTCCTGCTAACATATTTAGTTTTTCCAATGTGTTGGGGAAGTTAAAAAAAAAAAAATCTTTAACATAGATTTCCATTTTATGTTTTGACATAGCTTAAAATGCCTGATGTTTGTTGAAATTTAACTACACAACATTTCTCAAGTTTGTGAAATTAGGTGACAAAAGTTCATAGGTTCAGTTATGTTTCTCACTGAGCATGAAATCCATATTAGAAGCAATATGAGAACTCTACCACCTATTTTATTTCCTTTTAATACTATGATTAAAACATATTCATAAGAAACCAGGAAATCAAAATAATATGGTGATTTATATCAGCTATGTAATCAACTACACTTAGAATTGTCTCAAGCAATTTGTTTTCCACTTCATAAGATGTTTGATATCATCTAAGTATCCAATTATGACATTAAAATTACTTCATTATCTATCTCACATGACATATTTGCAATATATGTTATAAATTTACATCTGATTTTAAATACTTTATTTGCACTGACTTTCAATAAATGCAATTCTTGCCATGCTTTTTCTTAACCAATTTGCTTGTTTCTGTTTATTAACTGAATAATTGTCAAAGTATGATTAACATGGATGTCACATGAGCCTAGTTTTTAGGTTCAGGTTAAATTTATATTACTGCATATGGAAGTGTCTAATTAGATTTCTATCTGAAATGGTGAAGGAATTACTACACTTTGTGTACAGCCTTGCTCACAGATTTCTATCTTATTCAATGGTAATGTAATGTTTCCATTAGTTGGCAGTTTCTAAAATGAGACTAGTACTAAGCCCATCAGTTTATGTTCATCAGTGTTGACTGAGGTAGAAATATTTGTAACTTTGACACTAAACCCCCAATTATTTGAAGAGATTCTGAATTCTGTAGACTAAAGTTTTTTACTGGACCAGTAATTACCATGATCCTAATTATTCCAACTCTCTCAGGATCTGAAATCCAAACTTATTTCTTATTCCAGTGATTTAATTTCCAGTGTTTTACTTTCCAGTCACTCCTTTCCCTTTTGGTGATACTGGAAGTACTAGATCTCAGGATTCAAAACATTTGGCAACAAAATGGAGTTGTTTGTTAGTAGTAATCTCTGAAAGCTTTACGTGGCTGTGTACTGCTGTAAAGACAAGATGTGTATCAAGTGTGACTGATACTTCATTTCAAACCAGTTATGAACAATTAACTATGGTTCTAATGATAACATTCAATTTATCTTAATGTTTTACATTGATGCCAAGAAAGTGGATCATGCAGAATAGAGAATATAAAATTGTGGCAATGGTCAGTCAGGTAGCTTTCTGCTATGTGTAAAACATCATTGTGCACATCTTTCACAACAAATGACCTAAAACAGTGAGAATGAAAGTCATAATGACAAGTTTTGACACCGAGTATTAATGAAAGAAAATGCATTTATCTTAGTAGAAAATAAAAAGTTAGAGGGTCAGGGCAATTATGGTTTCTTTTTCTTAATATAGGTTGATAATACACCCCTTTCCTCTTCATGTCTTTTTCATTATTTAGTAATTCCAATAAGTGATTATACTGCTGATTATGTTCTGTAATCCAAATTACTGATTGTGACCTAAAGAGGCATTCACAGATCTAGCCTACTGAACAATGTTTTAATTTTAAATTCCCACTTCAAATTTATAAGCAGTGATATCAAGTATGTTATTCACATTAATTCTGATTTATAATCTGATGTAATAACTAAATCACAGAAATGGATTGTTTCATATACTTTTTTATTGAAGAACAACTTCACCATATGTTGTTGAGAACAACTGGCATTACAATTACACCAATATCATGATTGAGTCTTCAAGCTCTGTTGTCTTTCCTTGCCAACACTTCCCTACAGAATAACAAATATCAGGTACTTTTACTCATGTAAAATGCACACTGACATAACAGAATTTTTTTAATTGAGATTCCAAAACAAGTGATCTCTCTCTATCGCACTTCCTCAGTAAGTGAATAGCTGGTCTCACACATTTAAGAAAAGGAGATTATTTATACATGACTAGGGAATTAGCAGAGCAGTTAATTACTTATACCCAAACAAATGTATGACAAGACTGAACTCCTCAACACCATCTCAGTACTTGAACCCATATTTTTAAAGCCCACATTGGCTTTACTACACAATGAATTCCATGTGTGGAAATCTATCATTACTCTTAACATAGTGCAACAGAAATACTTCTTTTATTATTCATGAGTGGCTTTTAAACATTACTATATGTTAGAAATTTAGATTCTCTTTTAAAAAAAACATACAAACCCAGGCAATTTAGTCAACTAGTGGGCATCTGTTCTGCTAAAACAGCCTCTACAAATATGTTTAGTTTTTGTCTTTCAGGATGTTCCACAGTTATTTGGGATGCTTCCTTTGCAATGCTTTAATTACTGTCACTTGTTTGGTGTAGTAATGTTTCTTTACTTACTGAGAATTAGTCTCCTAAAAGCAGACTTAACCGGGGTTTTGTTTTTGTTGGTTTTTTTTTTTTTTAAAGGACAAAATGCCAAAAGAAAGGCTTTATGGCTGGTTAGATCAGCCACATCTGGATTCTTCTTTTGAAATTTTCTGTCTGGAGGCCTCAGTGTAGGTCAGGATACAATAGTCATGTAATTAAATATTATTTGAAGCACTGTACTAATAATCTCTGTGTACACAGTGGTGTACCAAAGAAGTTGTTTACTTTTTCCCAGCTTTCTTTTGCTAAATTTTTAAACTTCTATGAAGCAAACCCAAAAAAGCAATTGTAATTTAACTGTTCTTCCCAGCAGGTCTTGTTTAGTAGCAAAAAGTACTTACCACATTACAGTATTATTCTGTGGTTAGGTACTTATCTTGAGAAGAAATGAAACAAGGAATGAAGGTAGGAATATTTATCATGCCTACATTTGCACAGTGCATCGCTGTCCATAAACACCACCAATATAGAACTGACTTGTGCTTTAACTGACTTGAAAAGAGTATCTATGAAAGATAAGTGTACAACTGTTAAAATTTTCACAAAGAAATGCAAGACTTTTCACAGAATCACAGAATCAAAAAATATGCAGAGTTAGAAGTGACTGACAAGGATCATCGAGTGCAAATCCTGGCCCAGCACAGGACCATCCCCAAGAGACACGTCATGTGCCTAAACCCTTCTTGAATTTTTTCAGACTTGGTGTTGTGACCACTTCCCTGGGAGCCTGTTCCAGTATCCAACTACTCTCTGCTTGAAGAACATTTTTCTAACAGCCAACTTAAACATCTCTCTAGACAACTCCAGGCCATTTCTTTGGATTCTGTCACTGGTCACCATAGAGAAGAGATCAGTTGCCTGCCTCTCCTCTTCCCCTCACAAGGAAGTTGTAACTGCAATGAGGTTTTCCCTCAGTCTCCTCTTCTTCAGGCTGAGCAGACCAAGTGACATCAGCCACTCCTCATATGGTTTCCCATCAAGGCCCCTTCACCATCTTTGTTGTCCTCCTTTGGACACTGTATAACAGCTTAATATCTTTTTTATATTGCTGTGCCCAAAACCGCACACAATATTCAAGCTGAGGCTTCACCAGTGCAGAGCAGAGCAGGACAATCTGCTCCTTTGACCAGATAGTGATGCTTTGCCTGATCCCCCCCAGGACACAGTTGGCCCTCCTAGCTTTCAGGACACTGCTGACTCATATTCAGCTTGTCATTGACCAGGACTCCCAGGTCCCTTTCTATGGCACTGCTTTCCAGCATCTCATTCCCCAGTCTGTACGTACATCCAGGGTTGCCCCATCCCAGGTGCAGAATCCAGCACCTCCCCTTGTTGAACTTCATATGGTTGGTGATTGCCCAGTCCTATAATTTGCCAAGGTCTCCCTGTAGGGCCTCCCTGCCCTTGAGAGAATCAACAGCTCCTCCCAGTTCCGTGTCCTCTGCAAACTTGCTTAGTATCCCTTCCAGTCCTGTGTCCAAGTAATTTAGGAAGACATTGAAGGGCACAAGGCTCAAGATGGAGTGCTGTGAAACCTCACAAGTAACAGGTCTGACGCCATCCCATTCACTATTACCTTCTGTGCTTGACCCATGAGCCAATTGCTTATCCACCACATGATGTGTTTATCCAGCTCCGTGCTGGACATTTTGTCCAGAAGGATCCTGTGAGTGACAGTATCAAAAGCTTTACTGAAATCCCAAAATATTACATCAACTGGCTTCCCTTGATCAGCTAGGTAGGTTACCTTGTCGTAAAAGGAAATGAGGTTTGATAAGCAGGACTTCCCTCTCATGAAGCCCTACTGGCTGTAACCAATGACCGGATTGTCTTTCAGGTGTTTTTCAATACATCCCAGAATAACCTTCTCCATAACTTTACCAGGCACTGAAGAGAGAGTGAGAGGCCTGAAGTTTCTGGAGTCCTCCTTCTTGCCCTTCTCAAAAATCAGGACAACATTAACCAGTTTCCTGTCAGCTGAGACCTCTTCAAAATCTCAAGACTGCTCAAAAATTATGGATAGAGGCTTTGTGATGACATCAGCTTCTTCAAAGCAAAGGCACTAATTTTTTTTTTAATTATTATTATTGGGAATGTTGCCAGCACCTGTGTGTGCTGACCACCTACATTTCTGCCTCTGCGCCACTGGTCCCTCCAGTTTTATTGACTTCTTCCCATTCACTGACGTGTTACAATTCCCCCATTTTGTAAAGGGCTGTTACAGTGCAGCAATAGAAATGGGAAAGAAGCACCTATCAAGCCTCGGACTCTTTTTTCCTTGATACCTATTAATTAGACAGACTGTGGACTTCAGCAAAAATGTTTAGAACTGAGATTTCTAAATTATCCCATCAGTGGAAAGTTGGATCTTTTAGTTGGTGGTTTCTAATTTACACTGTAGCAGATGGATGATGCTGAAGGTCACAATTACTGTATAAGGCCAACTTGTTCATAGAGTTTGAACTCCAGGTAGTTAACTATCTTATTTATACAGAATGCTTGTAGTGAAAACCTTTTGTTCTTCTTTTAAATCTCTATTTCATGTTGGTAAATTGCATATCTGATGAAACAAAATCAGATTTCAGATTATCCTCATTTCATTCTTCATATTGAATCTGGAGATCTCTAATTAGACTGAAGGATTTTGTAGCCATAAAAGAAGCAAAAGGATTTTGTTACTTATGAAAGATCCGAACTGAAAAATTTTTAGACATTCGGTCTATTAAAAAATAAAACTGGAATACAACTCCATAATAGATCAGAAACATCTTCTTTTAAGGCAAGAAAAAATCAGGTCAAAAAACTTTTAATATAGAACAAGATAAAATTTTCAGAAATGTGCAACTCACTAAAGTGACAGGAGCAATTTGTTAAAAATGAGTTAAATCATTGCCTGATTTAGAGTGGCCCCTTAGAACAAATTGTGGGTGTATGTTTTCACAGAATCATCAACTGAAAACAACTGCTGTTTCATGATCTTTCTGAAAACTAAATTGCACAGAATACTCCATATTCATTAAGGGATAAGCTGTTTCGTGTATTGTGGGATAAAATCATGCAAATGTATATATATATATATGTATCACATAACACTTAACGAGCTGTAAATATTACCTTCCTTTGTGTTAATTTGTTTGTGTAGCTATATCCCATGATTCGAAACAGACTCCTGAATCCAAACACTTTTAAAAAACCAAAAAAAACAAAACAAGCTCTAACCAAAAACAAACAAATAAACAAGAAACCCTTCCAAAACCTTTTAATTTGATAATTCAGGACTGAATTACTTGGGAAACGTTTTGTACAGTTAGTGACTCAAAAGTGACATTACTTTGGTACTGGGAGCATCAAGCAAATGAGCTATAGAATTTTCTGCTGTGGTCTTTCCAGTCTAGCCTGGGCTATGAGGGTGGCTGAAAATATTTCTATCTGATGGGTACTCACTGATTTTTTTTTTACAAATTAGGTTCATTTTCTAGCAAATATGTATGTATAAAATGGTGCGTGTCCAGTTACAGAGCTTGAAATTAAATTGCCTCCTGAATAGTCATGTCCTTTTGCTACCACCTCTGTAGATCTGTTTATCTCTTTGAAGCTAACTACTCTTTTGAAGTCTAGAAAACTCTAGAGACATGCTACTGATAATGGAGAAATAGTTCATTCTGGTGCCCTTTCAATAAGGCCAGTACAATCAACTGAAAACTAGGCTCTGGGAACAAGCACAAGTACATGGAGAGTGATGCAGCTGGACCCTCACCAACAAACATTCGAAAACTAAAAAAAAACAACTGCAAAGACATTTTTGCTTTTTTGATCAAACACACACATGCATTTATAAAGACTGAGGTTTGATCCTCTGGAAAATCCTTTTATTTCCTGTGTGTTGACGTTGGGTAATGCAGTACTAAATAAATCCATTTTCTTTAACAATCTGTTACTTTGTATTGCTTTGCTAAATTTTTGCATTAGTGTCACAGATTTACAGATGTCACCAAGCTGCGGTGAGTCGGTGACTGTGACACAACAAGTAATGATTCTCAGCCAATTGTCTCACGTCTTGAATGTATGAAAGAAAAGATGAACATGTTGGTTTAAGAAACAAGGCTGCCTATATGAACATATACACATCAATAGAGTACTGAAAGTAAAGAGAGAAACATGTCCTTCATTCCTAGAAACTGAAGATGAAGACAGAAATATATGCTTCATTCCCAGTGACTTTTAAGTATGACACATTCAACATATCACCACCAGATTCAATGTGACCAATGTTCATATGTAGTACCTAATCGCCTGTGAGATGTTATTATGCCTTACTCATTCTGAACTACCTGCAAATAATCTTTTTCTCCTTTGTTTTCTGCATTATCTATGTCCTCTGCAAATCTTGTTTGGGCAGCCTTTAGTTTTCTTGGCTTCCTGCCAGATCTCTCCCAGCATCAGAGAAGTGGCCTCCCTTCTTCTTCTCTGCTTGAGCCCTGCATACCAACTTAGTATGCTTTAAGATTTAATCCTGAGTTGGCCACCATGACTCATCCAGGCTCCTGCTTAGACCACCAGTATGTCTGTATTAGATGCTACTTTCTAACGCCATAGTTTTTCATTTTTATATCATCATTAGCAGGATCAATCATGTTCTGCTAAAAACTGATTCCATTTTTCTTCATATTATCAAATGAAGGAACTAATAATGGTAACATGTCAACAATTAAATTTTTAAAAAGACACTTTTCATTTATTTGAGACACGTTTAACTTTTGATTTTTATTTTCTACATTAGTGGGGTTTTTTCACTTCTGTGTGATTAGCTGAGTTATGGGATATTTTAACTATAACTTGTCCCAAAGTTAGAATTTAGCATCTGTTTTAGGGTACACATGGTGACATGTTAAGAAAAGAAGCATACCTCATCCCTACAATTCATGTAACTACATGTGCATGCATTTTCTAAAGATTAGTACAAATTACCAATGATGCATAATCACTTAAGGAGCAAATATTTGGAGCAAATAATGGATTTATGTTTAAATTCATTCATTATGTTTGATAGTGGCCTAGACAGCATGTAAATTTGAGCAGAAAAAAAATCTAGTCATAAGGTGGCATCTGCTCTTTAACTATGAGAACTTTGTTCAAATATTTTGCTCAAAAAACACACAACAATTTTTTTGCTCCAACAGAACCCAAATCAGAACACAGGGTGTGGGGTGATGGCCCTGATAAACCCGGATGGGTTGAGGGAAACGCCTCAGCCCCCTGGAGGGGTGCTCCCAGCAGAGGACAAAAGCTTTCAAACGGATTAGATTAACAAAGAATGGAGTGTTAAAAAATGACATGACCCCTCTTTGTGATATCTTCTATAACCACTCAAGCAGCCACCACCCTCAGGCATCTGTATCACCTCCCCCAAAAGATTGACTTTAGTCACACAACTACCTGAAGAAAAAAAAAGTGGTATAAAAAGAGATGCAGTTTTAACTGCAGGGGAGAGAGGGAGGAATGCCATCGTCTGTGTTGAGGTAGCTGCTGGCAGCTTTGTCCTGCCTCCTCCTACCTCCTGGAACAATGTAGCGGTAAGGAGACCATGTGCTTTCTATTTTTCTATACTTTACTTTCTTTACTTTTTTACAAAACTTATTCCTTTATACATTCTATCTTACATCTTATGCTAACAGCTACTTTGATTCTTACTTTATAAGCACCTCCTTTACTGTGTTTTGCTACCTTAATACTAATAACAGTAACTTGCTTTACACTTGGCTACTTCATGTTAGTTATTACTTTCTTTTGCAATGTGCAGTTGCTTTTTCAACATATGTGTTGATAAGAAGCTGTTCTTTCCTTTTGCTTTGTGTTACAGAGTGGTGTGCAAGCTATTTTATTGCCCTATGTTATTGAAAGAGTGTTTAGATAAGTGTTTTAGGTGGCTGTGCTTCTGGTTAGTAGTTTTTTGTTGCTAGTTTTTGTCTGTTGTGAAAATGGAATACATTGCTGTATTGAAACTTGAGTTTGGTGTGTTTGTCTCTGTAAAATGTGTTTTGTGCTGGTTTCTTTTGGGGTCTTTTATTATCAATTAAATACAATCTTGCAGCTAAACGTTATCACCAGCAAAGCAGAACCCACAATAACTGTCACATACTTGTATTAATAAATGTTATTTCAGGAGCTGTTGTGGGAAAAGTTCTTTTCTAGCTATTAAGTGTGGCTTCAAAGCAGAGGTTAGAAATCCTTCCAGCCTGTGTTCTGTCCAGCAGTTCGGCAGGCAGTGCTGGTTTCATAAGGCTCCAATTTAAGTTCTCCCCAGCTTAAGTGTTGGCTTCATATCAGAGGTCAGAAACCCTTCCAATCTGTATGCTGTCCGTAGTCGATAGGCAGTGTTGGGAACATAAGGATCTGACTGTCTGGAAGCACTTATTACTAATAATTTCTTACTAATACAGTTAAGACTAGAAATCTTTGCATTTCTGTCTCCCTTCTCCATTTCATGTGACACAGGGGGTGGCAGAACTGGGTTTTTTTAAACTATGCTAATTAAATATGTGCATATGAAATTAATGTAAAATCACAAATAATTTCTTTAAAACTGAGCTTTCTTATTGTGACTACTGGAGGTAAATATTAGATTTCAGTGTAGGATCTGGGAGATATATTGCCTGACTCTCTGGGACCACAGTACACACCAGATTTTCATCTAAAGATTTGTGTGAACATACAGTATGGTCACATACATGCAGCCAGAGGATAGCTGAGACAGGTCATTTCATCCAGGTAATCAGTGAGGCACAAGGACTACAACCCATACTTCTGTCTCGCTATATATGGAGAACCATATGAGGTTACCTTTATGGTTTATGGCCTTCCACATCTACATGTCATAGAAGAAGTAAAACCTTATGTGTTCTATGCCATATACAGTTTTGCAAACTTTCTAAACCTTTCCTCATGGAAAATTCTGGGGTGGTTGATACTCAGGTCTGTCTAACAGTAAATTTCAGAGCTACCTACATAATTATAGGAGCACACTTTGTTGGGTACTTTTGATGAAATGAACTATAAAATGAGCCACAATCAATACACGGATTTAACACATTCATATATGGTCTTTGGCAGGGGGAGGGGAACAACACCACTAAACTATCACATCCTTATATTTGTTGCAGGGAGGCTTCTGTATAGTCAAAATCTACTTCCCCAGGACATTATTTTCTGCATTATAATTCAAGAACAGAACACACACTCTGCTCTGCATTGCTTTAGTGCTACTGGGAGTGCAAGGAACAATATACTCAGGAGCTGTGGTTCTCCATCATGTGGGTAAGGTTCAGGAATCCTGTGCCCTGGCAAGGAAAAGCAGCCCAGGCATATAAATGTCACATAGTTGTTCAGAAATCTGCTGCTCCAAGCATTAACCTGGGACAAGTGAGGATTGTGTGCTTCCAAAAATTATTTGAATTAAGTAGAACAGAGAATGAGTTGGATTTAAGACACCACAGCTGTTCAGGAAGGTTGGAGTTCCTTAATTCCAGCTGTACTATCATGAGCTGCCCCTCAAATAAGTGAAATCCAATGAGTACTCAAATGAGTACCATTGTAATTGTGGAATTTTCCAATTGTTCTTCCATATACAGCCTAGCCTGTATTTCCTATTTGTTTTCTTTTTTTTTTTTCTTTCCAGATTCGTAACAAATATCAAGCCTTATTGAATAAACTAATTCTTATTTTAGCATACTTTATGCAAGCTGGAGACCAAAGGACATTACAGAGTTAAAAAATAGCTGGCAGCAGTGGGAAAGAGAAAAACTATGTAGCAATAGATAAGAAAGAAAGGATAGAGATTTGAACAGAGACAGAGGGGCAATGAAGCAGTGAGATATGGGAAGGCTGTTCCAGATGGCAGAAGCAGCAGTTGGGAAGACTCTGGCACCAACAGTGGTAAGATTGCAGGCAGGGACAGTGAAGAACCAGGCGCTCTGCAGAGACAGGAGGAAGAGAGAAATACAAGGTCAGGGAAGCAGTCTGGCTCAAGTGCATGGATAATTATAAAACTCAGCCTGATGATGCTCTGTTACTGAACCTTGTGCAGCTGATATATGTCTCTGCAGAACTGTGTGAAATGGTGACTGAAAGGTAGCAATCATTTACCACTCTGGCAAGCACCTTGCACTGGTCAGTAGAAGATGAGCAGGGCAGCAGCAGTCATTCAACCCTGAGAAAGACAGATAGAGAAGGTCCTTCAGGAGAAATCTGTTCCTTATGTTAGTGAGTGGAATGAAACGAAACATCTAGATTTAAGTTAAGAGGTTTACTGAGATTTTTGAATATAGTAATTGCCTTCTCTAGGAATTAGCTTTGAATTTTTCTCTCATATAAACTACTCCCAGAATAACACCATTGTGTTACACAGGTGATGGCGCCACACCCCTCTGGTAAGGTCATTTCTTCTTGAATGCTGTAAAAATAGCATGTCTTGACTTTAAAAGATAGCCTTTCTTATTGTTTTTCTATAGCTCAGGCAAGTGTAAAAGGCTTTTCAAATGTGCGTACAAGAAGTTCCTTTATGTGAGTTAAACAAGTGATGTATTGTGCACAAACTATGGAAAAAATCTCTTTGAAATGTCTGTGGAGGATTTTATGATGATACTTCATCATCTGCAGCACAGTTTCGCATACATTAACTTACACATTCTGACTGTTTCACTCATGGCTCTTGCCACAGTACCACCAAAGACCTTTGAATGGAATCTGAGGTCAAGCTCTGCGGGGATCTTCATTCCGCCACCGCAGATCTAAGCAGCCACGAAGCTGGATCTGGGTGCCCAGCACATACAAACAGCACCATTATGAGCTGAAACACAGAAGCACTGAGTATGCCAAGACCATGAATGTGGAGAGGTTCTGTCCTGTGCCATAAGCCCATTCAGGCAGATGTCAGGTATGGATATGTTCCGAGCAGATGGATCACTCCTCTTCTGGCAAGACAGACTTGGGACTGAGAGCTAGCCTCAAGTGCTAAAGCCTCAAAGTGTTTAAAATTAACATCAGAATGTAGTCAGTGCCCTACTGGTTGGACCAATATGCTAATAGATTGTACTGTCCTACTTTATCTCACAATGCCTAATAAAAGATAGCTCAGAGAAGACACTTTGCAGCAAGCAGCTGGGAAATAAGTTAGCAAGAGGAAAAATTTCTTCCTAAATTCCTTTTCACCTTGGATGGGGTTCTTTACTATCTGAAACTCATTATTATTTGCAGGAAATGGATCCTGCAGCATTCCAGATGCTGCAAGCTTTTGCCTTGATTTAAACAAGAGCTGGAGCAAGTGATTAATCTTTTTCCTCACATTTTCAGATACTCTTGTTTGCACATCTGTCTAATCATATTGCATAAAATGCTTAAGAACACAGAAGATAGAAGGAAGGAAAGGTTGAATGTGTTGATTGTGTACTTAATTACATTTAAGTATTAAGGAGCTATTTCTCATAATGTAGATTTTTGCATATGGTATTTCTAGTGTACCCTTAGGGAGGATTCAAGTCAGCGCAGACTCAGGATAGTGATTATCCCTTACTCAAACAGCAATTCCACATTGTAATAATTCTGGTAGTTCATTGAAAGCAGTGATAAGAGGCATCCAAAAGTTTTAGTCTGATTTGTGATGTCAGTTCTGGTTTTTACAATAAGAAAGTTCATTAAAGAGAACACTGTCCTGTGCTATATATTCTGTAAAAACATACAAATATGATTTTAGCGATATATTAAGAAGGGAGGGAAACTATGATCTGGTGCCTAGTAGTTTTCTTTTGGTTTAAACTACAGCTTAGTTTAAATCCAAGGTGCATTTAAAGTTAATGTGTATGCAACAGCAAAAGTTTATAAAATATCAAGACTGAATTGTTGCTTGAAGGTGACTGGATGTCAGTTGCCAAACCCTGATAATGGGTTTGGTTATTCATGTTCCTAAGAACTGGATTTTCTCATTAACTTGACTAGGCCAAATATCTTACCATTCTTCATATGAAAACTGTGGGATAAATAAGTTTTCCCTCATCTTCCAAGGAATCAATTAAGCAACATGGAGCACCACTCAGCACAAGACATGGCCATTAATGAGTACTGTGCACCATACATTTCATACTTTCATTTAATTCCCTTTGCCACTGTAATTTAATTAATTTCACTCAGTCTTATTAATCTTCAGATGACATTTTGGTATGAACAAGTGTACAGCTTCATCATATGCATTGGCTTAGTTCTAAGTGCTTCTTTGTGTACAGTTTTTGTCTTTTCTCCCCCTGGAAGTGTACATGATGTATACAGGATGTTTAGGTGTCTGAATTCACAATTACTAATGTTACATTTATAATACTACCTTGTGAAAAAATGCATTCATACTATTTTAAAATATAATGCTAAGCCTAGTCTGGGTTCTTTCTCTCATTTTGAAGTTGACTTTGTTGTTACCCGCAGTGCTGTAGCACTGGCTGCAGACTGATTCAGTGCCTGGTTGTCTTGAGACTGTTTGCTGAGCTGTTGCAGTCTAACAGTGCTCTCTATTGATGAAGAGTAGAAAAAACATTTCATTTTTGTGCTTTTCTATATGCTTTAAATTTCTTTCAGAAATTGAGAAATTTAACTTGAAGAAATATTTTAAATATCGTGGAAAAGTAACAATTTCAAGCTGATGCATGTAACTTTTCAAATTTGTTTTTAATTGCTTATGACCATTTTTTTTCTGTATCTGATCCTTCTGCAACAGTCACAGTTACATATCAAATTATGTAGATATTTCTGAGAAGAACCTGAGTATTTGGGAAGAACAGAATACTCACAGGCTTTTTTTTTCTAAATCCTTAAGGTTTTCTAGGCAACATTTTCCTATCATTTAAAAATTTACAGCAGAGGTAAATCAGCTATTAGATAGTATTCTCACTTTGCAGAAAAATGTATCAGAGCAGACACAAAAATAACATCTGCTGAAAGCTATGAAAACGACCAACATAGTTATCCAAGTCTTTAATGTATTTCAACTATGTTAAGTCTTCAAGATTAGGAAGGTCATTTTGCTTTAGATAATCCTACATGAAGTCAAAGGGGGAAAACTGTTGCCATAAAACAGTGGTTTGGCCTTTCATTATATCAAAGGAGCTTATAAGGAAGTTGGAGAAAGACTTCACCAAGGCCTGTAATGACAGGAAAAGGGGCAATGGTCTTAAACTGAAAGACATAAGGTTTAGACTGCACATAATAAAGACATTATTTTTTGCAGTGAAGGTGGTGACACAGTGAAACTGATTGCACATAAAGGTTATGGATGTCCTACCACTGAAGTGTTTAAAGTCAGGTTGGGCCTTTGAGCAACATGACCCAGTGAAAAATCACTAGAAAGAGCTAGGTGACCCTTAGGGGTCCCTTTCAATCTAAGTCTTTCTGTGATTCTACGAAAAGGAAGAAAGAGACAGAGGCAAAGAGTGGGACATTCAATATAAATACAACAATTCTCTGTCTTAGAGCCTATTCAAAAAGATGACACAAGAGACTCCAGGTCACACTGGCTCAGATGCCCTGTACTCAGAGACTTGCTGCAATACAAAGCACAAACCAGTAACACCATATGTACAGACTGGGGAATGAGATGCTGGAAAGCAGTGCCATAGAAAAGGACTGTGGCATCCTGGTCAATGGCAAGCTGAATATGAGTCAGCAGTGCCCTGGAAGCCAGGAGGGCCAACTGTGTCCTAGGGGGCATCAGGCACAGCATCACCAGCCGGTCAAGGGAGGGGATTGTCCTGCTCTGCTCTGCACTGGTGAAGCCTCTCCTGGAATATTGTGTGCAGTTTTGGGCACCACATCATAAGAAAGACATTAAGCTGTTATAGAGTGTCCAAAGGAGGGCAACAAAGATGGTGAAAGGGCCTTGATGGTAAGCCATATGAGTAGCAGCTGACGTCACTTGGTCTGCTCAGCCTGAAGAAGAGGAGACTGAGGGAAGACCTCATTGCAGTCTATAATTTCCTCATGAGGGAAAGAGGAGAGGCAGGCAACTGATCTCTTCTCTATGGTGACCAGTGATAGGACCTGAGGGAGTGGCCTGGAGTTGTCTCAGTAGAGGTTTAGGTTGGATATAAGAAAAAGGTGGTTGTATACTGGAACAGGCTCCCAGGGAAATGGTCACAACACCAAGCCTGACAGACATCAAGAAGGATTTGGACAATACTCTTGGGCACATGGTGTGACTCTTGGGGATGGTCCTGTGCAAAGACTTCAGAGGTGGACCTCATGATCCATGTGAGTCCCTTCTAACTCATCATATTTTGTGATTCTGTGAACTCTCACTAGGAGGGAGGAACAGAGGTGTGACTGCCTATTCAGTGCTCCAGAACACACTGGAGACATCTCTGGTTCTGTTTACAGTCTCCCTGTTGCATTAATAGTGTGTGGTTCTTCTCTTTCCTGGGGGTGTTATTGTCACTGCTTTCTGCTGCTTTTATTTCAGACAGATATTTTGTGTCTGTCCATTGAATACAAAACTTGCTCAGTCATTTACTGAGAGCCTTTAAGCCATCTTCTATGACATTATATGTAAATCAATTGCCAACATGAGGCCACAGTAGTAAAGACAATAATATTAAATCACATTTCTCCAGTTGCAGGACTTTTTAATGTCTAATTATGGAACAAGATAATAATAATCTCATAGTCTTCCTCTAAACAGACTGAAATTGAGTGTGGGGAAGGAAAGCAACACAGCACAAGCCTGCCCTTATTTGCAGTAGTGCTGCTCTTTGAATGTGTTTCATAAGTATTCCTTTGCATTGATTTTTACAGTTTTAATTTATTTCTCTATTTAAGTCAACATAGAGAAAGAGTGGCTGGATCATAATCCCTTTCCTTGAGTAAGCTACAATTGCAACAATACTGAGACTTCTCCTCCCTCCTCTTTTCATTTCTTCCAATGAATTTAGTCTCAAGCACACAAATTGTTTGGTCCATTTGGAATTCAAGTGACATTTTGCATGAAAAACAGTGTGAAATGCTGTTTTCTCTGTTCCTGTGCTATAAATTATTCATCATTTTGATTTATCAGACAGCTTTTTCTTGTAGATAAGAAGTCACCTCTCATTTGCTCCACAGATCACATATCCTAAACAATAGAAAATGGCTTGAATCCAGCAGAAAAAAAAGGGAGACCTGAGTATTTATAGTTTGTGTTAGGATTATTGAAAGAAAATGCTATGGCTCCAAACCTGCTTAACTTTGAATGAAGTAGTTTATGCATGCACTAGGGTATCCAGTGTGCAATAAATAGGCAGGTAATACAGAAGATGTCCAGTTTTGATGGGTTGCAGAGGGAGTTATAGAAATTACTAGAATACCTATGGTCGGAGCCTTATAAAGGGGGCTAGGAGAAAGTACATTAATGATAGGAGAGAATTATTAATTCTTGACTGATTGGTTTTATTTCAAAAGAAATTTTACCTTTTGTTTGTTTGTTTGTTTTATTTTTATAGGGCATTCTATTTCAAATCAAGTAGTGACCTTGCTGAGAGAATCATACAATCAGCTGGGAATCTGTGCTGGAAGGATTGTCATGGTTGAACACTCAGTTCTGCCTCAGACAGCTCCTCAGTCACACACTGCTTTCCCTATTCTTCCACTTTTTCTTGAATTCCTATTGTCAGTTACTGTCTGAGGCATGGCACCATTAGCCTAAAGCAATACAGTCATGTTTCAGTTTTTGCATTTCTTGAGATTTGAAAAAATTCTTATATTATAATATATGTGGAGAATTCTTGCTTCTGAATTTACCACCTTCTGACAGACATTTTAGTGTTTCTCTTCATAATCAAGTTTGAACAATGTTTCCTGATCCCCTTCAGTTTCTGCCCCAGCAGTGTCTATGACAGCAAATCAAAGTGGTGCCTGTCCCCTGGTATTAATGGCAAACAGTACTTGTCTAGGCATCTAAACTTCCTTGTCCCCCTCAAAATAATTTGACCTTATTCATTCTGCTGTCAATGATCTCTAGTCTCAGTCATCCCCAGAGTACATTTTGCATTGCCAGGGAAGGTGCTAACTGGCATGAGTCAAAATAATTCCTGGTGACAGACTACTGTATACTACCCATATTCAGGCTGTGCTTTGATGATGTTTAGGTTACTAACACAGAGGTATACCAATAGCTTCAATAAACAGAAGACTAAAGTTTTCATCATCTGGAGAAATATAGTTTGTACACAGTGAAACTGAGGCTGGTTTGTTAGGGAAGTACATGGAAATAACATCACCTGTACAAAATCATAGAGGCCTTGTGTGCTTTCTCCACACCTGTCACTGAACGATACAATAAGGTATGTTGATAATATTAAGACAGTAATATGCTCTTGAATTGCTCTGTTATTTCTCTCAACTCTAAAGCTGCTGCAGTAGCAGCTGCAGTTTATAGTAGTATCATAGATTCATAGAATCATAGAGTGGTCTGGATTGGAAGGGGCCTTAAAGATCATCAGTTCCATCCCCCCCTGCATTGGGCAGGGACTCCTTTCACTAGACCAGGTTGCTCAAAGCCTCAGCTTCTCTGGGAAATCTGTTCCAGTGCCTCACCACCCTCACAGTAAAGAATTCCTGCCTTATATCTAATCAAGATTTACCCTCTTTCAGTATAAAGCCATTCCACCTTGTCCTATCACTACAAGGCCTTGTCAAAAGTCCCTCCACAGCTCTATGCAGGCCCTCCTCAGGTACTTTAAGGCTGCAGTTAAGTTCACCCTGTATCTTTCTGTTTTCCAGGTTGAACAATTCCAGTTCTCTTAGCCTTTCCTCATAGGAGAAGTTCTTCAGCCTTCTAATCATCTTCATAGCACTCACTCCAAGTCTGTGTCCTGGTAGTTTTTGCTGTCTATGGTTCGATGAGAAGCTGTGGTTTCTGTCACTGGAAATGTCAACAGCCACTCAAGCTTCTGCCAACTTCTATAGAAATTTCCCTTTGAGCTACTGAAAAGACTAAGCCTCATGCAAGCTGCCTGAGGAGACCACTTAAAAGTGAAAAACTAGATAGTTCAAGGTCCTGGTGATAGCAGCTAAGCAAAATATTTTTCCTCTGTAAAACCACTTATATGTCTATTCCTTTCCAACAGTTATTTTTCTCACATCTGTGAATTATTGAGGCATTTAAATTTTGCTTCAGATTTTACAAACAATAAAAACTATTTATTGTATGAGTTAATAGAGGTGGGATACATCATCAGGTATGGGTCACGTGGATAGGTTAGTGACTTCCAAGACACATCAAGCAAAAACTCATGGACCATATGCTTTGATCAGTGGCAATGACTGACTATCAAACATCACCATGTGAAGAAGTGCACTTTGACCAAAAATTTTCTGTATTTTGACTAATTTGTACATATAAACAGGGTGAAATCAAGAATGTGTGAAACAAAACCTTGACATTTAAATTTCTTTTTCTTCATAGGCATTATACTCTGGTCCCAAAGCCTCAAACTTTACTGGGTGTATGTCTTAATTTCAGGCTTCAAAATATTTTGCTCACATGAACCCTTGTAAAGCCACTGGCTCTTTGTTGCCTTCAGTTCTCATCAAGAGAATAACTACACATTTTTCTCTAAGAGATTTCTTCTAATTTGGTAAGAGTAGAGGCATTTTGGCAAAAAGGGTTTTACAAAGATAACATGCAATTTCACAAAAGCATTACAACAGATTACCAGGACTAGCAATCATTGGAATAGTAAGGAACTTTTATTACACTTGGCAAACACAAGCTCCATGCAACTTAAATTAGGCACCCATAACTTACAGAAAATAAGTGTTTAAGTTACCCCCAATAGAAAGAAGAAAAAAAAGGAAGAAAGATTAAGTGAAGAAAGAATAAAAAGAGAAGACGAAAGAAAAATAGTTACCACTTAGAAGGTCACATGTTGGCACCCTTGAGGCGAACAGACCAGAGCCCACAGTGGAGACTTCTGTGTGTGCCCCTTTATCTGCTCTGGTCTCTAAGTTCAAAGCCCCCAGGGAGGGCCTCTGACCCACTGACCACTTTGGGGTCCCAAGCCAGAGTGAGGGGCCATGTTCTCACTGTCCCTGCCAATCCGAGTTGGGTCAGGGGCTCCAGGAGCTGTGGGTTGTTGTAGTTTTCCAGGGCTGTTTGTGACTGGCAGCTGTTCTGGTGCTTCCCCCTGTGGGCTCCAGGGGCTGCCATGAGGGACACAATGCCACCCCACCTCTGTGAGGTTCAGCCCATCCCTGCCCTCTCCACGCACACACGCGCATCCCCACAAGATGGTTCTGACCCAATAATCACTGATCTCGTGTGTAACAGGCGTTACATGGGGCTTTCTCGGGCAAACTTCATAGAGGGCAGTGGGTTTGGTGTGAGTTCCTGGAACTCATTGAACTTGCAAAATGCATACACAGGAGAGAGACATGAAGTCACTGCAGACAACAGAAAGTTCAATCAGGTCTTTTGTATCAGTACTAACTTTATTGCACTGAAAGAGTTCTATAATGTCATGGGTAGAAATAGTTGTACAGCTACCTCCAGATATATCATTATTTATTCCTTTTCCTGTTACTTATAACTGCTAAATTTTAATTCCTCAAGGCAGACATTTTCTATGCCATGTGTTTTCCTGAGGACACATTTTTAATTGATCTTGAAAGTAGATTAAAGCAGGTTTTTGGCTTAAACAACTTGCTTATTTCTCAGAACAAATCACAAGCAAAATATGTTTTACTCACATTTAATAAAATAAAGAGAGAGAAGTGCCAGCACCTCCACATTTGAGCTGCAGACTCAGATAGCCTTGCAATGGAATCCATTCAGAGATGCATTTTGTCCTGCAAAGTTACCACAAAATCAGCAGCTTGGCAGTTACATTGTTATAAGATTTTGTTTACCACAAATAAGTTACATCCTATGTCTCTGAGAGGTTATCATGACCATTTTTTCTTCAGTTTCCTGTGCAAGAACAAGGAGAGCTGATCAGAGCTTCTCTGATCTATGAATCTCTACAAGTTCCAGGAGCAAAAAAAAAATGCAAGAAGGTTCCTGACTCCCTTGTTCTCTAAACACAAGCCTTTGTGAAAAGCACCAGAATAAGATCATGGGGTCACTATAAGGGTAATGGACAAGGAACTGTAAAAAGTCAGAAGCAAAGAAAAAAAATAGAGATATAAAATTGGACAGTGACAGAACAACAAAAAGGAGTGATAATGGAAAAGAAGATATCAAGCACTTAGGATGAAGTTGTAAGGCTAGAATAATCAGGAGACAAGAGCACACTGAATTTGGTGTTGTACATAATGTACATACAGATGCAGAACAAGCCCTTTTGTAGTCACTTTTCCTGAATGAAGGTTTGGGTATGCTGTACTTTTGGATCAAGCCCATGAAGACAGAAATAGAGAATGACCTATCAATACTGAAAGGCAACCAAAAGGCATATACTGTGGAAAAGGTTTCAGGAAAATCTCAGGATATGATGAAAAGTAGCCCATGCAATGAAGACAATTAGGTGACCAACTTGAAAATTTGCCAGCTTATTTCCTGCTGAAATAAGGTCTTACTCAAAATGCAGTGTTCAATCCTGTGAAAATATTTCATATATCTATGTTTACAGGCTTAAATAAACTCACCCATGAGGCTTAATTCTACATTTGCCAGATTCCATACAGCTTATTCCTTAATGCGGTTTTAAATACAGATATATTGTTTTGGGATTTAAAGACAGACCTTTCAGACAGGAGAATGCAAGGGTGTTCATAGTTTACAGACAATGTGACTGGTTAGGTTTTGTTGGGTTACCACTTGAATGCAGAACACTCTGTGATAGTTTATAGCAGTTAGGCACCATGGCAGTTTCAACAGAATTCTCAGATCTTAATAAGTATTTTAAAGTGTTGAATCCATCCCAGCTCTTAACCTTTTGAATAGCCATGGAAATAGAGTATTCAGAGACTGATGAGGGGCAGCAAAGCTTGAATGTTATAATAGGTGACTGTATCAATATGGCTGAGATTTCATATTCTGAGTTATATAGACCTAAAAGTTTAGAGTGTCGCTTCGTTTGTTTTCTTAGTGCATCATGTATTCCAAAGCAGAGCTGCACATAGCAGCTGGCTGTGTTAGTTCCAGCTGGTGTACTGTGGGCAGGCAAAGGACAAACAAAATTGCAGCACCAGATCAGTGAACACAAGTTCATGCCAGGGTGCTGAGACAGAAATATAAAACTGATTGCTGATGTAGTTCAGTATCGACACTTCTCCACGTGTTCCTCCTCTGAGTGACAGGGAGAAATATTTAGTGCAGTCTTTGGTTTCTCTTGCTGAGACTGAGAAAGATGGAAAATTTGAGAAAATAAACAGCTGCTGGACTGAATTTTTAAAGGTGTGAGTAATTGAGCAGATTTGGGGTAATTATTGGCAATAAATGTTTTTAAAATTAAGTAGAAATTCACCTACACAAAAGGCTTTAGTGCAACTCATAAAAAAGTATTTATCAATTGTCTCTATTTTACCTATCCAGCTTTCAGCATCTTGACATTGTTAGTTCAGCAGAACAAAGAAATTACTCCCTTGGAATTCTGAGGCATTTATATTTCTCTTATTAGTGAAATGCATGTGGAATGAGTCACAATGTCCTAGTTCATCAAGCTTTTTGAAAGAGAAAAAGATTGGCATAATTTCTTTCCTTACTCAGAAAACATTACATTTAAAATTAAAATATATTATTTAATTCCAAATATATTGTTATTTTATTTTCGTATCATGAGAAATATATTGACAAATCTTAAAAAGTACTCACATATTTTATAAGGCTTTTCACAGGAGTGATTATCGTGCCTAAGATAAAAATATAAAAATAAACATTCCACTTATGTCTGTACCTCACAAGTAAGGCTTTTAAATTGCATCCACAGCTATTAAGTCAAACAATTCAATAGACATGTCCTGGAATCTCTTTGATCTTTTTTCCACATGACCTATTATTTGTATCCCCTAATCCCACATTAATATTTTAATATTAATGTGTATGTTAGTGTAAAGTCAGCATACGTTTGTGTAAAGTCAGCAGCAGGGTTCAATCTAGGGGTTTATGGGAATTTTTTTTCTCTTTATTGCTGTGCATTTACTTCCTATTTGAAAAATAATCCCTATTTCAAAAACGCTAGACACATTCTTCCACAATACCTTCGTTCAGAATTCCTGAATGCCACCGTCATTGCTGACCAGGGACCGCAACCTGTTACTCTGAAGTGACTGTTGGTAAAGGTTTCCCCATGGCTGAGGTCTATAGAGGTGCATAGAAGATTAGAACAGACGCTGCAAGGTGCAGAATGAATTAAATGGGTGACTCTCTGTTTCTGAAGCCCATCAAGGAGACCATGAGACCAAAACATAAAGCAGGATGACACTAGAGCTGCATAATACAAACTAGGAGTCAACACAGGTCAGGGGACAGCACACAGTGCAAAGACCACAACTCTGCTTTTAAGCCTTTGTTCCCCTTCTTTATGTTCATTCTAACTATAAAAACAGCAGTTGAGCAAAGACTTGATTTTATGCAGCCATATAACAGTCAGAAGAATAAATGTCCTTGCTGTGCCCTTCTAACACCCATGAAGAATTCATTTCATTAAGTCTACCAGACATTATTGGGTGTGAAATGAAAGACCTGTTTCGCACTGATCAGAAAAATGTTCATAACATATTTTTGGCAGAAAAAGGCCATTCCAATTTTACTATGACTATGTATCATTTTTAAATAAAATTTTCTTCTTATGAAATTAAATATGTATAAAAAATAGTACTTATTACTTTAAAAAATCCGTAAGAGAAATGAACATTTTACTTTTTTTCTCTTTCCTATTTTATTTGTTTTCAAATAGTCATGGCTTTCAGTACAACAGAAAAAGATTGCTCTTTGACATTAAAAAGAAGAGTTAATATTTTTGGCTGCCAGCATGACACTCTTCACAAGATAAGGTACATATTCAAAAAGCAGATATTCAATATTTCAGAAAATCAATCCTTTTAAGACATTAAGCAGCATCTCACAACTCTGATCTCTCTGCAAAACATCCAAAGATGAATGAGTGTCTGCAGAAAGATAAATGGGGCTGCAAATTGTTTCAGAGATTTTTGTAAATCTGAATTATATTTATTAATGGTTGAAGAAAGAAGATCCATATGCAGAGGATTCTTGATTTCCAGGCAAATTAGAATCATAGAACCACAGGATATCCTGAGCTAGAAGGGACCCACATGGATCATCAACCTCAACTCCTGACTCCACACAGGGGAACTGAAGTTAAGCCATGTGCCTCAGAGCACTGTCCAAACACTTACTGAACACCAAGAAGCCTGGGCCTATGACCATTTGTTCCAGTGCTTAACCACCCACATTACTGGAAAGATTTTTCCTAATATCCAACCTGAACTTCCCCTGACATAACTTTAATCCATTTCCTCATATGAGCAGGCACCAGAGAGACAACATAGAATCATAGAATGGTTTGGGTACAAAGGCACCTTTAAAGTTCATCTAATCCAACCTCCCTGTAATGAGCAGGGACATCTTCAATTAGATCAGATTGTTCAGAGCCCTTTCCAACCTGACCTTGAATGTTTCCAGGGATGGAGCATCTCCCACCTCTTTGGCAACCTGTTCCAGTGTTTCGGCACCCTCATAATAAAAAAAAATCCTTCATTGTATCTAGCCTAAATCTATTCAGTATAAAGCCATTACCCCTTGCACTGTCGCAACAGGCCCTACTAAAAAGGCTGACCTCGTCTTTCTCATAAGTGCCCTTTAAGTATTGAAAGGCTGCAATAAGGTCACCCTGGAGCCTTCTTTTCTCCAGCCTGAGCAACCCCTCTGTCAGCCTGTCTTAGTTGGAGAGGTGCTCAGCTCCCTGATCATCTTCATGGCTACAACAGGTCCACGTCTTTCTTATGTTGGGGGCCCCAGACCTGGATGCAGCACTCCAGGTGAGGTCTCATGAGGGCCGAGTAGGGTTGGAGAACCCACTGCACACTCTTCTTTCAATACAGCCCAGGATATGAATTGGCTTTCTGGGCTGCAAGTGCACTTTGCTGGCTCATGTCCAGTCTTTCATCTAATCAGTACACCTAGGATCTCCCTCTCCACTCCCCCTCATGCAGAAGCTATAAACAGCATAAAATCAGCTTTCAGTCTCCTTCTTACTAAACTGAACAAATCAAGTAATCTCAGCCACTCTTAATAAATCTTGTCCTATAGTTCTGGCTTTCTTTTGGACATATTCTAGTTTTTCTATATCCTTATATTACTGAATCCTAAACAGCACACAGGTGAGGCTGCACAAATGCTGACCATAGTGGGCCAATCACTTCTTTTGATCTGTTACCTATACTGTGCTTAGAGCACCCTACAAAAATGTTGGCTCTTGTGGCTGCCAGATCAAATTGCTGACTCATATTGAACCATCAACCAAAACCCCAGAGCCCTTTCAGCAGGGGTAAGGGAACCCTCATGTCCCCCATTCTGCACATGCATCCCCTAGATTACACTGTTTCAGATACTGAAACCAGCATTTGTCCTTGTTAAATTTCATACAGTCGGCGATTTCCCAGAGCTATAATTTATCAAGATCTATCTGTAAAACTTCTCCACTCTCTAGGGAATAAATGGTTCCTTCTACTTTAATATCATCAGAAAACTTGGTTTCTTTACACTCAGCTTCTCCATTGTCTTAGCTTGAGGGAAAAACAAAACTGTTTACCCAAACCAGAGGGGAGGATTCCTCCTCAGTGGCCACACCACTAGTATTAAATTTGAGAAAAGGAACTTTAATTAGAAAATGGATGTGAGAAGGATAATTGCTTTAACTAATATATATATATACTTATATATATATCTATAACCAAGACAAAAAAAAACCCAAACAAGTACCCGGTACCCGAAAAGAGAAGAAAAAAAGACCAGAACTCCCTTTAGGTGAAACTGAGTTCGCATCTCTCCAGCTTATCTGGTGCAAAAATATTTGCAGACAGCAAGGGTCGCTGCGGCATCTCAGCTGGCAGTGAGGTGGTGCAGTTTTCCTCCGGGGCAAAGCAGTCAGCAGCCGATGACCTCATTGAAATGACTCACATGGAGAGATGAAAGCTGAAGAAAAGCCAGCAGGTGATGCAGAACCTCTACCCCCGCAGATGGGAAAGCTCCCCTTCTCTCTCTGATGAGCAGCACAAAACAACAGAGTCTCGCCGCGCCCACCTGCCCACACAGGCGACCTGGGGCTGCCAGGCAGGACTCCAGGGCCAAGCCACAGGCAACAGGCCTGGAGAAACCATGCACTGGCCCCTGTCTCCCAAGGGAGGAAACTGGACAGGCATGATCCACTTCCCCCTAGGATCGCAGAGGCTGAGCGAGGATTGTAGATGGCCAAAAAAAAAAAGAAGAACCAGAGCAACCCAGCTCCATCGCCAGCCTCGTCCCCAGTCCCGTGAAGAGGGACCATTTCTCCTCCCCCCCCCACCCCCATCCTTAACTCAGGCCATCAACTCAGAATTTAAAGTGGTTGGGCTATTCCTTTGTTCTGTAGTGGGAGGGAGAGAATTTTTCATTAACATTCAAAACTACAACATCTGTCCAAGTCACTGATAAAAAAAATTGAAGAGAACCAGCACACAGACCGAGCCCTTGGGAATACCACTATTGACTGGACACCTGCCAGATGTTAACCAACTGACTACAGCTCTTTGAGAACTGAACAACCAGTTGTCCACTCATCATATTGTGTACATGTCTAGCTGCATGCTGGTCATTCTTTTCAGAACAATAGTGTGAGAGACAGTATCAAAAGCTTTGCTAAATTGGGCTGCTTTTATTATGAGAGTGTGAGTGGTGGTTTAAGTGCAAAAATACTGTATATAATGTGATTTATTATTTCATGACTAACTCCAATTGCTAAATAAACTCTTAAATGAAAAATAGTACAGCATTTATTTCAGTAGGGGATAAAAAAGAGAAGGAAACTTTTCTTTCCAGTAAGTACTATCTGGTATTCTTAACCTGTTTATGCCCTTTTCACATGAATACTACAGAGACCGGTTGCCTTACCACAATTTATCCAAGTAGTTTTTCTTTCAGATTAATTTCTAAAATTTGAAACACTGTCGAGGGGCTTGTGAGAGAGCTCTTTTAGAAAGTGCAATTTCAATCCAGACTATTTTTTTCTAAGGCAAATATATGTCATTCAGTTAGTGGATAAGAGAGACTTTAAATGGATTCAGACTTCCTATTACTGCAGCACTGAAATGTAAATATCAGGAGAAGCTGATGTGGAAACAAGATTTAATTGATTCTCTATTTAAGACATCCAGGTGTGAAAAGTAGAAGAGTGGATTATGGTTAATGATGTCACTGCAGTATAGAAATCCCTTCAGCAGGAAAAAGGTCATTCTGTGTTACTTCTTCACATAAAAGTTATCCAGAGACTCCAGACAAAGTTAAAATGTTGCCAGGCAGAAATATAAGTAGAGTAGTTTACAATAAATAGAAAGAATCCATAGTCATTCAATGAGGAAAAAATATCTCTTCACACCAGCTTTGCACTTAACAGAAGGGTTTTGTTTCTATTTTTAAGGACTTCTAAGAATTATTACCATCATGGTCGTAATTATTATCAGTATTATCATTATTTTCTTTTCTATCATACTTTTTTATCTCAGTGTCTCTCATTAAAATGCTGAACTCTTTCCTGGCTCAAAGTCATTTTTCCTATACATGACTGACTATGTTGCAAAACGTGGCTCTTGCTTAATTTTTCTTCCAGTGCCCCGCAACTGAACTTCATATTTTCTCCAAGGCTAAAGATACCTCATGTCCTTGTGAAGTTTCAGTTTGTTTTTTTAATTCTATGCTGTGGAGTTCTACACACAGAAGTTGCCCCCTTTGGATATATTTTAACAATTAATAGTAAAGCTCTTTTCCACCTGTGTGCTTTTATTTTACTTTGAGCAGAATCAGCAAGCAGTAGGCGTATTCTGCAAACTTCTACTGCAGTGTCTGTATGCACAGCTGCAGTCATATGAAAGCTTCAGCTGGAGGGGGGAACAAGAGAGGTGCAAGGGTGTTGTACAATAGACCCACTGCCAAGTCACTATGCCATGAGAGGAAATCCACAGAAAAGGAAGACCTTCATCTCTATAGCTTTGCATAACTAGCGAATAGGAAATTTGTCTTCATAGTTACTTTATCGATAACCATGATGTGAGTCATGCAGTGCTATTGCCTTCAGCATATCTCAGGGACTGACAAGATGGACTGTGATTCATTAAGTGTATTTTCCAGAATTAGCTTTGGAAAAAAAAAAAAAAATGTTTTCCCCTGATTTGGTTGAACGCATTGTTTACTGGTAGCAATGAGGTATATGATATGACTAGCTACCCTTTATGTTTCCTGTTTTTCTAAACTTCTATCTTTTTCCAACTTCTCTTGTTCAATTACTGTGTCTGCTTAATCCTTTCTTTCTGCTGAAGAATACCTATTATTCCAGTCCCTTAAAAATTATTGTTGAATCTCCGTAGTTTTATAACACCATTTCGCTGGGATCCTGCAAGCTAATAAATGAAAGAATATATTCCTAGATTTCATTTTCTATCCTTTCTTTGTTTGTCCTCATTTAAAAGTTCTACATCCCTGAGACATGCAGCTGTTTAGATCTAGGGGTTTTTTTTCCTTATAGGAGACTGCACAACTAATTAAAAACTGTCAAAGTAGTTTGTGTTTGAAAACAATTGTAGGTTTGAATGAACTTGGTATTTTAACTACTTCATATGCTTCCACTTGTCCAGAAGCTACATCTACTTGCTGAAGGACTTTCATAAAATTAGCTGAAAGTGTTATCATTTTGGTTTCTAAATTTTCTGTTTCAAGACCTTTCTTCAAAAGGGTATGTTCATCAGATCCAACCAACCAAAACCAAAGCTATGAACTTTCTAAGTAAGCAACTTAATGAATAGGATTTCAAAGCATGCAGCCTTACATATTATGCAAACAGAAGTGAATTTGATTACAAATTTCTTTATCTGAACTTATTCTTGAAGCCACTACTTCCAGGAATTTTAGAGCACTGTTTTACAGTTGCTAATAAGTCTTCATCAGAAAAATAGAAATTCTAGTTTCAAATATATCTACAGAGAGCATATCAAGCACTGACACTACTTATATGAACACCTGCTTTGCAAACCATTTTGGAGATCCTCATGCTGATAAGGTGTCATATACCTTTCAACAATAAGAGGCAGAATAAAAAATGTCTAAGGACATTTAGTTCTTAGGAAAATAGCAAAGTTCTGTTCTAAGGGTATTCTCATTCAAAGTAGAGTTGTAAATAAAGTTGAAAGTTGTTACCTGCAAGATTTTCATAAATTAAGAGCTTGTATAAGTCAGAGGTTTAATGAATCTAAAAGGCTAGGAAATTTTCATTCTGGGTTGATCAGAAAGGTGGACTGACTACTACTTTTAAGAAAGATTTGCGAATGTAGCAAATGCAGTTTGTATGGGGAAGATATTTTGGGTGTATTTTTGTACTTATGTTCTTTAATTCCAGCTCAGCTGACCAGTCTGGAAAAGCACTGGAGTGTCATCTATTATGTATTAGGAAAAACTCCAGGTTCTGGTGAAAGCTTTAACTTTCTTAAACAAAGAGAGAGATATGCCTTTGCACAAAGCCAAAATGAAGCCTGTTGTTCAACCGTGATTTTTTAGATTGCTAGGTTTAGAATATCATATAAACAATATATTAATAAATATAATAAAAACATTTTATCAACTGACAAAATTATTGCAAGGAGTCTGAAGCATAGATTTGTCCAGGTCAACAGTGATAGCAGTTAAGCTTCTGTGTAACTTGCAATGTGAATTACATATCACTGGGATGGTCCCCACATAGCTGATTTCATACCAAGCAGCAGATCCAGTGACAGTCAGAACCTGAGCTTGAAATCGTACCATTCAGCACTGCTCTTTCCAGGCACTGCTTTTTTTCTGCTAACAATAATATTCATATTGAGTCAATTTCATCAGTTCAGTCTGTCTTCATGGATCTTAAGTGATTCAATAGATGGGAAATCTCTTCTGGCATCATCCACATATACAGTGTTTTCCTCTCACAAGCTATATATAGTGCTTCCAAGTCACCGAAACCTTTGTACCAAACCAGTGTCCTTCTCATTCTTTTGAAAAGGCTGGCAAAAACTCTCTATCTTACAGAGTGAATTGCTGACCCTTGACATCAGAGCAATGCATTAAAGTGCTGATAAACTGAATTAATTAATGAAAAAATCAGTTCCAGATAGTCAACTGAAACATTTTTACCACAGCATGAGATCTTATTTTTCTGGCTCCACAAAGAGGGATGAAAAGAGATACCTAAAATCTAAGTGTCTGCAGTAGTATTACAGTATTATGAAACAGTGTGAGAGAAAGCATTTGAAAATAAAGCACATTTGAAAAATTGAGAGATAAGTTGCCTCCTTTCCAAGATGCATAAGACTGGGTTAGGTAAGAAAAAAAATGAAATGCAATTTGCTAAGATACTTGACAAACTTTTGGTGGCAAAGTATTTTGAGTGCAATATGGAGTTCTTGTCCTCATATCACTTAAAAAGATGTGGCAGAACAGAAAAAAGCAGAGCAACAAGTAAAATCATAGCTAGGAAACACATTTCACACAAGTATCACTTAATAAAATCAGTTGTTTCTTATTAAAAAAAGAACATGTGGCAAGGATCTGCAAAACAGTGAGTAGCAGGGAAAAAAAGATAATAGTTATTCATTATGTCTTCCAGTTCAGGACATAATGAGTAGAAGGGGTCCCTGCCCATGGCAGAGATATTGAACTAGATTAAGGTTCCTTCCAACACAAACCATACTGTGATTCTATGATTCAATCAACAAGTGATAGCAACAAGCTGCAAGTTCAGGCAAACATATTAAAAAAAAAAAAAGAAACTTCCTCGAATGGAGTTGTTGTGAAAGACTTAAATATTAATGATAACAGCTCAAAAAATCAGCCATTTGCAAAAACAGCCAGTGCTTTGGTGACAATGTGCAAGGTAACAGCATAAGTGCAGAGGGCATGAGGACCAGATGATGATCATGACAAATCAACTTTGCTTAGTAAGAAGATTTTGAGCCAGACAAGAGATGAGGACAATAAAAAGCAAATCCTGTGAGATGGAGTAGTGATTTTCATCATGTCAGTGTCCTCACTTACACAACTGTCTCAGTTCTAAAACTGTCCACCAGGGAAGGTATTGGGACATTCACATGTAGGCCTAAAGATATTCATCCTTTTTGATGGGGCATAATTGACTCAACTAGCATGACATGAGAGACAGCATTCTTGTCTTAGATGAGATCATAAACTACCAAAGAACCGGATGTGGATGGAGTGGAAGGCTAAGCATATATTAACCCATTGAGCTTTGTCTTTTGCAGGCTTCCCTTACCCTCAGCAGATCAAGACTGTGACCACAACTTTGATCAGTGGACCTTTAAATTGCAACAGTCTAGTCTCATTGCTGGATCCAGAGGTGGTAATATCTTTCTTTCCTATCTTTTCTTTCTTTCTTTCTTTCTTTCTTTCTTTCTTTCTTTCTTTCTTTCTTTCTTTCTTTCTTTCTTTCTTTCTT
>JAWWEV010000083.1:97306487-97323906 GCA_035583235.1 Hafferia zeledoni
TTCTTTCTTTCTTTCTTTCTTTCTTTCTTTCTTTCTTTCTTTCTTTCTTTCTTTCTTTCTTTCTTTCTTTCTCTCTTCCTTCTCCTAACGTCTTTGTCTCAAAATACACCGTAAGCTAGACTGAAAAAATCCAGTCAATGCCTTAGTAAGTATTTTATTATGCCTGCATAAGTTAAAGTCAGCTAAGCGTAAGTTTTGCTAAGTTAAAGTTTGTGAAGTGCCTTACTTTGTCTGGATGTCATTTTAAAATTTGCCAAGTATCTTATTCTACCCTAATGTTCTAAAATTTGCAAGTAAAAGTTTGTTATTGAACCTCCAGAGAGCTTTGCTGTTTCTCTTACACACTGCCCAGAGTGAATCAACCAACCTTCTACTAAACCTGCTAAGTGGACTGGGGCAAAACAGCTGTGGAACTCCTTGCATCTGCGTGCTGTGAGCGCAGTTTTTGCAATAGAAGTTGTACAAAGTTATTTGGGAAATGCACAAAGAAATATCCAAAAGAAAGAACATTGTCATCCTCTCAGGAAGTCTGTTTTGCATGACTTATTGGAGGCTCTTCTAGCAGTGTCCAGCCATTTGTCACGTTTGGAACTGCAGGAGACAGAACTAAAGCAAGATAGACTGATTCGTCAGCCCAGTATGGTATTCCTACTTTATTCTGTTGAATTACAGAAGTACTTTTAAGTAGCTGAAACTTTATTTGAATTCTTTATTATTCAAGTGTACTTAAACCCATTTTGCACATAAATTCTGCATCAGTGTAAGGAAAGGATAATGATCCAAAGTTGGACAGCAGTTTCCTCTAAGTAACCAGGGTTGTTCAGTTACATTCATGCATAGTTTCACTAAGTCAGTGGGATCACTTCTGTATAAAATTAAAATGTAAAGTTAATTAAAAATACTGAAATATAAAACACTTCACAGAAAAAAACCCAGTGTCATGGCAATCAAATATATTGTCCCTAATTTAGTAGACTGGCAATAGAAGAGCTTAATATATGCAAATGTCATTGCTATTGACTGCCTGACATTGCTGAAGAGGCAAAAAGAACCCACTGTCAATAAAGCAGGGAAATGCCAAACTTGATTTAAAGCAAATTGGTCAAAAACTGGGAGTGTGAAGACAAATTACTACTAAACAGGTTAAAAAATGTTACAACCCACACCTGATTAAAAAACTATTCATCAGAATTAAGAATATTATGCTTTTTCTGTATGAATATTTATGTATGTGCTTGGCAACAGATGCAAATGAGATGAAAATATAAAAATCTAGTTTATTTAGCATCTCTACATCTTTAGATTTACAGAACAGACTTTGTTTTCAATTACCCTCAGAGTTACTAATATGTACTTCTCTACTCAGTGTTTAAAAAACCCTAAGGCTGCCCAAAACCAGAGTAGAATGTTCTTTACTTCAGTCAATGAGCTTTAACAGAAACCAATGCATTTTAACTGAATTTTTGTTTATCTCAAGAAGCACATTTTAATGAAATCAATACATTCTTTCTGAAAGCCTCATGAATCCATTGGAAAGAATACATTTTTTACTGAAACCAATATACAGTTTTATAATGTCTGTATGTTTTAATGAAAGCATTGCAATACATTTTAGCTGAAACCAATATGTTTCTCCAGGGCTGATACCAAAAAACCCTTATTTTACAGTGAAACCAATGCATTTTTCTGAAACTAATATTCCATATTCCTAAGCCAACACTGTCAGGCTAAATGAAAGCTATGTTTTATTTTAGTGAAGAAATTACAGTTTCATTATTATCTTAAGGAGTTTTGCAACACTTATATTTTAGAATGTGTGTAAAATAAGAATCAGATCATAAGAAGTCATTTCTAGGCAGATATATCTTCCTGGTTTTACATTTTATGTAGTCTTGCAACATATATGCATTCTATCAAATGAGTAATGATATAGATAGGAGCTTATTTTCATTCTCATCAGACTTTCACTAAATTTTTTTTCCCACTTTATATGCAAACTGGCTTAAAATAAGTCAACATTATGGGTGATTTACACTTCAGAGCAGAGGAACAGAACAGTGGTTAATGATTTTATTGTAGACTAGATGTGATTTATTATGCAAGAATTTTTTTGTAAGAATTGTTTTCAGTACATCAGTTTTGTTATTTTTCTTGACATTTTGACTAAAGATGTGCTGATCTGCATTACTTAGAAATATTTTGAGTAGTCTGGTACATGTGGTTAATGATTTGTGATCCCTCTAAGTGTTTTAATCTATGCAATTAATGTGAATTAGAAGGCTCCATCTGAATTTCAACAGATCTAAAGAAATGCATAATCTGCTTAAAATTTAGATACAGTTTTTCTTTCTTAATGTTTTCAGTATAAAGAGATAAAAAAAGCAGAGCAAGAAAACCATCAATGCAGTGACTTTCAACAAAAGGGTTTTAGCATTACATGATACAGTGGAGAACCACAGGGCTGTTAAACAAAAAGGACCAATTTTATACTATTATTGTTCTCACCACAGGCACATCAAAATATTATTTTCAATTAAACCAAATATAGCATCATTTCCTTATGAAAACTCAATTGCAATGTGTATGTATGTTGGCCAAACTTCGTGAACGAAGATTTGGGAAGAGCTTTCCCCACCTGGGTGTGCCCTTCGAGGCTGCACAGTGGATTTTTTAGATGACGCACAGTGTGCACAGAACTGGCCCACTGTTTAAGTCCTAAGGTCCATTTGCGATGGCCAAGCGAGCTTGGACAGTGACAGGGAAGTCCTTGGGACTGTCCCAGCACCTGGTACTGACCAGGGCTGACCCGGCTGAGCATCCGAGATCTGACAGGATTGGATGTCAGGGAGGCATTGAACTGCCAGGGGATGGTCCCCACTGAGACTCAAACTAACGATCTTGGGATTCGGAGTCCGAAGTGCTCTGCATTACACCACGGGACCACCTTAATTGCAATGAAAGAATAAGGGAATTTACCATAGCTAAATAAGCTAAAAAAATTAGTTGTGTGACTACCATATGTTGTAAGCTAGAAGTCCAGATCACATATCTGAGCATTTGCAAACTGAAGAGTGCAAAGAGCTTCCCCAACTCCCATAGAAAATGTGTTTAAATTCTACAGTCTTTACTAGCTCAGAGCTGTAATTTATTTCTGTGAGATGACCTTGAGGGAGAAAATATTAAGCCTTTGTCCATCACAGTATGTACCTCTGACCTGACAGTTCATGGATTCCTTGCTGAAACACCAAAGACCCTAGCAAGCAACATGGAACACTCCCAGTTCACCAGGTCCAGTTCTTCATTCCCATCTGTGCAGATGGGATCCTAATATTTCAGCAGTTAAGGAAAACATGTCCTTGACATAGCAAAGTTTGCTTTGACAAGCTTGCTTGTTTGCAGAGCTGACCTACTTACAATACTTATGGTGGCTAAATGGTCATTTTATCTCTGAAGTTATGCCTAATCACATCTTCAAAAAATTTCTCTCCCTACTAATGATGTTTGAGAAATAATGAATAAAATGCAAATGCAAAGGAAAGTCAGAAGAAAAATGCAATATTGAGGAAAATATATAGTCCAATTAAAATCATTAGCATAGAAAAGAGTAGTCTATATTCCTACTGCAACTGCTTTCTCACTGAATGGTTCTCTTCATGTGCAATAGGTTGCCTTCAGGGTGATTGATCCATTTCCAGAAAGATAATCATTGCTTTCCAAAGAATCTAAAAGACAAAGTGTAGCAAGACCATGCACTCTACTAGTATTGGATTTTACCTCTCCTCATTATTTAGACCCCTCTGGCAAATTTTCCTTTAATAAGTTCCAGTAGTGCTTTGCCAGATTTCTTTTTGCTATAATGTATTTTCTTCTTCCAAAATTACGTGGTCCACTCATCTTGACATGACTTCTACTCCACCTCTTCCTAATTACTGTTCTTTTTGTCTTACCTTTTTTTGCAAGCATTATAAAATAAGTGACATTCTCATATTTATTTTAACATTTCACACAATGAGGAAGGATAGTGTTAGCGGTTCAATTTCATCCTCTTCAGTGCCATTATTAGAACATACTTGACTACAAAAGGGAGTTAAAATTTTGGACCCCTCAATACAAGTAACCATACATCAGATATTTAAACACAGCTGAACTAGAATGAAAACAGATAAGAATCTCAGTACTTCATTGGAATCTGAGGTACCAGTTGTGAGTTTTCATGATCACAGAAGCAAGTTTTAAATTCAGGGTTAGAGGCATCTAATAGCAACCATTGAAAACTGGCAGTTTGGTTTTCATAATTACATTATGTTTGAAATCAATGTTTTGTAATGCTGGCATACAAATAAGACTCAAAGTCTTGTCCACACTGGATGTAAAGACACTTTGTCACAGATTTCTGTTCTCATTTTAACAATTTCAACAAAATCAAAAAGGTGTACTAAGAAGTTCCAAGATTCGTTTAGATCTTTGGGGACTTGTCTTTGGATTAGAGTTTCAAGAAGATTATATGTAACAGTAAGAACATTAGAGGAGACTTGATCATGTTTCTTAAAAGTCAGCTCAAGGAACAGATTTATGGTAGGAAGAATCTTGCAAACCAAGAAGTAAGGAGAGTCAAGCCTATGACAGTGATAGTAAGTATGAAATGAGGAGCAGGGGGAATATTCCAGTGAAATATGATTAATGATTGAAACAGTTATTATAGGAATCCAACTCTGTGTCTTTTGAAGTCTTTCATGCTATGCCAAAGATAGTACTCTAGCTTGACAGGGGGAAGTGATAGAAATATTTCTGTGTTCAGATCTCAGTCTATTTTGTCAGCAGTCCAGTTTAACAGAAGCACTGGTTCTTCTTGTTGCTGATAAAAATCAACATAATCAACATTATTGCATAAAATATACTTGATAACATTTATAATCAAACACTATTAAGATTCAGAGAAGGAAACACTATAGAACAATCTTTAAATGTGGCTGGATATAATGAAGCAAGAGGGAAATCCAGCATCCAGATTGTCTGTTTAATGTTGCATTAAAATTAACAATTCAGTTTGAAAAGGTTTTTCTGTATTTACTTATAAGACAGTAATTAGATGTTATTTTAAAATATGGTTGTCATTTCGGGTTGTGTTTCTAAAGTTAATAAAAGGAAAAACAGAAGTAAAAGATGCAGGAAATGTTCCTATTAAACGTAGGGATAGACTGACCTTGTTCATCAGCACCTTATTATAATTACATTAGCTCCTTAAACATGAGCATTTTTTCAGACTCTGATCCTATTCACAACACTACTTTCCTGCCATTAGTTAAAATATTTTCACTGTTTGATGCTCACAAAGATTCTCCTTCTGCAGACCAGTTATTTTTAAGAGAGAAATTTCACCTGTGCTCTTTTTATAGCATTTGCCTTTCACTCACCAGGACAGCATTCTGATCCAAAGAAAAATATACTTTCTTCCTACATAGTTCATGCCTAGTTCAAAGCTAAAGACCTCTTAAAAAAAAAAAGGTAGAGAGCAATAAGAGCAAAAATTGCATTAACTGTCACAGTCTCCATAAAGGAGAGAACCCTTACCCACTGTCCTCTCCTACGTCAGCCAATATCACACAGCCCTTTCCTTTATCATTGTCATATTTATCTCACAGGTAGCCTCTAAAACGCTATCCACTTTTGTTTCTGCCCAAAAAAAGCCTTTCCTAGCTCCCCAAATCTTATTAAGTAATTAATACATCACAGAAGCACAGAATCACAGAATATGCTATGTTGGAAGGGACTCACCAGGATCGTCAAGTTCAACATTTAGCCCTGGACAGGACCATCCCCAAGAGTCACACCATGTGCCTGAGAGTATCATCCAAATGCTTCTTGCATTCTGGTAGGCTTGGTGCTGTGACCACTTCTCTGGAGAGCCTATGTATTATCTCCGCTTCTAGGCTGTTTTGCAGAGGTTGTATTCAAGGCAGATCATGTGGTGCAAAAATGTGTGGATAACAGAAGTAATAAAGGAAAGAGTGGTATATCCGATGCACTTGTGAAAGCTTTCTGCAAATACAGGTTATTGGCCTGGCCTTGAAAGAATAAATACATTGTATGGTTCTGACTGACTGAACTCATCTAAAGAAAGCTAATGCAAGATGCTAGGAAACTCTGTTTTCAGATTATCAGACACAAAAGAACTGTTGCTCATAAGTTGCTCCTTTATGAATCCTGCAGATTTGACAACTATTTGGGATAAGAAAAAAAAACAGGCAGCATGGGTAAATGTAAAACTACCGTAAAGCACTGCAAACACAGAGTTTGAGATCTAAAAATGAATTATCAAATCTAATAATGATGCACTGAACTTTATTAAACTTGTTGAGTATTTCATATCCCACAGAGTCCTTTTATTGAAGCACTATTGGAGCCATCTCCTCCTGACAGAAAAAATTGCTTCAAATACTAGGCATGTTCATTTGGGGATGCTCATGTAAAGGTATGCCTAAAGTTGCTCTGATAAGACAGAACAGTCTTTGTCAGTAATTAAAATCTCCATTAAAGAGTAAATGTAACTCTCCTTAAAACCAGTGAAAATATTTGCCTCACTTCAGAAATTCCTGAATCCAGCCACATGCAATTAAACATTATTTTCCTTCTCTTAATTTCTGAGGGATGCTTCATAGGAACAAAAAGAAAAGTCACAAGGCATTGTGTCCCATGTGGTACCCAGAGAATTCTCTGACATTTCCTGTTCACAGAAATTGTCTCCAGTTGAAATTCACTTTTTCAGTTTTTTGGCCCCTGTATAATGTGATCTGTTCACACCTAAGGCTCAGAAAAATTTGCTACCTGGGAAAGCCTGGTGACAAACAAATCAATGGTTTCCATTTTGCTCTTGGCATATCTGATAGGGTATATGACTATTGGATGTCAGATTCTTTTTAGACTAAATTTATTGATCAAGTCTATCCAGAATGCTTAAAGCCTTCCCTTATGTTTTGAAGTATATAAAGAATGCATTGCTGCTCAAGGTTCCACAGAAGCTGAGTTATTCATTTTCACTTACCATTACCGTACTTACTGGCAGTCTGCATGGTAGTCATGTGTTTTTTCTTCCTTTCAGCCAACTTCTGTCAAATAGACTTTCTCATACCTTTGCACATTAAGTATTCTGACAGGGTTGGCAAAATGCTCTGAACAAGGTAATTGTGGTTGCTGTTAATAATCGTCTTGTATAAAACTTTCTGATATGTCCTGAAGAACTAAGAATTTTGTTCTAAGAACAAAGGAATGGATTGAAAATCCTTGATTTGCACCTTTTCATGTTTATTCACAGATTTTGCTCAGGATAAAATTTTAAGCTTTTTCTCACTAGAAAGTAGATTCTGGAATGCTTTTAACATCCCAGCCCTCTGGCATTTCTATTTTATGTCAGATGTGTTGCCTAGCCAATTTTGCTATTCTTTAAATATATGATAAGCTGCAGTGTGTCAGTCTGTTCCTGCATCCAATATACCACTTGTTTGTCACAGGATTTAAGAAATCTGAGCCTATAGCAACAATATGTATCTTTTTGCTTTCACTTGGTATTTCATAAAATTATCTAATGTACTTAATCAATAGGACCCTGAAGAACAACATATATTGCTCAGTGTAGTCAATCCATTCACGTTGATGTGTGGTCTCTGATTGTCTGATCACTTCTTTGCAAGTAGATGGCATTTAAGCACTTGGGCTCTCTGCCTTTAGCATACTGTGTGCATGTCCTTACTGTTCTGTAACTTACTGCTGTCTTGACAGCTTCTGACAAAGATGAATTCAAACAGTTCTGTGGTATGATTTATTTCCAGGAGCACATACAGGTGTGCTGTGAGTTGAAGGCTCATACAGATTGTGAATCAGAAGAGCTGGGTCATTCCTTGTTCTCACCTAGAATGAAGCCAAATACCAAATTTTTTAAATCCTCCAGCAGGGGGGTGGGGGGGGTGGGGGAGGGGGGTGGGGGGAATCTTTTCCCTTTCTTTATACATCTCTAGGAGCTAACACGGGCTCTTTCCAATCTGTATGAGTAAAATATGTTTTTCTGACTCTCCACAGACAACATTTATGTCACGTACCATGACAAAGCCGATTCTGTGTTAGATTCATATCAATGTTAACAAAGTAAGTGATGCAATTCGCTTCGCATCACTCTTCATTTTAATGACCCCATCAGAATTTTCATTTGAAAAGTAAATATGATGATAATAGCTAGAAAGGGAATCATATGAGTTGCAGTTCAGCACTACTATGATGGCTCTGTTATACATGTATACCTTGCCCTGTAGTAGAAACTAAAGTTAAGGACATCTGTGGAAGTGAAAAATATTGAATCCATTTGGAAGCATCAGCAACAAAGCATGCCTACCACTCACTTACATGCCTTTCCATTTTAACAAGATACTCAAAGATGTGAACAATCTCCTCACTTCCCCTTCCATCAATCCATAAAGTCAGCTGTGGGAGGAAGGACATATTAGGTGAATCTGTGTGGCCTTATTGCCACCCAAAAGAAATTAAGTAGATTTCAGACAATTCAGAGTGCAAAGAAAGTGATATTGCATTCACTTTGTGTATGTTATTTATATTTACTTTGCAAAGGAGATGCTGAGGGTTTCTGGGTGGCAGTTTTAAATACAGATACACCATATGCTTGAGGCATAGTCCTTTGGAAGCAGCCCTGACACACAGAATTCATCCCTGATGAAAAGCACCCATCCTGAGGATGCTTAGCCCAATCGGTACCTGTCCAGTTCACAATGACACATATTCTGCAGCAGCTGAAATTGGGAAATCTTAGGTCAAACTTCATGTTTTCTATTTCTTCTTGTTTTCTCTTTACAGCTGAAGAATTATTTTTCCTTGAGAGTCAAAGTTGTTCAGATTCCCCACACAGCAGTTTTGTTACACAGACAAAAACCCCATAAATTTCTCTCTGGTTGACCCTGATAGAAGAATAATTTCTGTTAAAAAGAGTGAAAAACAAAAATTACATTTCACTCCAGTGACTGCCCAAGCACTATATGCAGATGTATATTTCTATATTTGTATATATACACAAAAACATACGTACATATGTCCATATATAAATGTACATGTATCTACATATTTGGACTTACACTGAACATAAGTGCCTAAGAATCAGATATTTTTGTTAAAATTTTGAGGGGTCAATGTAAAAAAAAAAAAAAAGTATAAAAGAGTATATAATGTCTCTGTGATACTTCCTCCCAAGCTCCAGATTTGTGTAAGTGAAATGCTGGGCCTGTTCTGCCGTGCTATGACATAATACAAAAAAAAAAAAAAAAAAAAAAAAAAAAAAAAAAAAAAAGGTAAAGATATGGATCCTGCTTAATTTTCCTGAGCTTAGAAAGCTATTTAGAATACAGTAATGTTATTAACTTAATGCATAAATTATATTAGGCTATAAAAAATTTTTTTTGAAAGTGTCATTTATATCTTTTATCATATACTAACCAATGTATTGTCATACAGTATTTTATTTATGACTACAAAAACTCAATTTTTTACCAAAGGAATAGTTTATGTCTGTCCTATGTCCATATATGATACTGTATTTTTATTCCATTTTTCTTCCAGTTCTGTTTCAAACAGTCTCTGAATTCGCTTTTTACTCTCTGCTTCATTTTTCTATTTTTGCTTGCTAACTAAATTTATTCCTACTGCCCGTTGTCCATTTTGATTTTTGAGCCTCTCTTTATTGAAATGAGAGTCAAGTGATAAACTCTGAGCTGCAATTTTGAAACTATTATGCTGAAAGGAGCTTGAAATTGGATAGAATTAACTTATTCATTCAGCATCAGAAAAAGGAAAAATACTAGTAATTCCTGAGTACTTCCAATTTCCATTTACTTCAGAGCAAATGTCACATATTCAGCATGTACCCAATGCTAGAGTTGCATGGGAAACATCTTGGAAAACATTTTCCTGGTCTGTGAGCAAAGTCGTTTGTAACCAGACCTCAAAAAGAATTACTGCAGTGATTGCAACCACACAAATAAGAAATGGGGAGCATTAGCCTTTGGTTGAGCAGACAGAAAATGGATGGAAAGTCTAGCATGGAGTCCTAGACTTGTAAGGAAGTCTTCATTATATAGTTTAAAATAATTTATGCATTAAAATGATATTTGTATAGACCTCTTGATGTGCAGGTCTATACAAGCCATGTGCAGTATTGTACAAAGGAGAATGTGAGACATGCTAAGTATGCAAATAGAGCAATAACAGTGTATTATACTAACTGAACACTTGGTTCAACTAGTGCTTGTTGCCTCAGAGTATGTCTAACTTCTAGGTAAAGTAATTAAGCAGTTTAAATGTTCAGGAAAACTATCAGTCAGAGAGTTCCTGATATGTATGTAAAGAGCCAATAAAACTCATGCTCATACAGGGAGAGCTGTAGCATGCATTCTGGTGCTTCAAGCTGCTGGAAAATTTGACCCCATTGTGTGCTACGTGGTGTCCTGTAGCCAGTGTTGTCATTACCTACTATATTGCCCAGATTAAAGATTACACAGTTTGTATGTTTCACTTTAGACACAATTCTAATTATACAGCATGGTGACTACTGACAAAAGCCAACTTTTTAATGGCAAACAATATTTTATAATTAGTCAAGTTCCTTTAAAATTACACAACATAAGCTGACCCCTAAATAAATGAGCTGATGTTCAGAATTAACACCCTGCAAGTCAACATCATCATGCTTGTTGGAAGCAAAGGAAATCTCAACACAGAATATTTTTCTTTTTTCTTGAATTGGGAAACAGGATCCCAACTTTTCCAGGAGAGATTACAAACATCTTTTTTGTACCTTCATCAATGCTTATAGTTCTTAATTTCTTGTTCCCAGAGGTACTGTCTCTTCTGTTCACATACTCTTTTCCTTTTCTATTCATTCTGCATTTGGATGGTATTATTGTGTATATGACACATAGTAAAGATCAGACTTATTCTGCTGATTATTGCAAGTTTCCTTAATAAAATAGACAGATTTTGATCATACACAGCAGTCTTTCAAACGACTATTCATGGCATCTTTATGGTGCTCCAAGTTCAATGCACCTGCTCTTCCAGTATTTCAAACAGGACCAGCAAATAGACAATGATTACTTAACTTAATAATAGCTCTCTAAATATCTTAACTGAACTTATAACTTCTTTGTGATATTCAGAGAGATTTCTTGACAAGCTGCACAGCTACAGACCAATGGTGACATCAAGTGGTGATTTACATTTTTACCGTATTTGAGAATACAGGTTCAATGTAAAAAGAGATTTCCTCTGAACTTTTTTCTCTTGCAATAAAATTATTTTTCAGAATAGTACTTCTGTCTAAAATTGGTTACTGAATAAGAGATAAAACTGGCAGAGGAGCATTCTTAATTTTTTTTTTTCTGGTTTATCTGCAGTGCTGTCTATTTTCAGTTCTGCATCACCCACTGGAAAACACTAAATACCATCTAACCTGAAGGATGACTGCATAAGTCTCCAGAGATCATATGTTACAGTTTGCTGAGGTCATCACTGCTATGCCAAATATCATAGCCAGAGATTATCATGGATAGACTATAAACTGGTACTCAGCTAGGAATTTCACTTCTGATACATCAAAGTCTCTCCTTTTCCTCATTCAGGATCTGAATTAAATGTGAACTCCGAAGGATATGTGGTCTTCTGTTTTCTGCAGACTCCAGCAGTATACTACTCAGTAAACACCAAGGACAATCTATTTCTTTCTAATTTGATCCAATAAAACTAGTCTTGAGTCTTTCCATTCTAGAAACTACATCAAGGGTAGTTTTCATTGGTCCTGCTAGTTCTTATCAGCAAATGATAAACTGTGTTACCACAAAGTCTCCACACTTAAACAGGTGAAATGTTTCAGTGTTGTAAGTAGCAAATGGAATGCCATCAGTGGTGATAGGGCACAGAAAGAAATAGCAACCAGAGCCTGCAAACACAGTAGCATAGTGATTGCATAGTTTAGTCTTCAGGAATCAGATGATCTGTCCATCCTTTTCCTTACAGAGCACATATGATTCTGTGCCACTCCGCATCCTCTCAACAGCTTCCTTCCCACAGGCCTTACACTTGCGGTGACATAGCATATTTGGCATTTTTCCCTATAAAATGTCAAAAAGAATCACAACTCTCGCTACCTAATCCTTAGGAATTCACTCTGCACTGCGTAATTAGGCTTGAAATCAGCTGCAGTGCTAATCACCTCCATCTGTGATCATCCAGTTAAAAAGAACTACCACAAATAGTTGCAGCAAAGAGTAAATTTTAAAAGCAAATTTCACAGGTTTTGTTTTGGGGGTTTTGGTTTTTTCATTTTTTAACTCAGACAGCACTTTTAGGAAGCTTGCAATGGTAGGATGTCAGAATGATTGTGAAAATGTGTATATGTCTGCAATGTGCATGACAATCACGGCTATTCCTTATGTAGCTTGAGCTGCAAATTAGTCGCCTTCTTTCAAAAGAGAGTTAGAGCACCATTTTACCAGTGTCCAAGCACCAAATAAAATCTTTTGAGAGGAGAAAATTTCTCTCAGTGAAAGCACAAGGACTGTGGGTCTCAGCAGGAGCTGAGGGAAGAAATGTAGCCATTTATGCTTACAGGTAGCATAGAAGTCGATGGGGCCACAAGGAGTTCTCCCAGCCCTCACTGATGATTGAAACACAGGGTAATGTAATACAGTTGGCCTGGAGACACACTCATAGTCAGTGAATATTCTGGGTCCAGTGCCATCCAACACAGTCAGTTGCTCAGTACAATCATACCTGCATTGTCTACTTTACTTTCTTTTTGTCTTAGTTATGCAGCAATTTGAGATAGAAATGTATGTTGCATAAAGCTGACTAACATACAGAAGAAAGCACTTCTTTTCAACATATTCCTGGAGGAAACTAAATGAAGAGGTATACAAAAGTGAGGAGAGAGCAAAAGATTCTCTGTGGAAGGTTTAGAAGATTCTTACTAGCTCTTGACAAATGCTATGGAAACACATGCTCACATTTATGACATGAGGTTTAGAATATTAGAATCCACAATGGCTTCAGATAAAGTACTAGCTCCTGTTGTCTTAACTGCTAGAAATCAATTCTTTATTCTACACTAAATACCCCTTATCGCCATTTTCACATTCCCTTTATAGAAATTAATTCTTTTTTTACACTGTATTAAGTGGCCATCTTCCAACCAAAATCTATTCCCATATACCTACCTGAAGACAGTGGCAAGCTGATTTTATCCTTCTTTTGAGTAAATATTTGAAACTGAGCTTTACCAGCCTTTTTTTCACAAGGCAGATTTTTCATATCTTAATTCACAGTGGTAGCCACAGTGGCAACCTGTCACTACTGGGGGTCCACAGGGCTCCATCTTAGAGATTGAGGGGAGATGTCTTTGCAGTTACAACTTCTTTGTGAGGGGAAGAGGAGGGGCAGGCACTGAACTCTTGTCTGTGGTGACCAGTGACAGAATCTGAGGGAATGGCCTGGGGTTGTCACAGGAGAGGTTTAGGTTGGACATTAGAAAAAGGTTTTTCCTGCAGAGGGTGGTTGGTTACTGGAACAGGCTCCTTAGGGAAGAGGCCACAACACTAAGCCTGACAGAGCTCAAGAAGGGTGTGGACAATGCTCTCGGGCACATGGTGTGACTCTTGGGGATGGTCCTGAGCAGGATTAGGAGTTGAACTTGATGATCCTTGTGGGTCCCTTCCAATGTTCTGTGATTCTGTGATTAATTTTTCTCAAGCACTTTCAATTAATCTTTCATCAAAAAGTTTTCTGTTTTCTAAGTATGTGCATTCCTTATTTAATTTGAAAAAATATTCTCTGAACATTTCCAATAACAAAAATTAATGAGAGACAACAGGGCAATTGTAATTAGAGGCAGTGATTTCAGAATTTCTTTAAGAGAAGACATAACATGGAGTTGAAACCTGGAGGAACTGAATTTCAAAGCAATACATTTATTGCAGATACCCCCTCCCTAGAGGTGTTCAAGGTCATGTTGGATGGGTCTCCAAGCAATCTGCTCTAGTGGAAAGTCTTCCTGCCTCCTTTGGTGAGTAATGGAAAATGGAAATGAAGTGACAGAATAAATTTATCTCATGCAAAGGGAAGCCCAAAATTCATATTCAAGTCCTGTCTCTGAGATTGAAGATGGGACTTTAAAAAAACCTCATTTGCACAGTTTCTTTGTCCACTGGGAATAATTGACCAAAGAGAATATATGAAGTCCTAGAAATAAAAGGTACACAAAATAGCTCTGCCACTATATATCTTGGCTTTGTGTCACCTTTATGAGGAAATGCTCTTTTTTCAGAGCAGTGGTTCCAGATATTAAGAATCCACTATCTGAAAAAAAAGGTAGAAAAAGAAAACTTAAGTGCATGTTGGCATCCTAACATGCAAAGGCCAAACTGGGATAGACAAAGAAGAGAATAAGAGACATTCAGCAAAGCACATCCCCTTTCCTTAGCCATCTAGAGAGGGCTCCTATGGCACTCAATGGGATGTAAAAAGGCACAACAATAAAGTGATTCCTAGAGACACAGCCTTCTGTCCTGATTAAAAAGACCTTGATACGCTACCGGAAGTGCATGATCAAGAAAGTAGGAGCAAGCAGGAGTAAGATCAGCCTTTTCATAACCTGACATTTTAAATATTCTTGCATAATCTTAAAAATTGATATTGTAAAATAGGTCTGGACAATAATGTGACATTTTCAAAGTATGTCTTTTCACTTTTATTTAATGCATGGGTGAAGTTTACATATATTTCTATGTTTAATTCTGTAGTAAGCCAACACTTCTTTTTTTCTATTTTTTTCTATTCAGCTTGCCTCTGATTTTCTTAAAATCAATTATAGATCCATTTTAGAGCTGCTGAACAGGCCAGAGCAGCAGCAGAACTTACTTTTTAAAGATCTGCTCCTGGTGGTATGTCATCCTTATGAAAAAAGACTTCCTGATACTGAGTTGAAATCTTCATTGACACTGGAGTGTTAAATGTTACCGGGGCAAGTACCATAGGATATCGTTTAAAGACAGTCACTGTTAATAATGCACCAAGAACAAACTGTTAATATAGGACCAAACAGTAGTCCAAACTAAGGCACAAGATGAATGAAACTTTCTGTCCAGAATCTAAGTAACCAGTCCTTGGTTTGGATTTTATATTTATGATGCACATCTTTGTTTTTATTTCTTTCCACAAGAGGGCAATAGTGAACTATAAATACACTGTTTTCCTCCCTTCAAGAGTGTTGAGAAGATAGTAACACTATTTTTCTTTTGAAAAAATCAGATGTCACATTACTATAATTCAAAATGACAGTACTATAATTCCAAATCCTATGTCCATCCAGAAAGGAGCACTATGTCTAAAGGAAAAATTTTCTGCATGTTTCAGCTTCAGATGCTGGAAATTAGAATGTCATCAATGACTAATAAGCTTTATTCATATTTCTATCAACTGAGGAATTTTGTGCTAGGTATTACATTTCTGTCATTTTATGTTCACTGTTACTTAATCCTCATGTTTAGATTTTTCTTTATCCTATTCCATCCATGCATTTTCCATATAAATTTCAATAGCCCTTTTCTATTCTTTTTCTTATCTCAGTGCATTTGCTATACTTTTTATGGATCTTATGTATGTCTTGAACAACTGACTTGAGAGGAAGTATTTGTGTATGTCTTCCCAATAAAAAGAAGATTCTGTGAAATATGAAATCATAACATTATCTTCTTTTTTATTATTTTTTATTTTAATATTAGCAAACAGGAAATCTATTCCCCACTTAGATCTGTTACAATGTGTTTAAAAATTGTGGTGGGTTGACCCTGTCTGGACACCAAGTGTCCACCAACGTTGCTCTATCACTCCACTCTTCAGCTGGACAGAAGAGAGAAAATATAACAAAAGGCTCGTAGGTCGAGATAAGAGCAGGGAGAAAAATCTCCAGCAGCTACCCTCACAGGCAAAACAGACTCCACTTGGGGAAAAATTTTTTCATAGAATCATTAACAGTTTGTTTTGGAAGGGACCATAAAGATCATTTAGTTTCAACCCCTTGCAATAGGCAAGGGCACCTTCCACTAGACCAAGTTTCTCAAAGACACATCCCATCTAGCCTTGAGCACTTCCAAGGATGAGGCACCCACAACTTCTCCGGGAAACTTGTTCCTATGTCTCACCACCCCCACAGGAAAGAATTTCTTCCTAATATCGAATCTAAATCTCATCATTTTCCATTTAAATCCATTTCCCCTGTTCTACCACTGCCTGCCTTTGTCAAAAGTTCCCCTCCATCTTTATTGTAGGTTCCGTTCAGGTCCTGGAAAGTTGCTGTGAGGTCTCATGAGGGCTTTCTGTTCTCCAGGTTGAACAACTCCATGTGAGGGTCAGAATATAAAGGCAGCTGGGACAACCACAAACCCATGGATAAAATGCGAAGATTAATTTTTTCCCCCTAATCTATCCCATCAAGCACCTTTTTTCTGTGCATTAAATAACTAGAGGGTTTAGTGCTTCATTTTTATCACAGAAAGAGAATTTTTCAGTTCAGAAAAGGATAGTAACTTTTGCCTCATGCAATAATATTTCTGTTTGCCACTGGCTCAAGATGTGGTTGTGATTCACAGCAATAAAGGTTAAAACACACCTATAGTTTTGGGTTCTTGTCCAAACCAGATGAGCAAAGGAATTTCCTGGAGTAAGGACATCACTTTTGTGCACATATTTCCAGAGACAGAAATTTGAATCCAGAAATATCTGAATATTAGAAAGGAGTATGTGGAATAGTTCTGCAGGCAAGTTTACTGTGTGTTTTATCCCAATGGAATTTGCCTGAGCAACATACGAAGATGACCTATACTGAATCATAGCAAAAATCTTTGTTTCCATTGAAACACTTGATATGACAAAAAACCAACTACGAATAACTGTTCATTCACCTGACAAATGATCAACAGAACATTCCTCAATATTGCATAGTTAACAAAACAAGTTAATTCTCTGAAGAGCCTATAATGTCAGTCTTTAAGATTGAGCTTTTCCCTGCTGTGTTCTTTAAAGCTGGTTTGCATGTAAAATCTTGCATGCGTTTTGGTAAAATATGTTGTACATGGTGTCTTGGGTTGAGCTGGCAAAATGCCAACTGTTTGAGACAGAGTGAAAAGGGTTCTTCCCCCACCCAACTAGCTAAAGGAGAAAGAAGAGGGAGAGGAAAAAAAACCTCTAAAACTTAGGTTTATGCTGAAAACTAATTATATGTATTTATACAGAAAAGGGGAAATTAAAACTACAATATAACACACACTTACACAAGTTATGTATAACAAGAAATATCTTCCCACTCCCCAATTAA